>OZ023273.1:86094844-86184681 GCA_964007475.1 Hybos culiciformis
TGTTGAAATCTGGTATTCAGAAACAAGTTCTTCAGATACATAAACGAAACAAAACATTTTTCTTGGTATACAATATCCAAGCATTTATTCCAATTAAATTTAGAATATTGAAAAAAAAACTTGTAGTGGCCATCTGCTGGAACCTGATTTGACACTATATTTTCGTGCCATTTGGTCAGTCACATCGACGGCAAATTTAGTATTGTTATAAAAAGTCCAAATTTCGTGTAATTTCTTCTTAGTTTCATCAATTTTGACGTGTTTGTGCTTTTTACTTTGTACAAGTACTTTCTTCTTCGGTTTACTCTTCTAAATAGTAAGTGTACATCCATTTGATTCATAAAGTAACGTCGTTTCTTTTCTTTGCAAATTTTTGGGAGCTTCTTTTATTTCTCTGTACTGTTCGAATTAATGTAGTTTTTTTTATAGTAATTTCAACGCAAGAGGAATACTTGTAAAGAAATTGTCCGTTGTTATGGTTCCACCTTTCATAGTATATCGTCCTCTGAGATCAGAACTATTCTAAGTCCAATATTTAAAATTTTACAGGAGAGCCATTTTAAGATGAAAAACTGTTTATTTTTTTTAAGGTAGTGATGTATGCCAAAAAGTTTATTCTACAATTATATCCTTTTTCAATCATTTTGAAAGGGGCAATGGATGGAATTCCCTGCTTTCAGAACTAATTTAAGTCCAAATAAGTGGACATACAATGGTTTTGCCGGTAAAAAAAAATACGTTGGACATACGATTATTTTGTACTTACCTGTTTTGAACACGAAAAACAATTTAAACAAACACGGGTTTTTTGCACACACATCAGAAACCGTACTGACTAGCTAACAAGAAAATAAAACAGTTTTTGTAAAAAATGGACTTAGAATAGTTCTGATCTCAGACGACGATATGCTTCTAAAAGTTTGGTAACAACAAATTCACTTAGAAGAGGTGTTGACGAATCTCGTTGTTCTTCTTTTCCTAAATAAGAAAATACATTTATAACATATTTAGTTTTAAAGTTAGCATATTTAGTTAACATATTTAGTTTGGACTAACCAAAATTTTATGCCAAATTTGTGGGGTTTGTTTGGCATGTATTGTGTGAACCTGCATCTGGCCTTCGTTAGAAAGAATTGGAAAGAGATTATCACCCGCATTTGATTTTTTTTGATCGTGCTACAATTGCGCAGTAATTATAATTTATTATAACTGTGCAAAACTTTTTTATTCTCATTGCATTAGATAGAAAATGCACCAGTAATTTTGATTGGTTTGGTATAAGTACCGACGATAATCAAACACTTTTTGATTTTGAATCTATATATATAAAACCGAAGTTGTATGTTTGTATGTTGGTATGTTGGTATGTTGGTATGTATGTATGTTTGTCTGTTCCGAATAGGCTCCTAAACCGCTCAACCGATCGTTTTCAAACTTACACCATGTCTTTGTGTCAGGTCGGGGGTCGTTATAGGCTATTTTAAAATTTGATTGGCCTCCTACCCAGAGACCTCCCCCGGGGGCGACCTTCAAAAGTTCGTCCGATTTCATTCAAATTTGGTACGTAAAAAGAGGAAGTGATTAAACACAAATTCCGCAACAAAAAATTTGTTGACCTCCTACCCAGCGACCTCCCCTGGGGCGCGGACTTTAAAATTTCGTCCGATTTCATTCAAATTTGGTATGTAAAAAAGAGGAAATGATAACACACAGAAATTTCATAATAAAAAATTTGTTGATCTCCTACCCAGGGACCTCATGCGGGCGGACTTTAAAAGTTCGTCCCATTTCATTCAAATTTGATATGTAAAAAGAACTGATTACACGAAAATTTCGTAACAAAAAATTTGTTGACCTCCTACTCAGCGACCTCCCCCGGGGATGGACTTCAAAAGTTCGTCCGATTTCATTCAAATTTGACACGTAAAAAGAAGAAATGATTACACATAAATTTCGTAACAAAAAATTTATTGACCTCCTAAATTTTGACTTCAAAAGTTTGTCCGATTTCATTTAAATTTGGTACATAACAATGATTAAACACACGAATTCCAAAACAAAAAATTTGGCCCCCTCTTTTTAGGGGGTCTCTTCGAATACACATAAATCAATTTCTTTATTACTAATAACTACAAAATACTAAAAACTAAACCACTCAACCGATCGTTTTGAAATTTACACCGTCTCTTTGTCTCGGGGTCGTTATAGGCTATTTTAAAATTTGAATGGCACCTTACCCAGAAACCCCTCCCGGGGAGGACTGCAAAAGTTTAAGGGAAAGATATCATTCGATTTTATGCAATTTAAGTGTATATAAGAATAAATGATAAATATTAATTCTTCTTAGATATTTTCCAAAATTTATAAAATAACTAGCTCCTATAATTGTTCATCAATCTGACAACAAAAATTTCACTTAAACCGTGTGTTCCACAACAACGTGTGTGCGGGTACAGCTAGTTAATTATATTATACACAAAAAATTTATTTAAAAATAAAACAATAGAAACGTTTTTAATCTTTTTTTCTAGAAAATATGAAGAAATTTATCAACGGTTTATCGGTGAATTTGTTTTCATAACAGATTATACTTACACAAAAAGTCAAGTTTTACTAATGGAACAAATTAATCTGAAAATTGTTTACTGTTTTTATGTTCCGAGACAAAAACATAATTTAAAAATGAGCGTCGAAGTAGGAGTAAAAGTAGAAAAGATTAAAACTACTCGAAGGGGCCTGCTTCTGGCTATAAATGGATTCGAATATCGTTTCGATGGGGGTAAGTCCTGGAGATGTACAAAAAGAAAGCCCTTGAGATGTCTTGCGTTGTTGAAGGAAAAAGATGACGTCGTTATAGAAGTGAGAAATGAACATAACCATGCTCCGGATTTGACCCAATCCAAGAAAAGATTGGTAGCAAATAAAATGAAAGAAGCAGCTTCTAGCTCAATAAGAGGGAGCACCAGTAAAATTTACCAGAGCATTCTTTCCAAAGAAGGAAAAAGCCAAGAAGAAATAAATAATTTGGCTCTAATTCTGCCAGAAAAGGAAAGTTGTTTGACTCTAATAAGGAGAAATTATAAAAAAGTTATAACACAAAAGGAGCCGCAAGACATTACATTTGAAATACCCGAAGAAGTGCAAATATTTAATGAACGCAAATTTGTCCAAGCAGACATTACTTTCCAGGATGGGACCAAAACCCAAAGGTTCATAATTATGTTTTATGACGAGTCATTCGAATATCTGGTGAAGTCAAAAGTATTTATGTCCGATGGAACTTTTAAGGTTGTTCCCAAAATATTTTATCAATTGTATACAATTTTTGGGAAAATTGATGATGAGAATAAGCTCTTTCCTCTTGCGTTCGTACTAATGACAGGTAATTGATATTTAATTTCAGATTTTTTATCATATTTAAATATTAAAAATCTTATTGTTTTTATATTTCTTTTTATTTAAGGGAAATCAAGAAATATTTACGATAGAGTCCATATGGAATTCAGACAATTAGCCGAAAGAAGAGGACAAGTCTTACGCCCACAATATATAATATGCGATTTTGAGCATGCAGCAATGAAAAGCATGGAAGTTTCATATGGAACATCGATCCATGGATGCTACTTCCATCTAGCAAAAAATATATATGGCAAAGTTAGGAAAGAACGTCTCCAAGTTACATATATTATATATATTATATATTATATACATACATATATTATATTATATATGTTCGGCCAGTGCGCTCAACATTTCAAAATTTGGCCCTTTTTAAAATATTTCATCTAGCAAATTTTTTTTTGGCAAAGTTAGAAAAGAAGGACTCCAAATTACATATATTAACGATATGGAATTTCAGAAAGCAATCCGAATGCTGGCGGCCCTGTCATTTTTCAAACCTGATGACACTTCTGATTTATTCACGAAAATTACAGAATGCTATCAGGGAAAAAGTTTAAGAAATATATATACGTATTTTGAAAATACATATATAAAACAATCGGCTCTTTTCCCTCCAGCGACATGGACAAACTATAATTTTGAGGAGATGAATATTCCTAGAACTCAAAACATCATAGTCATGGCACTCGAAAATAATAAAAACTATGGGTGGAGCCCATCTTGGAGTATTTCAAATCATAGATGAACTCCAAGAGAAATCAATTTCAACATTAGCTGTTATAAAAAGAGCGGAAAATGGTTTGCCAAGAACACCGCGTAAAAAGAGAAATAATAATATGGCTATTTCCAATATTTTAAACAGATCCAAATCCTTTGATTCTAATTTTGGAATGTTGAGCGCATTGGCCGAGCATATCAAATTTACTGATGTATGCTACCGAAATAATATTAATGAATAATTTTTATTTTTAAGGTTTATGTAAAGAGAGCGGAAAATGTTTTAAAAGTTTGTCTACAAAAATATGAAATTGCTGCTATTCATGTTCATTCTATAAAAGTAAGTTTATCTATCATATGTATGCGTTCTTTAGAAATAATAACCTCGCGTTGAGATATCTGCCGTTCACATTTTCCGTCGTTGTGCTTATATCAGAGTTAAAAATTTTATTTTATTATTTTGTTCTTATTTCTCTTTATGATAATGATCTTATAAATAATATTTTTAAATATATTTTAAAAATTCTCTCTTAGGGAACGAAAAAATTAACATAAATTATTTCGTTCCCAAGAGTGATATTTTTACTTTTTTTATTTTCTATGGAAATTTTTTTTTTATTTCTCTAACAAAATGTTCTATTATAAAGTAAAAAAAAATTAAAAAGTAAAAAAAATTAAAAAGTAAAAAAATTATTTCATTCCTAAGAGCGTTATATATTGTCTGCTTATTTTATTTTGATTTTTGGAGCAAAAAAAATAAACTTAAAATTTCGTTGCCAAAGAGTTTTTTATTTCAATTTTTTTTATTTCCGTTTCGAAGAAGGGAGTGAAGGGGTGAAAAAAATGAATTTTTTAACTCTGGCTTATGTACACAATATTTTCAGAACAAAATTCCAGTGAGTGCTGTTAAAAATTTGATTTTATTATTTCACTCTTATTGCTCTTTATGACAACGATCTTGTAAATAATATAAATAAATTAAAAATAAAAATAAATTAATTTACTCCCAAGAGCGATTTTTTTCTTGTTTGTATTTTCTATGCCTAGGAAAGATAAAAAAAAAATTTTTTTCACTACCTAACAAAATGTTCTACAAGGACTGAAATAAATAAACAAGAATATTTTATTCCCAAAGAGCGTAATTTATTGTCCGTTTTTTTATTTTTATTTTGGGAGCAAAAAAAAAATTTTTATATTTCGTTCCCAAAGAGCGATTTCTATTTATTTATTTTTTATTTCCTTTGCAAAGAATGGAGCGAAGAGTGAAAAAAATAAAATTTTTAACTCTGAGTGACTCTTGTCACTGAAAAAATCAATTCAAGTCTCTCTTACAAGGAATTTTTTTTTAGTTTTAATACATTTTCCTTGTTTTGTATAAGTAGACTATAAAAAGAAAAATAAATATATGGCTATTTCCTAAATTTTAAAGAGTCAAATCCTTTAATTCTAATATAGGAATGTTCGACGTTGTTTAAATTTAGTAAATTTATAAGTTCAGTGTTGCTATTTACACAAATTTTTGAATTCATTTAAAAATAGCTTTAATACTTGTTTATAAATTATTTTCTTAATTCGAATAATATTTATTTTAAGATGGTAATTCTTAAATAATTAAATATTAGATATGGTAAATCTTAAATGACATAATGAGAAACTTTACGCGGCTGCTAACCAGAACGCCAGTGCGTTTTATTTTCGTTTGAATGTACAATAGATTGAGCCAATTTAAATCTACTTAATAAGTGGCTCAATCTACTGTATATTCAAACGAAAATAAAAGGCATTGGCGTTCTGGTTAGCAGCCGCGTAAAAGTTACTCATTATGTTATTTAAGATTTACCATAATTAAGAATTATCATTTTAAAATAAATATTAATTGAATTAAGAAAATAAGTTAAATACATGTATTAAAACAATTTTTAAAATTATCTTATATTTTTTAATGAAATCAAAGAGTTATCTAAATTAGTAACACTGAAATTAGCTAAGGACATATATTACTAAATTTGCTCAACAACGCACAACATTTCAATATTAGAATTAAAGGATTATGCTCTTTTAAATTGTATATTTATATTTCTTTCTACGGGTTGTTTTGTTTTTTTTTAATGTTAATGGATGACGACTCAATTTCAACATTAGCTGATAAAAAAAGCGGAAAATGATTTGCTAAATCCAAAACAACCCGTAAAAAGAAAAATAAATATATGGCTATTTCCAATATTTTAAAGAGTCAATCAAATCCTTTAATTCTAATATTGAAATGTTCGGAGTTATTGGTCAAATTTAGTTAATATATAAGTTTAGTGTTGTTTATTTAGAAAACTTTTTGATTTTATTAAAAAATATAAGATAATTTAAAATATTCTTTTAATACTTGTATTTTAAATTAAATTCTTAATTCGATTAATATTTATTTTAAGTTGGTAAATCTTAAATGACATAATCAGAAACTTTACGCGGCTGCTAACCAGAACGCCAGTGCGTTTTATTTTCGTTTGAATATACAGTAGATTGAGCCACTTATTAAGTAGATTTAAATTGGCTCAATCTGTAATTCAAACGAAAATAAAAGGCATTGGCGTTCTGGTTAGCAGCCGCGTAAAAGTTACTCATTATGTTATTTAAGATTTACCATAATTAAGAATTATCATTTTAAAATAAATATTAATTGAATTAAGAAAATAAGTTAAATACATGTATTAAAACAATTTTTAAAATTATCTTATATTTTTTAATGAAATCAAAGAGTTATCTAAATTAGCAACACTGAAATTAGCTAAGGACATATATTACTAAATTTGCTCAACAACGCACAACATTTCAATATTAGAATTAAAGGATTATGCTCTTTTAAATTGTATATTTATATTTCTTTCTACGGGTTGTTTTGTTTTTCGCAAACCATTTTCCGCTCTTTTTATCAGCTAATGTTAATGGATGAGGACTCAATTTCAACATTAGCTGATAAAAAAAGCGGAAAATGATTTGCTAAATCCAAAACAACCCGTAAAAAGAAAAATAAATATATGGCTATTTCCAATATTTTAAAGAGTCAAATCCTTTCTATTAATTCTAATATTGAAATGTTCGGCGTTGTTGGTCAAATTTAGTTAATATATAAGTTTAGTGTTGTTTATTTAGAAAACTTTTTGATTTTATTAAAAAATATAAGATAATTTAAAAAATTGTTTTCATACTTGTATTTTAATTAAATTCTTAATTCGATTAATATTTATTTTAAGTTGGTAAATCTTAAATGACATAATGAGAAACTTTACGCGGCTGCTAACCAGAACGCCAGTACGTTTTATTTTCGTTTTAATGTACAATAGATTGAGCCAATTTAAATCTACTTAATAAGTGGCTCAATCTACTGTATATTCAAACGAAAATAAAAGGCATTGGCGTTCTGGTTAGCAGCCGCGTAAAAGTTACTCATTATGTTATTTAAGATTTACCATAATTAAGAATTATCATTTTAAAATAAATATTAATTGAATTAAGAAAATAAGTTAAATACATGTATTAAAACAATTTTTGAAATTATCTTATATTTTTTAATGAAATCAAAGAGTTATCTAAATTAGCAACACTGAACTTATAAACTTACTAAATTTGACCAACAACGCCGAACATTTCAATATTAGAACAATCAATATTAGAATTAAAGAATTAGGCTCATTTAAATTATAAATAACCAAATCTTTATTTTTGTTTTTATTGGTTGTTTTTTTAGCAAATCATTTTGCTGTGTTTTTATCAGCTAATGTTGAAATTAAGTCCTCTTGGAGGTCATCCATTAACATCAGCTGATAAAAAGAGCGGAAAATGATTTGCTAAAAAAAAACAACCAGTAAAAAGAAAAATAAAGATTTGGTTTTTACAATTTAAATGAGCTTAATCCTTTAATTCTAATATTGATTGCTCTAATATTGAAATGTTCGCCGTTGTTGGTCAAATTTAGTAAGTTTATATGTTCAGTGTTGCTAATTTAGATAACTCTTTGATTTCATTACAAAATATACGATATTTTAAAAATTGTTTTAATAAATGTATTTAACTTATTTTCTTAATTCGAATAATATTTATTTTAAAATGATATTTCTTAATTATGGTAAATCTTAAATAACATAATGAGTAACTTTTATGCGGCTGCTAACCAGAACGCCAATGCCTTTTATTTTCGTTTGAATATACAGTAGATTGAGCCACTTATTAAGTAGATTTAAATTGGCTCAATCTATTGTACATTCAAACGAAAATAAAACGCACTGGCGTTCTGGTTAGCAGCCGCGTAAAGTTTCTCATTATGTCATTTAAGATTTACCAACTTAAAATAAATATTAATCGAATTAAGAATTTAATTAAAATACAAGTATGAAAACAATTTTTTAAATTATCTTATATTTTTTAATAAAATCAAAAAGTTTTCTAAATAAACAACACTAAACTTATATATTAACTAAATTTGACCAACAACGCCGAACATTTCAATATTAGAATTAATAGAAAGGATTTGACTCTTTAAAATATTGGAAATAGCCATATATTTATTTTTCTTTTTATATGGTCTACTTATATAAAACGAGGCAAATGTATTAAAACTGTATACATTTTTTTTCTTGTAAGAGAAAGACTTGAATCGATTTTTTCCAGTGACAAGAGTACGTCACTGGAATTTCTGTTTTGAAAATAATTGTGTAGATAACTTGGGGGTTAGACTGGATATTGGATATCTTTACTTCAATGAATTAATGAAATTTTATTATTTTATTCATTGTCAATTTACTATCTTCTTTACTGGCAGGATTTAAATCAAGACAGTTGAGAAAATACTTAGTTGACTGGATAGTCACAGTCAGGAAAAAAAAACGAATAATTTTTTTTTTACTGTTACATGAAAAATAAAAAAATGTACACCTGGTTTTTTTTTATCACTATACTAAAAAAAAATAAAAAAAATTAAAACATAATAAAAACCTTTTTAGAAATCTGGTTAGTAAAAAGACACTCAATAAACTATCTTCTTACAAACATAGATAAAAACACATACAAATCATCTACTATCCAGTCTAATCTCTGCGTAGACAAAAAATATGAACGGCAGTGAGTATCTCAGCGCGAGGAACGCATATATATATATATATATGATAAATTAACTTTTTCTGAATGAACATCATTAGTGGCGGTTCGAGCAATTTCATATTTTGTAGACAAATTTTTAAAACATGTTTTTGTAAATTTTAAAAAATTGTAAACAAACTTTTAAAATATATTTTTGAAAATTGTAAAATTGTAAACATTAAATAAAACCATTTTTAAAAATTTAATTTTAATTGAAATAGTATTTTTTACTCTGTCGTTTTGATTCATTTTAGCATCATCTTTTCAAGATTTATTTTGGTTCCTAGTACGACTTAATAGAAATCTCATGCTTTCAGTTTTGAAAACAACATGACAACAGAAGGCTAGAATCTAATTTTCAATTACAATAAAGTGCTTTCTAAAAAAATCTTATGACAAGCCCGGGAGTTATGAGTTGTTTCGGTTTCGAAAGCAAACATCGTATTTTATTATAAATATAATGTTAAATAATTACTTGGTACAATTGAGAAATTTAAAATGTATTAATTTATTTTTATTAAAATTGATCTCTAATAAATTTAATTTTTTTAATAATCTCTGAATAAAAAATATTTAAAATTTAAATTTTGAGGATACTTATGTGTTGATAAATCAGAATTAAGAATTATTATTTTTCAAGAAAATGTAATATAAGATTTTTATTTTACTTTGATTTTTTTGTGAACTTGTTCATTATTTGAAAAAATTATAGGCAAATCTAAAGATGTATGTTATCAGCAAATTAAATTCATACTTTTTGATTTTGTGTTTGTGTTTTATTTTTCTTATTGTTTTTAATAATGTGTACGGGTTCTAAAAAAATCAGTAGTAATTTAAAGAATTTAATAAATAATGAAATCTTATTATGCCAAAATTTTTTTCGTTATGATAAAATTTGTTTTATAATATATATACATACTTTTTGGTAATATGATGCTTAGTATATAATATATTTAATTGACTACCTACACTAAATATTTGTTTAAATATCGAATACATCCTATCGTTAATATTTGGATGTTAGAATTTTGCCTTTGATTATGGATTTATATCCTTTTATGAAATGTTGGTGAAGTAAGTATAAAAGGTAAAAGCTAAAAAACTAATAATCTGGGAATATTTTACAAAACTTTCAATAAATTTGAGTTGTGAAAGTAGATATGAATATATTGTGTAAGATTTTACCGAACTTTGTGGACTACTTTTAAATAAAATAAAATCAACCAGTAAAAACAAAGTTTTTCATTATAAATCCTTTATATGCGTGGGAGTGTGTGTGTGTGTGTGTAAGTGAGAGTGTGTGTGTGTGTGTAAGTGAGTGTGTGTGTGTTGTGATGCCAAAGTGTATAGTCATGGACGACAAAGCGATATGCAAAATTGTGGCAAGGAAGTTAATATAAAGGATCTAACAAAATATGAAATTCTGTAGGAAATCTACTTTAGATTTTTTCCAAAATTTCTAAGCTATTATAATTAAAATTAAATTTTATATACCTACAATGTCCTACAATGTCCTACATAGTTAATATGATAGCATAATGGAGTTAAAAAAGATACCATATTTCAAGGAAAAATTTGAATAATTATTGGGATAATGATAAATGTATTTTATATTAAATACAGTATCATTATAAATTTCTGTAAATAACTAAATAAATAAATAAATAAATGAATAATATATTAATTTTTAAATGATGGAAATGATTTATTAGAAGTTTATATGAAAAAATAGTAGAAAATATATAAAAATATATAAAAATATATAAAGCTTAAAAATAAAAATTATTCATCAATATCATTTCGGTAGCATACATCAGTAAATCTGATATGCTCGGCCAATGCGCTCAACATTCCAAAATTACAATCATAGGATTTGGCTCTGTTTAAAATATTGGAAATAGCCATATTATTATTTCTCTTTTTACGCGGTGTTCTTGGCAAACCATTTTCCGTTCTCTTTATATCAGCTAATGTTGAAATTGATTCCTCTTGGAGTTCATCTATGATTTGAAATACTCCAAGATGGGCTCCACCCATAGTTTTTATTATTTTCGAGTGCCATGACTCTATGATGTTTTGAGTTCTAGGAATATTCATCTCGTCAAAATTATAGTTTGTCCATGTCGCTGGAGGGAAAAGAGCCGATTGTTTTATATATGTATTTTCAAAATACGTATATATATTTCTTAAACTTTTTCCCTGATAGCATTCTGTAATTTTCGTGAATAAATCAGAAATGTCATCAGGTTTGAAAAATGACAGGGCCGCCAGCATTCGGATTGCTTTCTGAAATTCCATATCGTTAATATATGTAACTTGGAGACCTTCTTTTCTAACTTTGCCATATATATTTTTTGCTAGATGGAAGTAGCATCCATGGATCGATGTTCCATATGAAACTTCCATGCTTTTCATTGCTGCATGCTCAAAATCGCATATTATATATTGTGGGCTTAAGACTTAAATAAAAAGAAATATAAAAACAATAAGATTTTTAATATTTAAATATGATAAAAAATCTGAAATTAAATATCAATTACCTGTCATTAGTACGAACGCAAGAGGAAAGAGCTTATTCTCATCATCAATTTTCCCAAAAATTGTATACAATTGATAAAATATTTTGGGAACAACCTTAAAAGTTCCATCGGACATCCATACTTTTGACTTCACCAGATATTCGAATGACTCGTCATAAAACATAATTATGAACCTTTGGGTTTTGGTCCCATCCTGGAAAGTAATGTCTGCTTGGACAAATTTGCGTTCATTAAATATTTGCACTTCTTCGGGTATTTCAAATGTAATGTCTTGCGGCTCCTTTTGTGTTATAACTTTTTTATAATTTCTCCTTATTAGAGTCAAACAACTTTCCTTTTCTGGCAGAATTAGAGCCAAATTATTTATTTCTTCTTGGCTTTTTCCTTCTTTGGAAAGAATGCTCTGGTAAATTTTACTGGTGCTCCCTCTTATTGAGCTAGAAGCTGCTTCTTTCATTTTATTTGCTACCAATCTTTTCTTGGATTGGGTCAAATCCGGAGCATGGTTATGTTCATTTCTCACTTCTATAACGACGTCATCTTTTTCCTTCAACAACGCAAGACATCTCAAGGGCTTTCTTTTTGAACATCTCCAGGACTTACCCCCATCGAAATGATATTCGAATCCATTTATAGCCAGAAGGAGGCCCCCTCGAGTAGTTTTCATCTTTTCTACTTTTACTCCTACTTCGACACTCATTTTTCAATTTTTATTTTTTTTTTTTTAACAATTTTAAATAAACTTTTAAATTTAAAAAACTTTAAAATTAAACGTATGATTTTTTTTTAAGTGTTTACATTAGAAAACAAAATACATACAATATGTTTTTGTTTCGCTTGTTTCGCAACATAAAAAAAGTGTTGTCACGTATATCTAAAAAGATTATTTTTCGTACAGTTGTGACCAATGGTAATTGGTAATAATGCAAAGGTAGGGACAAATATTTTTAGGTTGAAGATGTAGGTATGGTAAATGTCAGATCCATTGGTGAAATGGGGGCCTATGTACATTTGTTAGAATACAATTATATTGAAGGAATGATATTATTGTCAGAATCAGCACGGCAAAGATTTCGATCAATAAATAAATTGATTCGAATTGACAAAACCGAAAGTAGGGCGGAAGTGAGGGCGAAAGTGAGAATAAATTTTGATAAGTACTTTCTTTGACATCTAATTTTATGATAGCCATGGCTTGAAATTAAAGTAGCTTTGATCAGCCGATTAAACTGTTCAGCGAATAATTATTTTCACGCAAGTCGCCCGCCGGCTTGGTTGTTTTCTGATTGTTTTTTGTTTGTTTATTGATTTTAATTAACAGTGCGTTCCGAAATTGAGACTATTTTAGAAACTGAAAAATTATTTTAATTTCTAGAATTTCTAGTTTTATAACGACACGATTTCACAGCTGCTATTTTACAATTGTTTTACAAATATTATTTTTTTTTAAATATTTATTTTTTTTAAAAAACTTTAAAAAAAGTTTGTAATTCTGGATTTTCAATGATTTACCTACATTTTAAAATTAATTCATCTCGTAAAATATTATAAAGACTACCAACTTTATGATTTATTTCCATTATTTATGGGTTTATTTCTCTGCAATATTCGAACGAAAACATGCTAAATTTAAAAAAAAAAAAAGTAAATTTTTTTATAAAAAAGTAAGTTTTGTAAAACGAAAAACTGGTCAAATGTCAGATTGGCAAATGTCAGATTGGCAAATGTCAGATTGGCAAATGTCAGATTGGCAAATGTCAGATTGGCAAATGTCAGATTGGCAAATGTCCGTTGGCAAATGTAGAATTGGCAAATGTCCGTTGGCAAATGTAGAATTGGCAAATGTCCGTTGGCAAATGTAGAATTGGCAAATGTCCGTTGGCAAATGTAGAATTGGCAAATGTCCGTTGGCAAATGTCAGATTGGCAAATGTCCGTTGGCAAATGTCGGATTGTCAAATGTCCGATTTTCATGGGCAAATGTCCTTTGGCAAATGTCCGTTGTCAAATGTCAGATTGGCAAATGTCAGATTGGCAAATGTCAGATTGGCAAATGTCAGATTGTCAAATGTCAGATTATCAAATGTCGGATTGTCAAATGTCAGATTGGCAAATGTCAGATTGGCAAATGTCAGATTGTCAAATGTCAGATTGGCAAATGTCAGATTGGCAAATGTCAGATTGGCAAATGTCAGATTGGCAAATGTCAGATTCTCAAATGTCAGATTGGCAAATGTCAGATTGGCAAATGTCAGATTGGCAAATGTCAGATTGGCAAATGTCAGATTGGCAAATGTCAGATTGGCAAATGTCAGATTGGCAAATGTCAGATTGGCAAATGTCAGATTGGCAAATGTCAGATTGGCAAATGTCGGATTGGCAAATGTCAGATTGGCAAATGTCAGATTGGCAAATGTCAGATTGGCAAATGTCAGATTGGCAAATGTCAGATTGGCAAATGTCCGTGGGCAAATGTCAGATTGGCAAATGTCATTTGGGCAACTGTCTGCCCCCCGTAATTACGAACAATATACTTTGTAAAATAGTTTTGTTCAAATTTTGCTATTTTATTTTATAATTTCTAGCTTAAAATGAAAAAATTTATTTCATGAAAAATTTAAAGTTTTATTATTTTCAGTAAATGAAAAAAATTCAGAGCATTAAAAAAATATAGTGAATAAAATGACATATGTACATACTTTGAAAAAATACAGTGAAAAATACAATGAAATGAAAATACAGTGAAATAGAACACAGTAAAATGGAAAATACAGTAAAATGGAATACAGTGAAATGGTAAAACAGTGAACTTCAAAAATACAGTGTAATGATACTACAGTGAATGATCGTACAGTGAATCGTACCGCTCCCGTCACACCTATTTTGTCATTACCGAGGTAAGTGTTTTTTTAATTGAATAAATAAAAAATATGTTTTGATCAAATTTTATTCTTTGAAAAATCGAAAAATATCGAAAAATGCGGTGTTCCCTTTGAGAATAAGTTCGAAACACAGAGTATACAGAGAGAACATGTCAATATATTCCCATACAAATTTTTTGAAGCACCTTTTTTTCTCAAAAAAATATTCTTCTATAGAAATTTTTTTTTTTTGAATTTTGATATACGACTTCCATGTGCGCCGTTAATTTCTTCGAATTAATGGGGTGGGATTATAATTTGGAAAATTTGTGACTTCTTACAGATTTTTTATTTGTTATAAGATATGTATATTTTATTTTTAGGAGAACATATAAAATTTTTATTTTCTTGAAATTTGTATGAAAATTTACCAATTGAAATTTTATTTAAGTTATAATTAATTACGTAATTAATAAAAATATATAGAAAAAGTTCCAACATCTGCGGAATATCATTGTGCATAGATTCTACAGGTAAAAATTTTTCCCTGCATAATTTTTTCATCAGAAATAATTGAAAATAAAAAAATTATTAATGTTCGCCATCTAGAAAATAGCACTTTTCGTTAATATCATTTATAGCATATCGTCGGTCGGCGACGCAGATCTCGTAAGTCTTGTTTTTTACAAAACGTGTTTTTTTAAATTTTCCTGTCCTTTTTGTTGATCTGCGTCGATCTACATTCATAAAAACTCTCTAAATATTTTTTACGCACTTTTATTGTCGAAAAAAAAAAATCGAAAATTTAGGTGGGGAGCTTTTGTGGCCAAACCTTGCACATTTTTGAAACTAAGATAATGTACTAATCTTCGTAAGAAGCTACAGATTTTATTCAATCCATATCGCTTCGAAATTAGCCAATCTTAAGCAATTTTGTGCTAATTATAATAATAAGAATAATACAGTTTTTTGTGTCTCCTGTAAAATTTTCAAAAACAGACTTACGAGGTTTGCGTCGCCGACCGACGATATGTAAAAATAGATGGCGAACATTAATAATTTTTTTATTTTCAATTATTTCTGATGAAAAAATTATGCAGGGAAAAATGTTAAAAGCGAGCCCCAACGAGCCTCTTGAAATATTACTTTTTTATAGAAAAATCTACGACACTGGATATCGTAAAAAAAAGATGCTTCAAAAATTTTAAATCATGTGGTATCCTTTCTACTCTTATATCAATGGATCGAAATTATCTGAAGCATCTAAGAAATACTGATACTCAAAAAATATTTTTTTTTTTTTTTACAATTTTTATTTAGTTTTCCGCCACTTTCCGTGGAACTACCCATATGCAGTATTATTGATATTATTATCCTATAATGAATTGTACACATAATTTAGTTCTTAAGATCAATATAATTGTTTTATAAAAGAATAAATAACTTGTTATTGAATAATAGAGGACAACACAGACTCAAAAAGAGTTTACCACGACGTATGTTGGCCATCAACTGGCTTAAATTATTAAATTAAGCCAGTTTCAGAGCTTTGAAAAACGTATAAAACTTTAAATTGTCGTTTCATTATGTAATTCAAACTGTTACAGTTACAAATTTGAATTTCATCATTTTTTGAAACTGCAAATTTATTTTAAAGATTTTATTTATTATTATTATTTCTTTGGTTTTTTTTTGTTTAAGTCCTTATTTCTTATTATTTATTTATTTAAATTCTTAATTATTTAGTTTCGGGTTTTTTGTATGTGTGCATGTGTGTGTGGGAATTGAGAGCATTTTTGTTCCTTATATTTTTTTTTCTCCTTCTATATTATTAATGTTTTGTTATAAAAAATACTATTAATTTTAATTTTAAGACAGTTCATTATAAATTATAGAATCATAAACATTAAAAATCAATTGGAGTTTTGTTATTTGAATTAAATGAAAATTATTTTTATTTTTAAAAATAAATTTTAATTTGATCTAATTCTTATTCTTACATCAAGTACTAATCGAACCGGATTTCATTTTAATCTTGAATTCAATTTAGAAGAACAAATTTATTAAAAATAAAAAAATTTTGTGATATCCAATTGACAAAACCTAGCTAATTTTATGCAAAATGGAAAATTTTAAAAAACAAAGAATTGCAGTTATAGCGGAAATTACCAGACTAGACACATATTTTAGTCAACTTAAAATGAACTAGCACCAGGTGGTGAGGATGAGGAAACTGGAGGAAAAAACAGACCAGTACAAGAGAAAAAATATTATCGCATATAAACGCATAAAGTTTGGTCAACGGTATTCCAGATAATGGACCACGTATACTCCAAAATTTCAAAATCTTTCCATCGGAATGAGATGTTGAGCATGTCACTTATGGTGACTAGATCAAAAATTTATTTTTGTGGTAGTATTTTATTGATGTTTTTTTCTTTCGTTTTTCACTATGAAAAAATAAAACAAACTTTTTAGTTCTATATATTATTTAATAACCAGGGCAGATTGTATACTGGTCCAAGATATAAAAAGTATACAACAAATTATTGTAAAAAAACTTATTAATTCAGTCAATGATTACCTGGAACATGATACATTTTCTGACGTGCTAAAAAATACAATTGTTTTTAAAGGAGGTGAAAAAAGGCCTATTTCACTGCTGAATGTAATTGGTAAAATATATGAAAAAATAATTAATAAAAGAATAGTCAACTTTATTCATAAATCAAACTGCTTTGATAGTAAACAATTGGGGGTTTTGAAAAATAGTAATACCGAATGTGCAATTAATCAGCAGTGATGCTAAAAACTGGGATGCCCCAAGGTTCTGTGCTTGGACCAACATTCTATCTACTATACGTAGACAACAGAAGATCTGCTCAATTAAAAGATAAATATAACATATATGGCTCTGTTTCTAAAATTACTTAAAAATTTATAAGAATTCAGATGTTCTCAATATTATTTTAACCGTTATTTTTGAGTAAGTAAATGTCTAAATAGTTTTTTTTTGTTTAAAGTTAATTTATAAAACTTTTTAACGTCTCCCTTAATAATATTACCTCTTTTTATTTTTCAGTAACAATAGTAATTTTTTTTTTCGTTCCGAGTCACGGTTTCTAGTCACGGAAACTAGAATTAATTGTCAGTTACTAGGACTACAAAATTTAATGCGATTACTTTTATTCGAAGCGTTATTAGTCCTACAAATTAAATAAAAAAAAAAGTTACTTTTAGAGAATTTTACGTTTAAACATTGATATCTTTAAAATTTTAGTCATCGAGTCACGAATACAATGAAGAATTTAATTATCTCCCAAAAAAAAAAAAAAAAAACTCTCACTTCATTGAGTAAGGGGACGAGCTAAGCTACAAAAATCTGTTAAACTTTTTAAAATAGGACGTCTATTTACTGAGAAATAGGAGCAAACGTCAAAAAAAATGGTATCGAGTCACGGCGAAACACAGCCATATGCTGATTACACCAGTTGGAAATACAAGGCAAAAACGCTAGTTGATTTTGAAAAAAGATAATTTTGAATGAAGATTTAAAAATATATTCTCCATGAATTGATGGTAACAGATCGCTAGTCAACAATAATAAAACTAAATATAAAGTTCCTCTTCAAAAATATGAAAACATAAAAGTGAAGATAAATGGGCAAGAGATCGAAAATGCTACTGAAGCCTAATATCTTGGTATAATTTTGATGAAAATCTTAAAAGAGAAAAACAAGCAAAAGCACTCGTTTATAATTTAAAAAAAAAAGATATCAACTTAGAAGAATTTTAAACAAAATAATTAAAGTAATCTATCATGGAACTATATCGAGTGACCAACAAACTGGATTTAAATCAAATTATACTAATAGTAAAATTAAAATTAATTTACAAAATAGTCAACAAACAACAAAAACAAATTTTCAAGCAAATGTTCATAGTCACACTAGTCATACTAGATTGAAAAACAACTTAATTCAAGATCCTGCTAAATCCAATAGAAAAGCTAAAGAATTATTACAAGCGGAATATGTACCTTCAACCTAATACCTGATGTCATAAAAAACATTAAAAATTTTGATAAATTAAAAAAACTCATTACACAATATGTAAAAAAAATTAAAAATTAAGTAAGTATAGCTTTACGAGTATATATTTTAAAAATTAGTAATCAAAAAAAAAAAAAAAAGAATAAAAAATAAATAACAATTAATTACCTGTGATTTAATCTCTCATACCGATTTAATATAAATTGTCTGAAATTGAAAAGAAATATAAAAAAAAATTAACTATAATACAAGGATGAAATGTCGCTAATGAATTATATTTATAACCAAATTACAATGTTCCTAGTATAAAATACTTGAATGAATAAATACACTTTAACTTGTACGATTCAAATCACTTGTCCAATGTGCTTTTAAGAGGGGGTAAAATTTTAATAAAATTTTTGGTTAAGCTTTTTTTATAAATTGTTTTGTATATTTTTCTCCTTCACACAAAATTATCTGAGTTTTCAAAAAAAAAATTGCGATAATACTTACCTTATACTTCTGGGATTAGAAGGGCACTAATAACTAATCATATACCTTTTAAAATTTTCTAAAAATGTACGGTACTAGACCTAATAACCTATTTCCATTCAAATAATAAGTTCCACATAATAAGTTCCGCATAAATTCCGATATTTCAGTTGCCGTTTCCATTACATTCAGTGGAATACGAAGTGGAATATATTGACATTTAAAAAATAAATAAACTGAATTTTTTTTTTTTATTATTTATTTCTATATATATTTTTTTATTATTTATTTCTATATAAAAAAAATTTATTTACGTTTTTTTTTTTTGTCATTTTGACAAAAAAAATTCTGACCAACCAAAAAATAGTTGAAAAAAGTACCTAAAAATGTACTGTTTTTATAAATTATGTACTTTTTTTGATAAATATGGAATCCGAACCCTAACTTAAGGGAAATAGAAATACGGGAATTTATTTTTATATGGGAATTTACCTGAAATATTCCGGAAAACTGAATATCCCACAAATATTCCACTAATGGAAATAGGTTATAAGACTTTGTATTATATTATTAACTCATATTATTTGATATATAGAAAAATGAAAATAAAAAAAGTTCTACAAAACAATAATATTGCAACACTGATTGTAATAAAACTCGTTGTTGCTCAATCAAAATTAAACTCGTTTTCAGGGTTGCCAAAAGTTATTGAATTCTCCAAAAATTCGATTTTCAACAAAATTTAATATTTCTTGAATAAGCAGAACAGAAAACGGAAGAACTGGTAACGCAGAATGCGGAAGAAATAGAACGGAACTGCTACATGTTATTTTTATATACCTGTCTGAAGGGTATCAGTTACAAGGCCTGTCAAAATCGAAGAAAAGAGGAAAGAAAAATATTATAAATTTATAAAGCTTGAGTACATGTATAGTGGAATGGATGAAATACCCAACAACACCCAAAAAAATAATTACCCAAAAAATACCCAAGGATAGTCTGAAATACCCACATTTTGGGTAATTACCCTCAACTCGGCAACCCTGCTCGTTTTCCTTTTTACAAAATATTCCAATTTTTATTTTCAAAATAATTAAATACAAAAAACAATAAAGTTAGTCTATCAAAATCCATAAGACGATTGATCCAAAAAAACTAAATAAAAAAACGTTCTTCTCTTAAAGAGAAAAAATACAAATGAAAAATAAATTCAAAATTCGAAAAATTACGAAATATTGGTTGGCAAAATATTTGAATAAAAATAAGAAATTCGCCTAGAAGTTTTTTTACGCATACATAAAAAAATGGATTAGTTTTTTAACATTTCTCCCACCTTTAATTTGTTTAAACAAAAATTTACATCCTAACGGAAATAGTCTTTGAATTGGCCTTATAAGCTCTCTATTACTTGTTTTGATCTTCCCTACCCGAATGACCTCGTCTTTGCCAGGTATCAATTCAGTAATTCTACCCATCGGCCAGTATATTCTCTTCTTATTATCATCACCAACAACATCGCCATTCCTAAAGTTACTTTCCTTTTGTTTTCATTAAATATGAATGTCGTTACTACTGATTCATCAACAGCACTTTCTTGGATAAAGAACAATGATCAATGGGGAACTTTAAATCTTTAAATCTTTCAACCAGTTGACCCAAATATTATTTACGGAATCTTTGCCACAGTTCGGTTTTGATTTTTTCCCGGTATTGATATCGCTTCGCAAAATCACATTTTTCTAATTGATCAAGATCAATTGTATTCGAATCAGCTATATCTTTCAAGAACATAGATAGCGTGATAGATACAAGTTCATCTTGATTTTCAGAAATATAAGATAGCGGCCGATCATTAATGGTAGATTCAATGTCAGATAAAGTTGTGTTTATTTCTTCATAGTCTAACGTTGATTTCCCCAAAACACGAATCAATAAGCCTTTAATAGTTCTGACCAGGCTCTCCCACTATCCACCGCATTAGGGAGCAGTTGGAGGGTTAAATTTCCAAACTATTCTATCACTAATTGTTACTCCTTCTATTTTCTTCCAGTCAAGTCTTTTAAAACAATTATTCAAACCAACAAAATTCGTACCATCGTCTGTGTATACGATACTTGGTCTTCCTCTTCTAGCAATAAATCGAAGTAAAGATTGAAGAAAAACATCTGTAGTTAGCGACGAAACCAATTCCAAATGCACTGCACGATATACTGCACAATTAAATAATACAATCCACCACTTCATTTTAGTTCTCGTAAACAAGGGACCAGCAAGATCGATTCTTATGATTTCAAATATTTTAGCGTTTGCTATACGATTTTTTGGTAAAGCAGGAGGAGGGAACGTTTTTGCTTTACTATTTAATGTTTTGCAAATTACACAGTTCACTAAAAAAATTTTGATAGCTTTTCTTGAATTTATAAACCAGAAAGTTTCACGAATCTTGGACAACAAAAAACTCAAGCCCCCATGACAATATTCTTCATGATAATGACGTATAATTAAATTCACAATATGGTGATCATTAGGTAATAAAGCCGGAAATTTGAAAGAATATGGATCATCTCCGTAATCTAATCTCACAATATCATTTTCATCAACACTCAAATTGCCTTTTAATTTTTGATTTTATTTTTACAGTTGTTTATAAATCTCTTTATCCATCCTAAAATACGGACAATTTTAGTGTATTTAGAGAATTTATAATAAAACGCTTTTTCATAATCTAATTTTAAAAAATTACAAATAGTTTTTCTTTTCTCGAAATTAATTAATTCTAAATCAGGCTCATGTTGACTTTTTAGCCATTCACTTTTTAAATTCTTCAACCAAGATGGTCCCTCCCACCATTTGCTCTCAAGAAGTTGAACAGGAGTACATCCGTGAGATGGCAAATCAGCAGGATTCAGGCTACCAGGAATGTGTTTCCATTCATTAATTGAAGAAAATTTATTTATTTCTTTTACTCGATTACCCACAAAAGTTCCCCATTGATCTTTGTTCTTTATCCAAGAAAGTGCTGTTGATTAATCAGTAGTAACGGCATTCATATTTAATGATGCAACTGTTTCCGTGGTCAATCTCACACCAATTAAACAAGCCAATAATTCAAGCCTAGGTATGGTTATTTTTCATTGGCGTTATTCTTGATCTAGCAGCTAATAATCGTATTTGTAATTCACTTCTCAAAAAAACCAATCGGATCAAAAATTTTGTGGGTAACACTTAGTATATTTCTTTTGTTGATCAGCGATATTTCAGTTTTTTCAAATTTACTGTCAATGTATCTTCTTTTCTATTCCATAGCAATCCAAGCACGGACGATTCAAAATTTTCAATTTAATTGGGTGCAACTCTATTTTAGCTTGACCTATTAATTCTGTACACACTTGCTTGGAATAGATTAACTCGTCCATGTCATCTACGGAAGTTACACAATTGTCAATATAAAATGATTTTACTAACTTTTTAGCAACAGGTTCATGATCTTTATCAACATGAGATAAGTGTTTTTCTATAACAGCAGCTTAAAGAAAAGGTGAACATGTTACATCAAACACCAGTCGTTTGTGTTGATAAACCTCAATAATTGTGGATTCTTTGTTTTTAAACCATAAAAAATGTAAAAATTTGCAATCTGACTCAGTAATTTCAATTTGTAGGGAAGCTCGTTTTATGTCCGAAACGACACCAATATTTTTCATTCTTAATTTTAATAATAATTCATTCTAAATTTTAATAATAATGATCTCAATGAGGTTAGGACAGGTGTGAAGACAATTACTTAAAGACGGATAATCACCAACCTTACATGAAGCATCAAAAACGGGACGGATCTTAGTAGTTTCACTTCCTAGTTTTACAACTGCTCGATGGGGTAAGGAATGGCACTGACCATCTTCATCTTTTTTAACGATTTTTTCAATTACACCGTCACTCATCCATTCATTAAAAACTTGATCGTACTGTTCATATATATCTTGCTTATTTCATTTCTTTGCTGTATTTTCCAATCGTTTTTCAGCTATTAAACGATTACTGGGTAATTCATTCTGTTCTTCAATCCATGGTAACGAAATGCAATATCTGCCTTCTTTATTTCTGGATACAGTTTTGAAGAAATATTTTTTAGCCCCTTCCTCTTTCTCAATTTTATTTTTATTTTCTACAGGATCGCTAATGCCAATTGTCTCTAAAATCTGGAACCGTCATTTATATTAACACCTGCCAAAGTCCGTCCAAAAATTGTACCAATGGCTGTTAAACCAGAATTAAGTTGCTTTAGTTGCCCAGTTAGAAATTTTCCATATATATCCGAACCAAATAATAATTCAATTTCAGTTAAATAAGTTCCTAGATTGTTCACAAAGATTTTGTTCTGTTTTAATTCATTTATTATAGCCGAATTATTCAAACGAAACAAATTTTCTGTTTATTCAGACAATTAATTTTCACCGTATTTTCGTTGTTTAGATTTTTGTCAGTTCATACTCGAAATGAGTTTTAGGACTCATAACCTGGCCACCAAATAAACATTTCGAAATTTTTTGTTGGGATCTAGCAGTTAATTGTAATTGTTCCGCCGTTTTTTCCAAAATATATTATTTTTGCGACCCAGAATCAATTAGAGCTCTTACAATCTTAGTCGAAGCTTTTCCTACAATTTTTACAACCAATGTCTGAAGAAGTATGTCTTGGGTGCATATTTTGGACATAATTTAAATCAGTTTCAACACTTTTATTTTCTACTTCGTCTGATTCATCTCTTTTTAAAAGTTTTGAACAAACAATTGTCAAATGTTTACCACCACACAACATGAATTTTATGAACGATTTACACTTCTTTGATTGATGTCCTTGTTTTAAGCAATTTAGATTTTCTTTCGTCGTAACTCATATCTTGAGCTTTCACAGAATCTCTGCTTTCATATTGTTTTTCACAAAAAATTAATTTCGCTAATTTTCGCCATTAAAAAAAACCAGACGTTGTGGGATATAATTTCTTACTACTTTTATCGTTAGAATTTTTATTTGACTCTTTTCCAAACCTTTTAAGAAGTAAAACTAGCCTTCGCTAAATTCATTCTTTCTTCGGCTCTTACTTCCTGTTTTAAAAACAACATCAAATTATCTAATTGTGTTTTCCCATCTTTTTTGTCTTGAAAATTCGAGAATAAATAACTTCTTTGCCAAGCTCGTAATATCTCGGCAGACAAACTTGACTTCACTAAAGGATACGAATTTTCATTTAATTTAATGCCCATTGATTCTAATGCTCGAAGATGTGTTTCCAATTTATCGTACATTTCCGGTATTTTAACATTATGTCTTTTATTGGCATTATTCATTACCATTTTCAGCAACTCTCGAACATAAACTTCAACTAATAGTTCTTTATTGCCAAATCTTTCTTGTAGTGCATCAATAGCTTTAAGATAATTTTCTTCGGTTTGTGGAAAACTCTCGACGAATCAAATAATGGAATTTTTCTTCTAAATGTATTTCCTAATCATCATGTATCTTCTTAAATTGAGACCAGAAACCTAACCATTCTGTTAATTCACCATTAAATTTTTTCAGTTCAATGTTAGTGTTTAATTCTAAACATTTTTTGATTTCAAATAAAAATAATTAAAGTAATGCAATTTTGAAAAATCCATATACAACCGAAATAGTGCGATGTAAACATTTTTTAGACCTTGAAAAAACATGTAAGTCAGTGTACTCACTGCACACGTAAAAAAATATAATAATAAATTTTATGTTAAAATAAGTATATATCAAATTTCTATTGAATGTTAAAAATTGATTTACTTTCAATATTTTGTGACAAAAATAGTATTTAAGGAATGAATTTAGAAAAAGGTGCAGCGAATTGAGGACAGGTGCAGCGAATTGAGGACAGGTGCAGCGAATTGAGGACCTACCCAAGGTATCCATTCTCAATTCTTCATTTAACTAAATTCCAGGTGCAGTGAATTGTGGACCTACAAAAGGTATCCACAATTCTCCAAAAGAAATCAAAAGAGGTTTCTTCAGTTAGGAAGACGATATTTTCTGTCTTTAACACCAGCATGCTGCTTAGAATTTTGACGAGTATCTTCTCTTCTCACTGTTGATTCTAACTATTTTTTGATTTTTATATGCTGCCCCCGACAACACTTCATTGTACAGATAATCTATAAAGATAAATTTAGTTTTATAAGTATTTACCGTATCCATCTCATCATCTAAATCTTGCTCTGAACTGTCTGGTTTATCACACATAAAAGCGAAAATTTCCTCATCACTGGTCCTTATTTCTCGAAAACTTCATTAAATATTTTGAATTTTGGGGTTATAACTGCCATTTCAGGTTCAGCGTCGCTGTCTAAAATTCCTTCAAGTTCCTTGAAAATTCTTGTAAAAATTCTCATTGAACAACCTCGTGATTTTTTTAATAGATACATGCATAATTATTTATTTATTTAATCCTCACTCGGGGGCACCAAAAAATTTAATAAAAGTCGTTGTTGCTCAGTCAAAATCAAACTCATTTTCCTTTTTACAAAATATTCCAATTTTTATTTTCAAAATAATTAAATACAAAAAACAATGAAGTTAATCTGTCAAAATCCATAAATCGATTGATCCAAGAAAACTAAATTAAAAAACGTTCTTCTCTTAAAGAGAAAAAATACAAAGGAAAAATAAATTCGAAATAAGAAAAATTACGAAATATTTACCTAGTTTACATGATAGTCCAACCGTGGTTGAGTCGAAATGTGGTTGAAAAGAGGTCAAGTGTTTACATGATCTAGTCGAAAAGCATGTGGTTGAACTGTGGTTGAATTGGTTTGAAAACAACAACAAAAAAGAAACAAAACAAACAGCTGTTGCTTATTTTTAACCGGGTTAACCAGATAGAGTTAACTTAAAAGAGCGAATTCCTTGGGTTGAGTCAAGTAAACGGTGTAAACGGTGGTAGGGTTAACCCAGGTTCTTTTTAAAGTCTCTAAACAGACAACTTCGCTTTTGTATATATAGATAGATAGATAGATAGATATGACAAGTGATTTGAATCGTACTATAAATGAAAAATAAACAAAAACTAAGAAAATGAAATCGTTAAAAACTAAATTTGTTCCAACACTATAGAATTCCTTACATGAATAGAATTCTTGACAACTTTACATGAATATGAATAATTAGTTTTACCATCAATTCACCGAATGTTCAGTCGATTCCTATCCCTTCTCCATGTATTAGGTTAATGCAAAAATAATGTCGGTTGTTAACCTTTAACTTTAAAAGATTATAACTTTTTTCATAACAAACTTTATTAATCGAAATAAGTCCGTTTGAATCATCACATTTTTGCCAGCAAGAAACAAGTTTATTTATTCCAGTAGCATAAAATTCTCAGACGGGCGTCCGCGACCCTCTTCATCTTCAAGGCTCTCATCACCACTGCGGAATTTCTTGAACCACGGCTGCACTGTACGTTCGTTAGTGGGTCCTTGGCCAAACGGATCGTTGATATCGCGAGCTGTTTCGGAGCCGTTTCGGCCTAGCTTGTACTGGAACAAGAAAATCGTGCGAATTTGTCTGTTATTCATTGTCTATTTGAAGTCCGGTAAAAACAGTTAAAAATGATTTTAAAGCCAAACAAATACAACTATTAGATAGACAAAAAAACGCGCTTTAAAACGACATATAACATGTCTACATTTATTGAAAATTTTATTCAGGAATTCATACATAAATATAAACAATATGAAAACCATCATTTTTTGCATCAAACTAATATTAAACATTAATGCGTTCACTCATTGCATTTGAATGAGGCAATGCAAATATAAAACTAATAGTTCTTTCCAAATTAGGCGAGCTATGATTATTTAGGATATAATATTTTCGATGTTCTTGGGGTGTTTTATCCTACCCCATTACAGATTTTGGAAATGAGGTATTTCAGGAAAATTCAATTAAAAATCAGGTAGCCTACGCCTACCCCAGAATGAGGTATGTCTGGTTACCCTAAGTCACTAGTAGCTCTAGAAAAACGAATTCTAACTAAATGTTCAATATCACAAACAGATCCTTATTTAGGACAAGCTCACACATAAAATACTCTACGGCGCAGCTGTTAATGCCCCGTAATTTTCGAACTAGGATTCCAGTTACAGAAAGTTTTGTTTGCCAACCAACACACTCGGCATTACTGACTATAGAAAAGAGTACTTAGATTATCAACAAAATATGAAAAATTATTACAATAAAAATGCAACAATCGTCTTTAAAATAAGAATAATATCTATCTTAAACTTAAGTAATATAAACTTTTACTTAAGTAATATAAAAATTATTTGGACTAAGAAATATTTCTGGATATATCTGAATTTCAATTTTCAAATAAGAAGAGGCATGTTGTAAAAAATTTAATATTTACATACATGCACTATTATTGATATTATTATCCTATAATGAATTGTACACATAATAAGTTCTTAAGATCAATATAATTGTTTTATAAAAGAATAAATAACTTCTTATTGAATAATATGCATGGCGGATCATGGTTGTAAAGGTTTCTATGTGATGCTAAATTCTTTATTATCTAGTTTCGGGTTTTTTGTATGTGTGTGTGGGTGTGGGAATTGAGAGCATTTTTGCTCCTTATATTATTGTTTTTTCTCCTTCTATATTATTAATGTTTTGTTATAAAAAATAGGGGAGAGGCTTGAAGGTTTCCACTGCTTGCATGTTGCCACCAGTGATGTATTTTAACATTCTAGCAGTCTCACAACTCCAAGTGACATCGACGTCAAAAGAACAGTTGTCAGTTGACAGACACAATAACACAGTGTTTACTAAGCAAAGTGTGAATTATTATTTTCGAAAACTTTAAAAATTAAAAATTGTGCTTTTGTGCTCGTAAAGTGAACTTTTTTATTACCAATTCAAAATAAATATTTGGGTTATGTTGCTTTTTCATTCAATTAACATATTCCAAACAGATTAAAAAATATATTATGAATTGGCAATTCTTTTTAATGGATTACACAAAATTGGGTCAGAATGCAGGTTGCCACTTTTATTGGCTTGCAGGTTGCCACCCTTTTTGGCTTGCAGGTTGCCACCTTTATTGGCTTGCAGGTTGCCACCTTGATGAAAGCGCTGAAGAAAATGTCGGAAGTAGACACAACTCTATTATGTGCAATGAATGCAAAAGAGTTGTTCACGCGAAAACTTGCCCGAATTATGATTCCGATGAAGATTTGGAATGATTCCATACCATATTGCAATTTAGTTTTTGTATGTCATTTCTTTATGTTTACAGCCACTGTGTGCAAGTTAAATTCAATAAATTTGAACACATTTCTAAATGAGACATTTTTCAGTTTCAACATTTTCAGCAATTTTCCAAATGGTGGCAACCTACAAGCGCAGATTTTAAGAGTTCAATTTTAGATACTTTTGAAAAACTACTATATAATTATTATTTTTTGAGATTTTAAATGAATTCTAACCCCGGATTGTAGCTTTTTACTTCCTCTTTCCAACGTATAGTATATACGTACAATAGTATATAGTATATATGTACAATACGTTTATTTTTTGACGAGTTATGATAAAAAAAAGCTATGGGGTGGCAACCTGCAAGCCGCTTCCCTACTATTAATTTTAATTTTAAGAGAGTTCATTATAAATTATAGAATCATTAACATCATCAATAGGAGTTTTGTTATTTGAATTAAATGAAAATAATTTTTCTTTTTAAAAATAAATTTTAATTTGATCTAATTCTTATTCTTACATCAAGTACTAATCGAACCGGATTTCATTTTAATCTTAAGTTCAATTTAGAAGAACAAATTTATTAAAAATAAAAAACTTTGTGATATTCAATTGCCAAAACCTAGCTAATTTTATGCAAAATGGAAAATTTTAAAAAACAAAGAATTGCAGTTATAGCGCAAATTACCAGACTAGACACATATTTTAGTCAACTTAAAATGAACTAGCACCAGGTGGTCAGGATGAGGAAACTGGGGGAAAAAACAGACCAATACATATTATTGCATCAAAGCAACAGCAAAAGTGTTTTAAAAAAAACCTGTTTTTAAAAGAAACTGTAGATGGTACATTGGTAAATGGAAATTGAAATTTAATGGCGAAAATGGCAGTTGGTCATGGAAAAAATTTTAACAAATATCAAACTGCAGCCGATAGAAGTTTCAACAGTTAATGGAAATTATATTGAATGGCCAGAATACAATGATTTGTTTAGAAGTTTAATACATATAACAATCCAAGATTAGCCTCATCAGAAAAATTTCAATATTTGACACGCAGTTAATGCGCCGAATTAAGAAAAACGTTCGATAAAACGAAAGTTATTTTCAAAAATTAATGGAACAACCATGGATTAAGATCAATTTGTAGTAGAATCAATGGATCGGTCGATCGAGCTCTTAAAGCTTTAAATCAGCCAACAGAACATTGGGATCAATAGCTCATCTACGTTATGAATAAAAATGGACTCTGAATAAATTTAATTGTGGCGTCGCTAAAGTGCAAAAAAATCTTATAATGAAGAGGTTAAATTTGCAGAATTAGTTGAATTTATTAATAATAGAATTTACGAGTTATCAGCATTGAATCTAAATACTGATACAAATAATAACAAAAATCAACGGTCATTCAACAATTCAATAAGTACAAATGGAAGGAACGAAATTTTTTGAAGATCAGAATGAAAAATTCTTGCTTTCCGATTTAATTCAAAATTTTCACAATTTCAAAGTAAATTTTCAAAATAATATATGTAAAGAACTATTTTAGTACATTTCAATATTGTTCCGCTGATGACAGAATTGTATTTTACCGGCTTACAACTTCTGAAAACGGAATAAATTTTCTTGTAAGAATTTGTTTATTTTCTGATTTACAGTTAGGGTTGGCACGCGTCCTACATTCGGTGGGACAGTCCCACAATTGTAATATTTGTCCTACCAGAAAAATTAAAAAAAATTTTTTAACTGGAATTTAAAAAACAATTTAACAAGAAAAATTCAAACAAAGGCATTTAGATTAGAATGTTGAAAAATATTTGAAAAATCAGTCCATAAAGCTTTTCTTTAGTTTGTTTAGTTTAGTTGAGGATGGGCATCGTTAAAGTTGTGTAAATATTTTAATATAAAGAAAATCATATATGTAATATATAAGTTTTAAGCATAGAATAAATACTTGAAACATAAAAAACAAAATTTATTTGCAGAATAGGTAAGTGTAATTCGCCTTTTAGTTTTTTTAATATTATGTATTAAATCTTAAATCAATAATTGAAATTATTTTATATATTATTAGCAATTGATTAAAAACTTAAAAGAATATACAAAATATACTGTTGAAATGCGATTAACAACTAAAAAACGGAAATGTTATTTTAATGATAGCTAGTTACAAGAGTATAAATGGCTCGAAAGGGTTAATACTTCTCAAGGAAGATGTAAATACTGTCTAAATACATTTTCAATAGAACTGAAAGGTATCGGTATCAGTGCTGTAAAACAACATGAAATGAGTGAAAATCATCGTTCGAAATTGAAAGCATCTTCCAGTGCTGATGAACAAATTTATTATTAAAAAAAAACACTCCAGAGGAACTTAAAATTGTTGCTATTGAACTAGCATATGTGTAACATACAGTGAAACATAATTTATCCTATAATTCTTTAGATTGCTTGATGAAACTCGTGCCAAAGACATTACTAAATGATAATAACTCATGCAAAATATCTTGTGGAAAAACTAAAGCACAAGCAATTGTAGTAAACGTTTTAAATCAAAAAATTTTAGAAAATGTTATTAATGAAGTAAAAACGGAGGATTTAAATTTTTCAATGACAGATGCATCCAACAAAAAGAATGGGAAGTTTTTTCCGTTAGTGATTCAATACTTTTCAAAAAATTATGTCCTACAGCAAAAATTAATTGATTTTTATGAAAATTGTAATTGAATCTGCGAATTGCATGTTTGATTGCATTCATAAATTATATTTCAAAGGTGATAATACCAATGCAAATTTTGGTCGTAATCATTCACTTTTCATAAATTTACATAATCTTATAAAAATATCATAAAAGCAAACTGCCATGCGCATATTTTGCACAATTCATTGAGACATGCATGACATTACGTGAATGACCGGCATTAATATCATATTTTCATACTAATATTAGTGATTTATCTTTGTTTAGCTTTGTTTGTTTAAGATGAAGAAATATCAATCAAAATCGAGATTCGAGGTACATTTATTGTTTGCCAATCACTTGCTTGCAACTTTTGAAAAGTCGATTAGAAAACAACAGAACCACAGTTATCGACTTGTACACGATTCTAAATGATTTTAAGCAAAACTTACACTGAGAATAAATTTTTCGGATATGAAGTTATCCGAAAAATTAAGGATTTATCTCTATATAAAAAACAACAATTTGAAAACGAATTTTTAAACATTTATGAAAAAACTTTGTCTTTATGTAGAAGCAAGATTTGATTTCGATGAAAATTCTGTAATCGTTAAGTTATCAAAATTAAAAATTCATAATTCATTAACAAAATTGCCAAATTTCGAAATATTTGCAGATATAGTTGAACGATTAAATATTTGTAATATGTATAAACATGGACAAACTTTTTGATGAAGCTATTTTTATCAGAGTTGTGAATATTCAAATACTTTGGTACTGAATGCTAGTACTGAATAAAGTACTGAATAAAGTAATTGTATTTGAAAAGTACTGAATACTTTTTTCGAAAAGTAATTGAATTTGAAAAGTACTGAAACTTTACATATTTTTTTTATTGGCCCTAAATGGTAATAATTAATATAAATTATTTTCAAGATTTATAGTAGTTTATTGTATATGTTAACTAAATTTGTTATTAATTAAGAGTTCCCCAATAGGAACTTAGAGAAGTAATGACAAAAGTCCATCAATGAAATCCTCGACTTTCACCCTTTGAAAATTTCATTAGGGACAAATTCATTTGGTAGTAATTAGAAAATAGGTACTTGATTCCAATCTCGATGACAATGTATACGAAGTTGTCATCAACAAAAAAAAGTATTCGGAATTCTATGATAAAATAACTGTTAATTTAAAAAAAAAGAAGAATTAATAACAATTTTTTTTATTTTTAATTGATTTTAGTTTTTGATTTATTTTATTATATTAAACCAGGAAGTAAAAAAAAATTTCTGGTCAAAATATTTAAAAAAAATAAAATAATATATAAAAAAATATTAAAAAATAATTTAAAAATTAATTTAAGGAGAAAAATATATTTTGAAAATTTTAAAGAAAAGGTAAGTTTCATTTATTGCTTAAAAAATAACTTAATAAAACAAGAAATATGAATACGTATTATGCAGAAAGGACCCGGTTTTTTAATGAATTAAGTAAAGCTAAAAAAAATTTAGAGAAATAATATTTGATATTTTAGTTAAGATTTTTGTAACAATGAAAAGAGGATTCAGCAAAAGGAATTTAAGACGTTTATCTAAAAAAGAATGGAATAGAATTTTGGAGGAAATTAAAAGTTCGGAAGAGGAGTCTAGTTCGAGTGGTAACGAAACTTTTGATTCCATTCCAAATGCTCGTCAAGAGGGAATGGATGTTTTCGTCGACACTTTGCCACACGAGGATAGGCCCACAAGTTCTGCTGTTCAGCCATTACTCTCCGTTAGGAATAAATTAAAAGATTGGTATTTAAAATATAATCCACAGAGAGAATGTGTTGAGAATCTTCTTGAAATTTTACGAACAGAAAACTTGAACGTTCCTAAGAGTTTATCCGCTTTAATTGGAAAAAATGAGAAACTTGTTCTGAGATCTGTATCTCCGGGGCAATATTTGCATATTGGAATAAAAGCTCAACTAATACTTTTTGCCAATGAACTTAAAAATTATGAAAAAGTTTTACTAGATATTGGAATTGATGGTCTCCCTTTATTCAAAAGCTCAAAAAAAACTTTATAGCCGTTTTAGGCAGTATTGCTAACATTCCTATTCCAAGAGTATTTCTCATAGAAGCTTTTTTTGGAGAAGTAAGCCTGCTAACATTGATAATTATTTGCACGACTTCGTAAATGAGGTTCATGAATTATTGATGGATGCAATTATTATCTCTGAAGAAAAAATTATCATAAAAATAAGAGCTTTTATTTGTGATGCTCCAGCACGAGCGTTTGTTTCTGGCACTGTTGGACATAATGCTTTGCAAGGGTGTAGCAAATGTTTATAAGTGGGAAAAGAGTCGAAAATGTAACTACTTTTTCAACATCAATTTCCGATTTAAGAACTGATGAAGATTTTTGCAATAGAAGTTAGTTATTCAAATCACCATCAAGAATATTTCAGAAAAAGGAAATCAAGATTAGAGGAGTTAGGGATATTGATGATAAGCCAATTTCCACTAGACCCAATGCACTTAATGGACCTAGGAATAAGAAGAAAATTATTAATAAATTTACTTTCCAACAAAATGAGTTTGATGAAACTAACAACATCCGAGATATCATCAATTTCACTTAACTTAGAATCACTGGCAAACTTCATACCTCAAGAATTTGTTAGGAAGCCTTGATCATTTGAAGAAATCAAAAGGTGGAAAGCAACCGAATTCAGACAATTTGCTTTATACACCGGAATAATAGTATTAAACGGTTTAAAAAACCAGGACTATTACTATCATTTTTTACTTTTCAGTTCCGCTTACACTGAACCAAAAGAGGAAGTGAATTTGAAGAAAAACGATATTAATGTGAAGAATCAGTGATTAAATAGGGGTCAACCACTCTTCACCTTAGATATGAAGAAATTTATTCAATCAAATTATTTTCATTCTATCTTTGTCATTTTTAATAAAATAATCTTCTATTATAAGAATTTTTATTATAGAAATTTCTTCAAGTTGACGAAGAAATTTTCAGTATAAAAATATTTTTTAAATACGATTCTTCCGATATAAGAAATTTTCTTCTAAATTGATTTTGTTTCTTCATTTTAAATAAATTTTCTGAAGGAAATTCGTCAAATCAACAAATATATTTTTAAAATTAGTTTTTCAACCTTAAATTTCGTCACATCTACGAAGTATTTCGTCAATATAAAAAAAATTAACTTCAATTTTTCAGAATGAAGAAACCTTTTTTCAATTGAATAATAGTCAACAAATGTTTTATTCAAATCCAGGAAGTATTTTTCATTAAGAATAAAATTTTCTTCAACATGAATAAATTTTTTTTTTTTTCATATTTACGAAATTTTTTTGTCAGCATGAAAAAAAAATGTTTTCAGTGGAAAAATCTTTTTTCCGTACAAATAATAAAGGAGTAAGTTTTTATTCAAATCCAGAAAATAACTTTTCACTTGAATAATAACAATGTCTTTTTCAAATGAAAACTTATTTGCTGGATTTGAATAAAAAACTTACTCCTTTATTATTTGTACGGAAAAAACATTTTTCCACTGAAAATTTTTTTTTCATGCTGGTTTTCAAATTTACAATTTTAAATTTGCCGGAACCGGATATTGTCACCTGTAATAAAAATAAACCTCAAATATTAGTCCTGTAATAAACAAAAAGACATTTTTGAAAGTGATAAATGTATGCTTTATTTACTTATGTTTTGTTACATATTTAACACATATTTCAATTATTTTCTTAACGATTCTATCAAACAATTTGTTCAAGATGTTATTCAATATCACTTTCAATGGAACCTGAAAAAATAAATATTTTTTGAAAATTGAAAAATAATTGAATAAGTCTCTTAGATCTCTTACCAATTAAAAGGTTCGTCAGCAGACGTTTTAACTGATGATTTAGTATACGATCGAACAGGAATCAAACAACAATTTTAAGCGAAGAGTTGAAATATTTGTCATAAACCGTTCCTTGAGGATTTTTGCCTTACCCTTTTGTTGTAGATTGTACAAAATAATATTCCTAGATAAAATAAAAATAGAAAAAAAATTTAATTAAAGACTTTTTTATAATTTTTTTAATTTGCTTTAAGTAACAAGAACTCAGTAAGAAATAATTAAAACAAAACAATTAAAAAAAATAATAGTACTTAACTGAATTCTGTTCACACTCACTACTATTAATATTTCAATTTTTTTTCCGATTGATGTGATTGTAGTCTGATTCGATCTAAAAAGAGTATTTTGTTTAAATTTTAAAATTTTTAATTCAAAGGAAAAATAAACTTACCAAAAATAGTTGCCTAATTTATGAAAATTATATACCATTTTTTTATAAATTTTTCAGTTTTATATTTTATAAGAACAACCTTTTCCAAAGAATATACTTTCCAAATGACACTGTTTTGCGTCTTGCCAAAATAAGATGCTATTGGTATTGACTATTGAATTAAAATAAAATTTCTTTAAAATGAAAAAAAAAATCTTTCTATTCAAAAATTGTTTTAAATTTTCTTCAGTTTCAAAATTTATTTTCAATGTGAATAAAATTTTTATTCAATTTTAATATTTTTATAAATTTTAATTTTTAATATTACCTATCTTAAAATAAAAATTTTATTCACATTGAAAATAAATTTTGAAACTGAAAAAAATTAAATCGATTTTTGAATACAAACTTTTTTTCTCATTTTAAATTTAAAAGGTTTAAAAGATTTTTTAAAAGGTTTCTGACGCCAAAGTTTTTTTTTCCGCATAAAAAACTAAAAAAAAAAAATCTTATAGCCTGTTTTTCAAACTTTGTACCATCAAATTATGGGCCAAAGTAGCTTCCAACGTTTTTATTGAAATCAAACACGTTTTCTTCAAAATAATAAATCTTTTCTTCAAAAATCCCAGAAAAAAAAATTTATATATTTTATTTATCTTGATTAATTTTTCTTCATCATGAAGAAATAAATACCATTTATTTTATCAATTTTCAAATTTAGTCAAAACTAAATTGAATAAAAATTTCGTAAATCCATTTTTTCAGTTTATTAAAATTTTTTTTTTATATCGAATAAAATTGCGAAAATATTTTTTTCAAAATTTTAAAGAAATTTTATTCAAAATACAAAAGGCGAAGAATATTTTGTTAAATTTTATTTTTATTCAAAGTGACAAAATAAGGCTGCTAAAAATATTTAATTCAACAAAATATGTTCAAATAGAAAAAAAAATTAACAAAACGTTATTTAAAGTGAAGAAATGAGGTGTTAAATATTTAATAAAATTTTTATTCAAAATCACTACAGTTTTTTTTTTCAGTGTATCGCCTACTTTCTTCAAGAAAAAGTTATGAAAACAATATAATGGTTGCTCAAAATTGAATCCAAGAATTTGTTAATTATTTCCCTGTCTTGTTCTTTGAAAAAAGCGTTACATATAATGTTCATAGTTTACTACATATAACGCAATGTATTAAAGAAACAGGATTTATTCACGACTTTACTGCGTACAAGTTTGAAAATTTCATGCAAGCGATTAAGTTAAAAATAAAGAAAAAAAATAAAGTATTGGAGCAATTAAACAATAAATTTAAAAATCGCGTTATGCGTAATAAAATTACACATTTTGGATTTAAACAAAACGCTAAAAATGAAATAATATCCTTTCATTCGGAACACTTTGTATTGAAAATAAATCCACCAAATAATTGTTGCTGTATATCGCCCTGCATTCCTATTAAAGTTACTGGCTTTGAGGAAAACAACGATGGTAATTTTATTTTAGGAAAAAAGTTTCTTAATGCCAGATCATTTTTCGGAGCTCCTGTCGATTCTATGAGTGCTTTAGGTATAGTACAAACTGACCAGAACACACCTGATGAAACCGAAATGTTTATTGTTAGTCAAATAACTTACAAAAACGTTTGTTTGATACCTTAGTTATGATACCTATGTTACATTATATATTATGACTTTATTTTTACGTTTGTTATTTATTTTTATTTTCGCAAAAACTCATTTTAAACTATTTCAACAGCAAAATGGATTCTGAAAATAATTTACTGCATCGTACTGTCACAGTACGGTGACCAGACATACCCCATTCTGGGGTAGGCTACTGCATTTTTGATTCAATTTTCCTGAAATACCCCATTTCCAAAATCAGTAATGGGGTAGGAAAAAATACCCCAAAAACATTAAAAATATATTTTTTTTATATCTAGTAAATATTTCAGAATTATGAGGTCAACTTTTATTATTATCAATTGAACAGATAATGTGTAGATGTTGAAACAATTTAATTTTGTATAATTTGATTTTCTAATTTTGTTTAATTTTTTGTTAGTTATTAAATATTACAGAGAATTAAAAAGTTTGTTTTATTTTTATATAGTGAAAAAGGAAAAAAAAAAAAAAACATCAATAAAATACCACCCCAAAAATAAATTTTTGATCTGGTCACCCTATGTCACAGAAACTTCCATGACCGAGTTTACACCAGGTTTGTCCTTGTTTTTTTATTTTTATTTTTAATGCTAAAATTCATAAAATTATTATAGTTAAAACGCAACATTCAGTCCCAGCACATCAAAGTAGTACAAAGAAAAGAAGATTAGATTCAACTGATTCCGAAAGTAATTATTTATAAGAAATTGGAATGATTTGTATTTTTTGTAATTTATTTCTAGCTTTCGAAAGAAGGTTGAAAAATTTAGAAGGTAAACACATTTTTCATTGTGATTCCGATTATATAATAAATATTTATTTGATGTTATAATTTTGAAGCAACTTTTAAGGAGAAATTCTGTTGTGGAAGAAAACATTTATTTCCCTGCAAAATCCCTAGAAGATTTGGTGAAGGTTAATGATATTATTTTGAACAATTTGGAAGAATATGTAATATGTTATGATAAACCTATAGTATATGCTTAATTCCTTTTAAACATATTTTATCATAGGTTCCAATTATTAAAAATATAGTTGGTGAAGGTGGTTTGGTCAAGAATTTTCATAGAATAGTTGATCCTAAATTAATAAAAGAAATGAATTATGACGGAGTGAATGAAAAAAAATCTTTTAAAGAATTCAAAAGTTTGAATGAAGTTATTTTTAGTAAATATTACAAACTTCAAAATGAAAGGTAAAACAATATATATATATTTTTTTTAATTTTCAGGAGTTTTACGAAAAGAAGGATTTTCGGAAGTAGACTATATTAAGGACTATATTAAGGAGTAAATCTTTTCGATTGCAAAAAAATCGTTATTTTAAAAATATTTCTAGAAAAAAAGATAGCTAGATAGATAGATATAAGATAGATAAATATTAAAATTATTTGCGAATTTTTTAGTTGAATTACAAATTATTTTTAATTTTAAGGTATGAATTTCAATTTTTTTTTTTTTTGTACATGAATTATAAAAAATGATGCTATGGATTAAAAATCAAAATTATAAAAAAAAATTGTTTTATTTTTTATTGATATTTTAAAAAAATTACTTCTCTCGTAAAGCACTTTAAAGGTTCTCAAATAATCTTATGAAATTTTTCACTAGCTTCCTTATTTTATTGTTAGTACGTATATTTTTTTTTATTAAATCTATAGCTTGTATTGAAAGACTATATTTAAATTATTTAAAATATTCTTTATTATGTGAAGCTATAAGCTTCTGAATATAATCTGAATTTTAATAATAAAATTCCCTTCTATTTATACTACAAAATTTACAACTGAAATCATACTTGATATAAAATATTAAAAAAGAATATTTGATAAATGTATTTGAATATTTTCTAACAAGTAGATTCCAACAAGTATATTCTGTCGCTACAGTACTCCCCCTTCAGATTTATCGTTAATATCTCAGTCGACCAGGTTTCTTGACTTCAATCCCAAATCTTGTTTTTTTAATTAAACCATCTGTTTCCGTTTTTTCTTTAAAAGAATCATTATCACTACTAAACTATTCTTCTTTCACTTGAACTTGAAAACATGGCTTGAGACGATCGATAGAAATAAATTTTTCTTTCCCTTTGATATAAATTTTAAAAAATTTTTCATTACGTGACAGGACTGGATATGGAACCTCATATGGTGCTTGCAAAGGACTTCTAACGCCATCTTTTCTTACAAAAACATGAGAGCATGTATTAAGTTGTTTGTGAACAAAAAATTTTCTTTTGATGTGCATAGAAGGAGAAACCGGCTTAAGTTTATTCATAATGTCTCGCAGTCTTTCTGCAAACTCTGTTGAGTCTTCATGAAAAGTTTTATCAGATGCTACACTACCAAAAAAATCACCAGGCAACTGTAAATTCGTCCCATATACCAATTCTGCTGCGGAAACTTTGCTGTCCTCTTGAATAGCAGATCTTAGACCTAAAAGCACTATAGGGAGAACTTCGACACATCTTTGTGTTTGATAACATTTAATCGCTGCTTTAAGAGATCGGTGCCACCTTTCTATCATTCCATTCGCCTGAGGATGATATGCAGTGGTGCGAATATGTTTGACGCCTAACAGTTTGGATATTTCTGTAAAAAGAGCAGATTCAAATTGTTTGCCCTGATCAGTAGTAATTTTTTCTGGAACTCCAAATCTAACTATCCAATTTGATACTAATGCTCTGGCTACAGTCTCAGCTGTTATGTCTTCAATCGGAATAGCTTCTGGCCACCTAGTGAATCTGTCAATACAGGTTAAACAATACCTAAATCTTAGAGATGATGGCAACGGTCCCACTAAATCAATATTCACATGTTGAAAACGTTCATTTGGAACTGTAAATGATGCAAAAGGACTGTGTACATGGCGTTGTATTTTACATCTCTGACACTCTACACAAGTCCTTGCCCACAATATGCAATCTTTGTTTATTGATGGCCAAACAAATTTTCGACGCATCATACTGGATGTGGCTTTAATACCTGGATGCGACAAATTATGATAACTATCGAATATTAACTTTCGAAATTTAAGTGGAACAAATGGTCTTGCCACTCCTGTTGACATATCACAAAATATTTCTACTCCGCTGTTATGGAAATTGATCTTCTTCAACTTTAAAGAATGAGTAGTTGAATGTAGCCTTAGTAAATCATCATCGTAGGCTTGTTCTTTAGCCAATTCTTCGTAGTCTATTAATCCTCTTAGATTAATCGTGTCAATTCTGGATAGAGCATCAGCTACAATGTTTTCTTTACCTGAAATATGACGAATGTCTGTGGAAAACTGGCCAATATAATCTAGATGCCTAAGTTGTCGTGGTGACGCTTTGTTTGCTTTCTGTTGAAACGCGAAAATTAATGGCTTATGATCTGTGAAAACAGAAAACGTTCGTGCTTCCAACATGACTCGAAAATGCTTAATTGCCAAATAAATCGCTAATAATTCTCTATCATATGCGCTGTATTTTCTTTCAGCAGGAGTTAGTTTACCGGAAAAAAATGCTAAAGGTTGCCAGCTATCATTCTTCCATTGTTGAACTACCGCACCTATTGCCCAATCTGATGCATCAGTTACCAGAGACAAATGTGCTGAAGTTGACGGATGTGCTAATAATGTCGCATTTGCAAGATCTCTTTTACATTTTTCAAATGCAATTTTTCCTTCTTCCGTCCAATTAATAACCGTTTTATCATTCTTCTTATTTCCATTTTGGTATTTTAACAGAACCATTTGAGTTTCAACAGCTTTTGGAATAAACCTTCTATAAAAGTTGATCATTCCTAAAAAACGTCGCAAATCTTTCACGGTCACGGGTTGTTTGAATTCCATAATTGCAGAAACCTTCTCAGGCAGCGGCTTTGTACCATTTTCTGTAATTAAATACCCCAAAAACTTTACCTCCTTTTCACCAAACCGACATTTTTCAAAATTAATGACAACACCAAATTCGTCTAAACGTTGAAATAAACTTTTTAAATGTTGTAAATGTTCTTTTTCATTAACTGAAGCCACTAAAATATCATCGAGATAAGGAAAACAAAAATCCAATCCACGCGTAACATCGTGAATAAATCTTTGGAATGTCTGAGCAGCGTTACATAGTCCAAATGTCATAAAAGGAAATTCAAATAACCCAAATGGAGTGATAATTGCAGTTTTTTCAATATCTCTTGTAGCCATCGGAATTTGATGATAGGCTCGAACCAAGTCTATTGTACTAAAAATTTTTTTGCCCTTTAGATTTTGTGTAAAATCTTCTATGTGAGGAATTGGATAGCGATCAGGAATTGTTATTGAATTTAAACGTCGATAATCCCCGCAAGGACGCCAATCAAATTTTTTTTTGGTACCATATGCAAAGGACTCGCCCAAGAGCTTTTCGATGGACGGCAAATACCTTGCTACATCATGAACTCAAATTCTTTTTTAGCCGCTCTAAATTTTTCTGTTGATAATCTTCTTGGTTTTGCGAAAATTGGAGGTCCATTAGTTTCAATAATATGTGTTACACTATGCTTAACTCTAGTCGTACTCGTTAACGGATTTGTAATTCTTGGAAATTGTGAAAGCAGCTGATGATAAATTGTGTTGCCCAAAATAGTTTTAATACTCGTCGTTTTGCTAAAATAAATTTGTCCAATTGCTTTCATTGAAGGCAAATTATCTATGATGCAATTATTTTTCATATCAACCAGAAGGCCAAACTTTGCCAAAAAATCAGCACCAATGATTGGTTTTAAGACATCAGCAATTATGAAAGGCCAATCAAAGTTGCGTCTGAGGCCAAGGTTAAGTGAAACTAGCTTCTTAGCAAATGTATTAATCTTAGAACCATTCGCAGCAAATAGACAGAATGAACAGGTTCGAAATCGTTCTTGTGGTAGAGGTGGTAACACAGAAACATCAGCTCCAGTATCTACTAAATATTTAAATAATTTACTATACTTATCTGTTATGTAAAGACGACTTATTTTTAAACCAGTATCAACAAACGTCGCCTGCATTGACTGGTTTTTTAGTTTTCCGAATTAACGAATGAGCATGGAGATCTGCATTTTGTTGAATTTTTGCCAAATCTCTTGTGATACCAACAATAATTCATATTTTCAGAATAAGTTCTACTTTGTCCTCTTGATCCACTCCGAAACCTGGTTGAATTCTGATCTATTGATTGATGTCTTGAATGATGTTTAAGTTCATTTTTGATTTCATCGATTTGGAACCTAAACTCCGAAAATTTATCAGTTAAATTCTTCATAATTTTGGCCTCATAATCTTCCTCTGTTTTGATTTGACAAACTTCTGAAACATCTACAACCTCCATAATCTTGTCAGCTAAAAGAGTTAATTTGTTTAATTCTTTTTCACTCATAGCTAGAATAATTTGGATTTGTTTAGGCAAACGCTGAAGCCATAAACTTTTTAACAGGTTGTCATCAATCTTTCCGACAAATCCGACGACAATTCTCGCATTCTTCTTAACAATTCGGATGGCTTCCTATCACCTATGTTAACATCACCCAAAAGCTGTTTCATCTTTTTTTCTTCAGAGTCAGAAAATTGCTCTACCAGCCGTTTTTTAAGTGCCTCATATGCATGTGCCACCGGAGGTTGAAGAATGATGTCACTAACGTGAGTAAGAACATCGCTTTCCATTGCTCCCACCACGGAATGGTATTTTGTTTCTTCAGCTGTAATACCTGCATTCACAAATTGTGATTCAATTTGTTTGAACCACAAGGCTGGATTAGCCTTCCAAAAAGGAGGTATTCGAACTTGAACACGATTCATTGATATAGTTGTTGCTGTTCCTTGATCTTGATTCATCGGTATTGCTGTTGATTGCTCTTGCTCTTGACTCATCGGGGTCACCAATTATATAGCTTGTATTGAAAGAAATTATTTAAAATATTCTTTATTATGTGAAGCTATAAGCTTCTGAATATAATCTGAATTTTAATAATAAAATTCCCTTCTATTTATACTACAAAATTTACAACTAAAATCATACTTGATATAAAATATTAAAAAAGAATATGATAAATGTATTTGAAATTTTCTAACAAGTAGATTCCAACAAGTATATTCTGTCGCTACAAATCCATATATTTGCTTCGATATTTTTATCCAATTCCATTAAACAGAGTCAACAGCTCTTTTATAAACACATTTCAGTTATTCATTGCAAAAAAATTTGAATTTTTTTTGAAATCTTAATTAAATTAAGAATTAAGAATTTTATAAAAAAGAATATACAAAATCTTAATTTTTAATTTCTTCTTTTCCGCATAACACTATTCGCAAATAAAAAGTTTCACGAAATTTATTTTTTGCAACGAATAACATAAATTTTGTTTTAAAAAGGCTGCTGATTCTTTTGATGACATTGGATATAAATATGGAAGCGTTTCATTTTAATATATTCCACCTGTTCCAACAAAGTCATCAATGAATTAGGCGGCCATATATATGGGAATGTCATCAAGATTTGGGAGTAAGAATGCCGTCATTAGCAGCAACTTTGTCTTAAGGACGTCATTGGTGTTTTCATGCTTCCAGTTCCTATTGGGTCTGTATACACAAAAATACATTGACACGAGTCAATACTTATATCACGAGACCGAAGGTCGAGTGATATAAATTGACAAGTGGCTATGTGTTTTTGTGTAAATACAGAACGAGTTGTATAACAAATTTTGTTAAGATATCCAATATACTGTTTTAATGTGCATGTGTAAGGTAGTTGGAGTCTATACATTTACAATGAAAAAAAAAACATAAGTTGATATACACTTTTTTTTTTTCATTTTTTGTTGGTATTTGTCTGTATTGAAATATTGTGAGTGATATTATTTTTGTTTAGGTATTACGGAATATTCAATATGAAACATTTAATGAATGGAATGAAGCATTTAATGATTGCATGTGTATTGACGCATATAATATTCCATTTAGCGTTCTAAATTCTATACTACTAAATACAACGTACCGAGCATATGCCCATTAAAATTATTAATACAGTGTCAACTGTCGGCAAGTTTCAAAATTTAAATATGATGTCTAAGTGGGCGAAAAAAAATTTTTGTTACCTCCACTTTTTGTAAACTTAATTCTTATTAAGTTCTCATTAAAAAAAGATTCTTGTATTTAAAATTAAACATGGAATCCAAACGAGCTAATTTTGAAGTACAACATAAAAAGTAACTTTTTGTTTGACTGGCGCGCAGAAGACGAAATAATGTTGTCGGATGAGAAAATGCTTCTGTTGCAAGACTCTTATAATCACCAAAATGATCGTGTTTGGGAATTTCACTTTCTGACGTCCCAATCGACAAATTAGGCGTTTAAAGATTTCAGAATGTATCTCGTGTGGTGGTTTGGGAGCCATTTGCGCCAGAGGTGAATTCCCATTGTAATTTGTTGATAAAAACGTTAAAATTAATCGTCACTAATATTCTAGAGACAAATTTTCTTCCTCAGGCTAATAACATGTTTGGCTAAGATTATTTTTGTTTTCAACAAGATTCTGCGCCAGCTCATAAAGGCAAACGAACCCAATTTGCCAGATTTTGTAATTTTGTAACAATTTGCCAGATTTTGGCTGCATCTTCACCGGACCTCAATCGAGTTGAATTCTGCATATGGGGATATATGCTCAGTAAAGTTAAGAATGTTTGGAGCAATTTAAAGCTCATGTGGTAAAGATTTGGGATGAAATTCCTATGAAAGTTGTGCGTGCCGCGTGCAAAATTTTTCCGAAACGTTTTAAGGAAATTATTAAAATGTAAGGCGAAAGTATTGAATCGAAACATTAAATTTTATTCGATATATTATAAGGATCTTATAAATAAAATTTCCACGGAAACTGGCCGATTCGATGTTACCACACTTTTTTGGACAAACAGTATAAATACAGGGTGACCACAATCAGCTGTCGGATTAAAAAATGGCAAAAAAAATTTAATTTTACGTCAATTTTTTTTGCCATTTTTTAATCCGACAGCTGATTGTGCTCACCCTGTATTTATACTGTTTGTCCAAAAAAGTGTCGTAACATCGAATCGGCCAGTTTCCGTGGAACTACCGATATGTATATTTCAGTACTTTTCAAATACAATTACTTTCTATTCAGCACTTTATCAAATCCAATTACTTTCCGAAAAAAGTATTCAGTACTTTTCAAATAAAATTACTTTTTATTCAGTACTTTATCAAATCCAATTATTTTTGGAAAAAAGTATTCAGTATTTTTCAAATACAATTACTTTAAGTAAATATATTACCTCTTGATATAGTTAGTTGTGATATTTAAATCGAGTAAAATAAACAAGTTGTGAACAGTTATTTAAAAATTTTCTATAAGTCACAACTATTTTGTCATTATCGTGGTAAATTTTTTTTTAATAATAAAAAATATGTTTTAATCTATTTTATTTAGATTTCTCTGTTTTTTTCTTATAATTTAATTAATTAAAAAATTTAATTATTTCGAATTTTTGTTCAATAAATTACATAAAAAATGTTTTTTTGTCATTACCGTGGTGTCATTCCCGTGGTTGAGTTGATCGGTACAAATTCTTTGAAAAATCGAAAAATTGTATTGAAAATAAGTTCGAAATTATCTGAAGCATCTAACAAATACTAATTTAAGTCTCAAAAATAATTAATTTTTTTACAATTTTTATTTAGTTTTACGCCAGTTCCCGTGGAACTACCCATATATAAACGAGTGTTAAAATAAAAGTATGAGGTGTTAAGTTTTTCATCGGAAAACAAAAAAAATCTTAAGAAAATTCTTTAATTAATCTTATTAGACTGTCGTAATCGGCTCACAGCCTAAAATGTTAAAGATATTTTATTACTCATTGTATGGAATTGCATGAGGCTTATTAATAACGACTACATTGTTCTGGATTATTTCAAAAAAAAATTTTTTTCATTTGTTTCAAAAGAATGGATTTACAATAAATTAAATTTCTTATTTTCGTTTAGTGAATGAAGTTATTGTAAAATGGAAAAGCTTGCGGGTTAAATTTCTGGGGGAAACCAAAAGAAACCTTTAGGAAGTGCAGCTGTAGCGAAATCGGAGTGGGAATTAGTCAGAAATATGAGTTTTTTACACAATTACATTCAACCAAGAAAGTAAGTTCATTATTTAAGAATATAAAGCCAAATTTAAAAAATAAAAAAAATTTTTAGAACTGTTGGGAACTTTGAAAATGATCTTGAAATGAATTCAGAAATTATTTTGGAGCTTTCCAATTCTTGGGACGAGAATTTGGAAATTCAGATAAACAATAACAGAAACTTTAAGAAAAAGAACATTATCAACATTAAATTAAATGCTTACTTCAAAAAAAACCTTTATAACCAACAAAGACAAAAAATCGACAATGTGAATTGAATTATTGAATTTTATTTTTTCTGTAAAATAAAATAACAAAAAGTTGCATAAAAAGAAAATAGAAAAATTTTTTAATTGAAATTTCGTACAATAAGTTATTATTATAGTCTTTTGAATTATATTATTGAATTTTATTTTGTAATTCAATAGCTCCTTCCGTTAAAAAATAATTTCTTAAATTATCTCTTATTAAAAAAGCTTCTTTTGAAGAATTATTTGATCCCAATTTAACTTTTGGCAAAACTCGGTACTCTGCTAATTCTGCCCTCCAATCACCAGGTATAATATTGCCATTTTCATCTTCGCGATCTTTGTAATTTGGTGGACAATATTGTTTGTTTGCTTCTATATTTAGCTTGATGAAGTTGTGCAACGCAATACATGCTAATGTTATTTAAAATAATTTCAATTATAATACTATAGGGTCATAGACTTTTATTTATTTATTTATACCTTTTCCGCATTATTTGGTGATGCGTTTAAGCAAGTGCGAAGTATGTGCCATCTAGCAACGAAAATACCGAAAGCGTTTTCAATAACTACTCGTGCTCGCGATATTCTGTAATTAAATATTTTCTTTTCCAGCAATAAACACTTCCCTGGATAAGGTCTCATCAAATTTTTTTTAATGGAAAAGCTGGGTCACCAACGAAATAATGCGGACATTTATAATTGGAATTCGGCAACAGCATATCAGGCGGTAAATCTAAGCTTTCGGAATAAAGTTTCTTTCCAAAACTTGATTCTTTTAAAATCCCTAACATATGAAATATTTTATTAATTATTTAAAAATATTATTTAGTATAATTTACCTCCATCGCTTTGGCTCCCATATCCTCCGACATCAACTATGGTGAATATGCAATTAGCATCGCAAACAGCTAACATAACAATTCTAAAAAAAAATTTGTAATTATAAAAATTTGTTCCGCTATGGTTTAACTAAAAAGGTATTGGCATATAAAAAAAAATTAATAAAATTAATTAAAAAATCTTAGGATAAAGTTATTGCGAGTCTTGCTGATAGTGTAAATAGTCCTTTTTTTTAGAGTCTTTCATTTAGGAGCGTCAAGAGAACATTAAAAAGTGTGAAAGTGGTTCTAGTATATTTGAAAAACTCTTCCGGGTTTTTCTTTATTCCTGCGAACGCAAAAATATAAAAACTATGAAGATGGTGATCCAAGTTATCTGGGCGAATCTTATATCTCCTCTGACGCATTTTGATTTGTCTCCTGGTTCTGGTTCTGTTCATCATAAACTGTGAACTTAGGCAGCAAATTGCCAAAGTCGACATAATTATGAAGTCATCATCATCATTAAAATTTAATAAAACCATTTTTTTTTAACTATTTAATAAATTATTTTTTATTTTAAAAAGTTTTTAACATTTACTTAAATTAAACAAAGATTTAAAAAAAAATAATATTCAAAAAATTTTTACCACAAAATATTTTTATTAGTTTATTTTTTATAAAATGATAGTAATAATGTTTTATTTTTTCGTTCTTCGTAACTGAACTGCGTTGGGTATAACAGGTAAAATATTTCAATTTCAATTAGCAATTGAACTACGTATAGTGTGTCCAATCCCGATAATCGAGTAACCGAGTACTCGTCGATTTTTAGTTCCATTACTCGGTTAACCGGTTAATTTCATCGAGTAACCGATTAGTTATTTAGCTTTTAAGTAAAATAAACAAACATTTTAACATTTCCTAGACATTGGAATTTTGGTACACGGATTTCCGTGCAAAAATTCAAATATGTGCAGTGCATATGATGTCATGTAAGTCGATAGACTAACATTTATTACCATAGATATATTGTACAATTAGATTAAATCGATGCTATGTATCCATACATTTTTTTTAGTCCAGCATAACAGAGAGTCAGAGGGGCAAATAACATTAAACAGTTGACTATGCTTCATTTGCACTATTGCACTTTTAATGTCAAGTCGAATCATGCACAGCTAAAATATCCGTTAAAGGTGGGACCACAACTGGAATGATAAATCATTTAAGAAAACATAACATCAGTTTAAATCAAGGATGATCATCGCCTATGCACTTGTACCACATTTGTTATTGTAATCCCACTTTGTTTATATGAATAATAAAACAGAATAGGAAAAAAAAAAAACCCTATGCACTTCATATACACTTCGTGCTTATGTAAGTGCATGAAAAAAAATATTTGTATTTCGTCTTCGCACTTCCCATTTAAAAAAAAAAAATCATTCGCACTTTGAATAGGAAGAAAAAAAAAAAACATTTTTTCTGTATTTATTTTTTTCCTTCTTTTTTGTGCATGCACTGTAAAATGCGAAATTCTTATTTATAATATTTTCTGATCGCAATTGTGTGATTGATGTATGAATAATGTAAATAAAAATAAAAGGACTGCAGAAAATTAATGTTAATTTAAAAATTAATGTGAAGAGGATTATTTATTTGCAATCAATTTTAAAGCAATTAGCTCAGAGCTTGATTTGCTTTGTAATTATTAATCGTATTTTCAAAGTTTTCACAAAAAATTTTTAAAAATAAATTTTCAAGAAAAAAAAAAGAAGCTTATTTTTGGTTTTTAACCGAAAATTCTAGAAGAGGATGCTAAAAATATTTTAAATTACATTTAAAAATACCAAAACTTGACTTTAAATGTAAATAAATTCGAGCAAGAGCACAATCAAGTTGCTTCATAATATGTTGCATATGTTGTTTTTTGGAAAAGTGTTTTGTACGTTGTTATTTATTATATTACAAGACGAAAAATTAATTTTTACTTGTGTATTTTTTCCGTGTATTAATAAAACATGCCAAAAATTTATGATGATGGTAGTAAATGCACGTTCAATCTTAAATTTTGGGCATCACTGGTTTAAATTCTCAGACCAAAAAAAATGAATCTAATAGCCAGAATTTTAGTGACGATTCGCTAGGACCATCCACAGCCAAAATACCTAAAGTGGCATGTTAAGATTTATCAATAAAGAAAGAGAAACATTGGAAGAAATTATATCGAAATGAGCCGCAAAAGATGGTATTCCATTCCGCACAATTGCTAAATGTACTGCAATTCGCGGCTTTGTAAACAGTCGAAATTACAAAATGCCAAACAGCGAGTCGACTGTTCGAAAACACGTTCTAAAATTTTTTCAAGGGAAAAAAGCTGAAACTAACGCAATTTAGAAGCCAAAATCAAATCTGGACAAAAATACACAATAACAGTCGACGAATGGACTGATATCTCTTTAAAAAGGTATCTTAATGTGACACTGCAATCTATTTCGAATCAAATTGTTCTTGGCTTAGTTCCTTTTATAGAAAGTTGCACATCTGAAAAAACCGAAGAATTGGTATTTAAACGATTAAAGGAATTCGGGGTAGATTTTGAGCGTGACATAGTAGCTTCGACCCACGATGGTGCAAGTGTAATGGTAAGTACGGCAAAATTATATCGGCTGAAAGCCGTTGTTGAAACGTTTTACTCAAAACAAAAAGAACCTGATAATGTAGAAGTCGACGCTTCCGAAGATGATGATGAGGACATCCTAGAATTTTCGGAAAATGACGAAGATCAAATGGAATCTAATGATAGATCTAATTGATAGATGAACTGGATAACGATGATTTTTCCCATTCTGAACGAGAAGGACAAACATTGGAAATTCGAAAATCATATAAAACCGCGATAGATGACATGAGGAAAATTATAAAATTCTTTCGAAAATCACCTTTAAGAAACGAAACCTTGAAAAAATATATTAGTGAAAATGAGGGAAATTGTTTGTGTTTGCTCCTAGATATAAAAACTAGATGGAGTAGTCTAGTATTGGCAATCGAGCGATTTTTAAGATTAATAAAATCTGTTAATCGCGCTTTGGACGATCTAGGAGTTCCCCCTTATAATAGTGAAAATATAGAATTATTAAAAGAAATTATTTCGATTTTAGAACCGGCAAAAGTGGCTGTTTAAGTAAACAATTAAGTAAACAAAATTCTAATTTATTGACCGGAGAAGGAACAATACTATACGTATATCAGGAATTAGAATTGATTAAAACTCCACTCGCGACTGAATTCTTGAATAACTAGAAATCTCGAATCGAAAAACGACGAAATAAACAAGTAATTAGTTTTCTATCATTTCTACACCACGGCGTGTATCCCGAAATAAATAAATATTTAGAGTATTCGGCAAAATATAAAATATTGGCATTTGCGACAAAAATTACGAACCGTTTATTTCCAAACGATTTTGATTCTGGAGGTACGGAAGTTTCGAGTTCGAGCAATGATGATGACGATGAGCCTGAGTATCGAAATGCTTAAAAAAAATTGCAAAAATGTATTTCGTCTTTTACTACACAAAAGACACACCAAAACAGTCGAAATTTGAGTTTGAATAAAGAATTCAAGCTTCTAGAAGTCAATAAAGGCGTACGTTCCGTACAACTAGAAAAGTTGTACAACGCTCTTTTGACTATAAAGCCGACTTCTACTGCGTCCGAAAAAGTCTTTTCTGTGGCTGGCACGATGAAAACCAAAATCCGAAATCGAATGAGCCCAGAAACATTAAATGCACTAATTTTTCTCAAATATTATTTTCTAAATAAATAATCCACGGTCTATTTGTATCATTGAATTATCGTCATATACAATTTAACTATAAATAAAGATTAATTAAACCTATAAATTCAAACTTTTTTATTTGTTTTTAGTTTAATATAGTTTCGAGTATAATAACCGAGTAACCGAGTACTCGCTCAATTTTTGGTACACTATTCGAATAACCGAGTATTACAAAAAATCGAGTAATTTGGATACACTCGTATACGCGCGTTATATAATTTACCAAATGAATTCAAAAATACGGTTTTTTAGATTATTTTCACAATAGAACAATTTATGTTTTTTTTTATTAATTTATTTTACTTATTTATCTGAAAAATCTCTATTTTCTTTACTCATAACACTGTGAATACTGGTCTTAAGAGCCTGAATGGTTCAACAAAGCAATAGCCACTATAAATATTCGATAATGAAGACAAAGTTTATTAAGTTTTACTTAAATTGAAAAAAAAGAAGAAGTTAATTAGCTTCATAGTTCATAGGTACCAACAAAAAAACATGGAAAAATATTCCAATTGAGCATAAATATATTTTTGATTACATGAAAATTTCAAGTCATAAAAACGGTTGTACATACACCTTAAATATATATATGTACAAAGTATACATAATACATTTATATATATAAAGTAGTATACGAAAAAGAAATAAGTACCTACACAAAAATTTCTACGTATATTATATAAAAATTTATAAATTATTTCAATACCAATTTATTAAAAAAGCTCTAAAATAAATACATTTTTTTTTGGGATCCTAAAATTTCCTTGATTAAAATTAATATTTATTTATGTAAAAATTTTCGTAGAGAGCTTTTTATTTTTTTTTCTTGCAATATATATGTATTGTTTTTTTGTTTTTTTTTTTTGTTTTCGTTGTTTCAAATACCAAGAAAATAAAAGCACAAAGTATCTATAATTTCTATGCACACAAACATAAAAAGGTCCAGGGGTGGCATATTCGTTAAAAAAAAAAACAAAGTTTCGAATACATTTTTATTTTATGCTTTCACATTCTTTATCATGAGAATGAAATAGAAACAATTTTTATGTGGTTATGTGCGCGCCTACCATACATATAACACATAATGCAAAATCCCATACATTTAAATTATCTAAAATAGAAAATCTAAAAATATCCACGTATTTGAAAAAAAAAATTTAATATCTATATATATAAAATTATATAAATGCATATGTATGAAAAGGTGGAATGTATAAGTTTTTCTTTTTAATTTTTTTTTTTATGTACCTTCTATGCTTACTTGTTATTTTATTTATTTATTTTTTTTTTTTTTTTGAATCAGAATCACATAAAATTTACAACACTGTTCTGCTGCTCATATTATAAATAAATATAAAAGTAAAATGCACGCACCCAAAATTTATCTTATTTAATATAATAAAAAAAAAATCACACAAACAAACACATATGCATGTACTTAAAAAATACTTGTTTTAATGCTATTTTGTTTTTGCAAACATTTTTTTTTTGCAGATTTATGCAAATGTTATATTTCTTTTTTAATATATTATCGCACATAAAATTGCAAGAAAACTACGTATTCTGATACTTGAATAAAACCATAAATTGTGAAGAATAAGATATTAAATGAAATTTCCAAATTAATATTTTTCTGCGTTTTCAGTGAAAGCGCCAATTAGATTAAGCGATCTAGAGAAGGGAGGAAATACTCAACAGCCTAGGTATTCCACAAGAAAATTCAACACAAGAAAATTATTATTACAAGAATTAATTTTAATTAAAAAAGAAAATTATATCTGTTTATCCTGAGGCACGACTTAATTAAGTGATGACAATAACTTTGATATTATATAGTACATATATAGATACATAGTTTAATAAGTTAATAAAAAATTAGTTTAATAAGAAAATAAAAATTAATTTAATATACAAGACGTGCAAACAAATCATCAAAAAAGTATTTAAAACAAAATGATCTAATCTAATCACCAGGGCCAACCTATTCAAGCGCTTGGGTCGAAAATAGAAAGAAAAAAAAAATATTAATTGTGCCAGCCTGAAATAATATAAAATAATAATAAGAAAAAAGCGCACTGATTTATGTTTTATTGAATTTTTTAATACGTCTGTATTCTATGAAAATTTAAAATAATATATAATTTATAATGTAATATAGATATAATTAAAAAATGTAAGGCTGATTAGTATTTAATGATTTACAATAGTGTTTTGAGAGAAATTTTCTGTAAAACATATTTTGATTTAATATACCTACACATACATATTAAAAAAACCCGAATTATGAGTTTCCAACTTTAGAACTTTGGGATAAGTTTATTGTATCTTTCATTGTATTTAATATTTTATGCCAAAAATAAATAGGAAAATAAATCTTTTACTTTAAACATACATATAAAATACAGATAAATACGATGTAATATGACTTTTCTTTTATAATAAGAAAGAAAAATTTTTCTTTCTCTGTTTTTCCCGATTCCCGGACAGTTGCCCAAATGACATTTGCCAATCTGACATTTGCCCACGGACATTTGACAATCTGACATTTGACAATCTGACATTTGACAATCTGACATTTGACAATCTGACATTTGACAATCTGACATTTGACAATCTGACATTTGACAATCTGACATTTGACAATCTGACATTTGACAATATGACATTTGACAATCTGACATTTGACAATCTGACATTTGACAATCTGACATTTGACAATCTGACATTTGACAATCTGACATTTGACAATCTGACATTTGACAATCTGACATTTGACAATATGACATTTGACAATCTGACATTTGACAATCTGACATTTGACAATCTGACATTTGACAATCTGACATTTGACAATGTGACATTTGACAATCTTACATTTGACAATATGACATTTGACAATCTGACATTTGACAATATGACATTTGACAATCTGACATTTGACAATCTTACATTTGACAATCTGACATTTGCCAACGGACATTTGCCAACGGACATTTGCCAAACGGACATTTGACAATCCGACATTAGCCAACGGACATTTGCCAATTCTACATTTGCCAACGGACATTTGCCAATTCTACATTTGCCAACGGACATTTGCCAATCCTACATTTGCCAACGGACATTTGACAATCCGACATTTGACAACGGACATTTGACAATCTGACATTTGACAATCTGACATTTGACAATCTGACATTTGACGAATTTTTTTGCCGTTTTACAAAAATTTTCTTTTTTTTTGGAAAAATTAGCTTTTTTTGAAAAAATTTAGCATGTTTTCGGTTAAATATTGCAGAAAAATCCTATTAAGTTGGAAATAAACCGCAGAACACGAAGTTCGCAGTGTATTTTTTATTCACTGTGATTTATTAATAAACTACACTCTAGAAAATCGATAGTTTTGGTCGTAATTTTACGTCGATTATCTGGTAATTTTTGATGTAATATTACCCTCGTTATTTAAGATTCAACTGATAAAGGCGTAAAAAAAATAAAAATCACAAAAAATAGTAAAATTGTACAAGTTGTGTATTTTTTACATTAATAATAAGGGTAAATTTATTTGTTTTTGTTTAAAAATTTACTCTCTTTGTATAAATTTACCCTTGTTGGCTTAAAAATATGCACTGCTTGGTTTAAACTTAAAATTTTTGACTTAAAAATAACACTCCTTGGTTTAATTATCTAAACTCCCTGTTGTTAACTTACATCCTGTGGCTTAATAATATGTGCTCTTATATAAATTTACATTATATGGTTTAAAAATATACACCCCGTTTTGTAAGCATACGCTTTGTTGCTTAACATTGTACACTCTTGGTCTAAATTTACACCTGTGGTTTAATAATGAAAACTCTCTGGTGTAAACTTAAACTCTGTGGTTTAATACTGTTGTACTCTATGCTGTAAACTTACATTCTATGGTTTAATGTATAGACCCTCCAGTGTAAACTTAAACTCTGTAGTTTAATGTGTACACTCCAGATGTAAATTTAAACTCTGGGATTTAAAAAAACACATCAGAGTTGTAAGTTGTAAGCATATTAGAAATCGACAACACACCACACAGAAAATGTGTATACCAAATTTATATTTTCTATTTTATATGGTTTTTAAATTTCAATACCGTGGCCTAGTGGTAGTGTTGGCTGATTGCAATGCTAAGGACGCAGGTTCGAATCCCGAAGACCGGCATAAGAAAAATTCAATAAGAAGAAATTGGAAAAAAAAATAATATTAAAAAAAATTAAAAAAAAAAAAAAAATCAAAAAAAAAAATTCAAAAAAAAAAATTCGAAAAAAAAAAATTCAAAAAAAAAAAATCAAAAAAAAAATATAATAAAAAAATTCAAAAAAGAAAAAAAAAAGAAATCCAAAAAATTTTTTATTTAATTTTTCTTATGCCGTCTTCGGGATTCGAACCTGCGTCGTTAGCATTGTAATCCGTCAACGCTACCACTCAGCCACGGTATTAAAATTTAAAAATTTTTTACGTCTTTTTGGTGTAAATTTAAATTACAACCTTTCGGCGTAATTTTTTGTTTAATATTACGATTTTATGTTGAAATTTTCTCTATTGGAAGTAATTTTGCGTTAATTTCGCGTATACTTTGATGTAAAATTATTCTTTTCTAGAGTAATTTTACGTTACACCAAAATGCGTAAATATTTTGTGTTACACATGCAGAGTAAATTTACCACGATTATCGATGGTAATAAATTGCCATCGATAATCGTGGTAATTTTACATCAAAAACTTTCTAGAGTGTAGCTACGACTCTGACTATTTTACTTTTGCAAGTGGAATTTTTGTTATATGGTTGATAGAGAATTATAAAAGCCAGTTATTTTATTAATTTGGAGAAAACTATCTACGGGGAAAAATTTATCATATTTACTTATTCATCGAATGAACAGGTTTCCAAACCAAGCCAAATTTGTGTTTTTAATCATTTCCTCTTTTTATGTTCAAAACTTGAATGAAATCGGACGCCAAACAGGTTTTAAAATAGCCTCTAATAACCCACGACCCGAGGTAAAGACATGGTGTAAGTTTGATCGATTGAGCGGTAACATATAAGCAGACAGACAAACATACTTTAAGTTTTATATATATAAAAAAGAAGATAGAAGATATTTATAGTAAAAAAAATATGTAAATGTGTGTATATAAAACCATAAAGTTAGTACTCTTTATAAGATTTTACTAGATGAATTAATCTAAAAATATAGGTAAATTATTGAAAATGCAGAATTACAAATTTTTTTAAAGGTTTTTAAAAAATAAATATCATTTCGCAACGATTTTAAAGAGTCAAATCCTTTAAATTTAGGAATATTCGGCGTTGTTGTTGAAATTTAGTAAATTTATAAGTTTAGTGTTGCGAATTTACACAAATTTTTGATTTAGTTTTAACACATGTATATAAATTAAATTATTAATTTGAGTAATATTTATTTTAAGATGGTCAATCTTAAACGACATAATGAGTAACTTTACGCGGCTGCTAACCAGAACGCAACGCCCTTTATTTTCGTTTGAATGTACAGTAGGTTGAGCCAATTATTAAGTAAATTTAAATTGGCTCAAGTCTACTGTAGCTTCAAACAAAAATAAAAGGCATTGGCGTTGTGGTTAGCAGCAGCGTAAAAGTTATTCATTATGTTACCATATTTAAGAATTACCATCTTAAAACAAATATTATTCGAATTAAGAAAATAATTTATAAACAATAAGCTATTTTTAAAATATCTTACATTTTTCAATGAAATTAGCAACACTGAAATTAGCTTAGGACTAAATTACTAAATTTGATCAACAACGCTCAACATTTCAATATTATCTGCACTTGGACCTTAAAACTGACCTTAGAGCGGAACTGACCTGTATACTGACCTGTGAACAGGCCTTACTCATACAAAAAAAAGGAAAAAAAATAACTAACCTTTGCGTAAAAGGCCACTTGCAGACAAAAAAAGTTAGTTTGCAGACAAAAAATGTCAGTTTGCCAACTTTAATGCTTTTTCCTTGCTTTTTTCTGCCTTTTTTCTATAAATTTGAAAATAAACAAGATGGAAAGAGTTTGTTTACACATCTTTTTTTTTTTAAGTTTCAAAAAATAGAGTGTGTACGGGTTTCGTTAAGGTGACCTTAGGAATAAACCTTTGCAGACAAGTGCAGAAACGGTATTAGGCTCTTTTAAATTGTGTATTAATTTTTCTTTCTACGGGTTGTTTTGTTTTTCGCAAACCATTTCCTGCTCTTTTTATCGACTGCATGAATTCTGACCGCATGAATTATGACTGCGACTGGCGGTCAAAATTAATTTTCAAAATGAATTTTGACCCCGCCTCAATTTAGAAAAAAAAAATTAATTTTGACCACGGCAAAATGTGCGGACAAAATTCTTTTTCAAAATGAATTTTGGCCGCGACTCTATTTAGAAAAAAAAATGAATTTTGACCGCGACAAAATTTGCGGCTGTATTATGCAGAAATAGTTTCATCAAAAATATTGCTTAACAAGTATTGAAAATAAAAACAGCTTTTTCATACATTTTGTACGGCCAATTTTCTTTTTTAAAGAAGCGAATGGAACGCAGTAGGGGGCTGTCCTTTCGCGATGACTTCATCACCAAGAGGTACTATCGGCCATGGGGACTCAGGATATATATGTCATTGAAAAACGTAACTGAAATGTTTTTGAAAAAACGGTTTTTTGCAATTTTCTCGGTAAAGCCGGGATCACGTTAAAACAGAATTTAGCAACAAAAACAGAATCCCATACATTTGAACAGAATTTATTGTGCGACAGAATTTTACAACAGAATTTAGCGACAGAAAAATTCATTCTGTCCACAGAATTTAAATAACCTCAAACGAGGTTATTTTCTGTTTCTGTTGCCAGAATGTCAATTGAATTTAATTTAATTTTTTTTTGTATTTGTTTATTTACGTTTTTTCTAGTTTTATTTTGTCGGAAAATGGGGAAAACAATTAAATAATAATAATAAAATAATTTTTAAAATCGTAATGACAAGTAAATCGTTCTGTTTCTGTTTTAAAGGCAGCAATCTCATGAGATTCTGACCAGAATTTCAGTAGCAGAATAAATTTTTCTGTCGCTGATTCTGTTCTGTTGCTAAATTCTGTTTTAACGACACCCGGGCTTAACGGTACATTCTAGAATTATAATTTAATAAAATTACTTATATTTTAAAAAAAAAATCCAAAAATCTCCAAAAACTTCGGAGTAAATTGCATTTATAACTTTTTCACGCATTTGAACTTTTCATCTTATATTTTTGAAACGGTAAATGAAATCAACCCAATTCTTTGGATTTTTCTAGAGGTGACAGTTGTACGAAACTTTTAAAAAAAAGTTGTTTGAACAACATCCTTTTGGAAAAGGCCTAAAATCCACAGGCGGTTCTAACGGGCGTCGCACACGGCGCTCGCGATAGAAAATTGTAGCTTCTATTCTATTCACAATGCCATTAAAACGTGAATTTTACAAAATGTTTCCTATACTGCAGTCATAGTGGAAAACACAGTATCTACTAAAATCTGAAAAATTTAAGTATTGATGGCATTTGATAGTAAAAATCACAAATTTTTGAATACAAAAAATTTGCTAAATTATTTTTGAAAATCGATCCAAAATTTCAAAAAAGTTTTTTGATTGTAAAATGCTTTGTATATTTTGTTAAAATTATAAAATTTGGCGGCATGTATTTTTAATAATGAAAAAATGTAGCATAACTATACGGAAATACCGTACTATAAAATATACTGAATGAAGAATATTAAAAAAAAGAATAATACAGTACGACTAATAAACTTTAAACCTATTATTCTCATATTCAGTTTTTATGTAGATACTGTTTTTTTCCCCTATGACTGCAGTATACGCGTTCGGCGTTCATCAAAATATAAAGCGAAAATCTTATGATCTCAAATCATGTTACCGATTTTGGTGTAATATACCAATTGATAAATTTAGAGGTCAACCCGACAATGCTGCAAATATCGCGTAAATATTAGGGTCTGCAAGCGCATATAATGCTGGCCATACACGGTCCAACTTGATTGTACAACATGTTGACAACAAGTTGTACGTTTTGACACACACGATACAACTTAATATTAAAATGTTTATATTTTTTGCCAACCAACTTCCAACAAGTTGTCAACTTGCCCACACACGATACAACTTACTACGTTGTCAACTTGTTGTACAACCAAGTTGGACCGTGTATGGCCAGCATAAAAAGCAACATAGTCCAACGCGCTTTACTAACCATGTATGAGCCATTCTTTAAATTTTGTAATTTAATTATTTTTTGATAATTTAGTTTATAGAAATAATATTTAAATGAAATTGATTTTGTTTGAGGTTTTTCATTAAATTTTAATTAATATTGTTTTATTTTATTTTAATTTAGAGAGTAGGAGCCCAATTTTTTTTTCAGCGCCAGGGGCCCCGACACCGTTAAAACCGCCTCTGCTAAAATCGCCCCGAACCGCCTAGGAGACTTTTTTTTAATTTTTTTTTTCTTGACGGGCTTCGCGCGAACGAATGGGACGCGGTATGAAGTCATTTAAAATGAATAGTATCTTCTCCATAACTTTTCTGCATAATACTCACGTTCCCGGCAGCAACTCAATTTAAAAAAAATTAATTTTGACCGCGGCAAAATGTGCGGACAAAATTCATTTTCAAAATGAATTTTGGCCACGACTCAATTTATAAAAAAAATGAATTTTGACCGCGGGAAAATGTGCGGGCAAAATTCATTTTCAAAATGAATTTTGACCGCGCCTCAATTTATAAAAAAAATGAAATTTGACCGCGCGGTCAACAGACATTTAGTCCGCGCCTCAATTTATAAAAAAAATGAAATTTGACCGCGCGGTCAACAGACATTTTGTTGCGCGGAAAAATGAATTTTGCCCGCTCATACAAACTTTTTCCGAGTTCATAATTCATGCGCTCATAATTCATTGCTCCCTTTTTATCAACTAATGTTAATGGATGAGCTCCAAGAGGACTCATAAAAAAAGCGGAAAATGATTTGCTAAATCCAAAACAACCCGTAAAAAGAAAAATAAATATATGGCTATTTCCAATATTTTAAAGAGTCAAATCCTTTAATTCTAATATTAAAATGTTCGGCGTTGTAGGTTAAATTTAGTTAATATATAAGTTTAGTGTTGTTAATTTAGAAAACTTTTTGATTTTATTAAAAAATATAAGATATTTTAAAAATTGTTTTAATACAATATATTTAACTTATTTTCTTAATTCGAATAAAATTTATCTTAAAATGATAATTCTTAATTATGGTAAATCTTAAATAACATAATGAGTAACTTTTACGCGGCTGCTAACCAGAAGCCAATGAAGATGTACAAAAAGGAAGTCCTTAAGATGTCTTGCGTTATTGAAGGAAAAATATGACGTCGTTATAGAAGTGAGAAATGAACATAACCATGCTCCGGATTTGACCAAATCCAAGAAAAGATTGGCAGCAAATAAAATGAAAGAAGCAGCTTCTAGCTCAATAAGAGGGAGCACCAGTAAAATTTACCAGAGCATTCTTTCCAAAGAAGGAAAAAGCCAAGAAGAAATAGATAATTTGGCTCTATTTCTGCCAGAAAAGGAAAGTTGTTTGACTCTTATAAGGAGAAATTATAGAATAGTTATAACACAAAAAGAGCCGCAAGACATTACATTTGAAGTACCCGAAGAAGTGAAAAAGCCGAAAAAAGAGGACAAGTCTTAAGCCCATATATAATATGCGATTTTGACCATACAGCAATGAAAGGCATATGGAACATGGACGCTACCTTCATCTACCTTCATCTACCTTCATCTAGCAAAAAATATATATGGCAAAGTTAAAAAAGAAGGACTCCGAATTGCATATATTATATTTATTATACATTATATATTATATTATATATACATACACATATTATATTATATATGTTCTGCCAGTGCGCTCATCATTTCAAAATTTGGGTCTTTTTTAAATTATTTCATCTAGCAAACATTTTTTTTGGCAAAGTTAGAAAAGAAGGACTCCAAATTACGTTTATTAACGATTTGGAATTTCAGAAAGCAATCCGAATGCTGGTGGCCCTGTCATTTTTGAAACCTGATGACATTTCCGATTTGTTCATAAAAATTTCAGAATGCTATCCGGGAAAGAGTTTAAGAAATATATATATGTATTTTGAAAATACATGCATAAAACAATCGATCTTTTCCCTCCAACGACATGGACAAACTATTAAAGCGACATGGACAAACCTTTAAAAAAAATTTGGAATTCTGCATTTTCAATGATTTACCTACATTTTTAGATTAATTCATCTCGTAAAATATTATAAAGACTACTAACTTTATGGTTTTATATATGTTACGGTGAATGTACGAATTCCGGGGAATGTGAGTTTAAAAACCCGTAAATTTAATATTACATTACATTTACCGGCCCGATTGGCCCCATTTTTTACACAAAAATGGGGCCAATCGGGCCGGTAAATGTACTGTAATATTAACATTTACCAAAAGTAAACTCACATTCCCCGGAATTCGTACATTCACCGTAACATATACACACATTTACATTTTTTTTTTACTATAAATATCTTCTTTCTTCTTTTATATACATAAAACTTAAAGTATGTTTGCTGCTGCTTATATGTTACCGCTCAATCGATCAAACTTACACCATGTCTTTACCTCGGGTCGTGGGTTATTACAGGCTATTTTAAAACCTGATTGGAGTCCGATTTCATTCAAGTTTTGTACATAAAAAGAGGAAATGATCAAAAACACAAATCTGGTTTGGTTTGGAAACCTGTTCATTCGATGAATAAGTAAAAATGATAAATCTTAATTCCCCGTAGATAGTTTTCTCCAAATTTATAAAATAACTGGCTTTTAAAATTCTCTATAAACCTGATAACAAAAATTCCACTTGCAAAAGTAAAACAGTCAGAGTCGTAGCTAGTATATTTATAAATCACAGTGAATAAATACACTACGAATTGCGTGTTCTGGGGTTTATTTCCAACATTCTAGGATTTTTCTGCAATATTCTAACGAAAACAAAAAAAAAGTAATTTTTTTCATAAAAAAGTAAGTTTTGTAAAACGAAAAAAACTGGTCAAATGTCGGATTGTCAAATGTCAGATTGTCAAATGTCAGATTGTCAAATGTCCGTTGTCAAATGTCATATTGTCAAATGTCCGTTGGCAAATGTCCGATTGGCAAATGTCCGTTGGCAAATGTAGGATTGGCAAATGTCCGTTGGCAAATGTAGAATTGGCAAATGTCTGTTGGCAAATGTAGAATTGGCAAATGTCCGTTGGCAAATGTCGGATTGTCAAATGTCCGATTTTCATGGGCAAATGTCCTGTGGCAAATGTCCGTTGGCAAATGTCAGATTGTCAAATGTAAGATTGTCAAATGTCAGATTGTCAAATGTCATATTGTCAAATGTCAGATTGTCAAATGTCATATTGTCAAATGTAGGATTGTCAAATGTCACATTGTCAAATGTCACATTGTCAAATGTCAGATTGTCAAATGTCAGATTGTCAAATGTCAGATTGTCAAATGTCAGATTGTCAAATGTCATATTGTCAAATGTCAGATTGTCAAATGTCAGATTGTCAAATGTCAGATTGTCAAATGTCAGATTGTCAAATGTCAGATTGTCAAATGTCAGATTGTCAAATGTCATATTGTCAAATGTCAGATTGTCAAATGTCAGATTGTCAAATGTCAGATTGTCAAATGTCAGATTGTCAAATGTCAGATTGTCAAATGTCAGATTGTCAAATATCAGATTGTCAAATGTCCGTGGGCAAATGTCAGATTGGCAAATGTCTTTTGGGCAACTGTCTGCCCCCCGTTTTTCCCATATCAGCCATTCGTATTTCTAACTAAAAACTATAAAATAATAATTATACTTGAATAATGTTAACAATGGATGTAATTTATTGTCAATAAATTAAATATGTATTTACATATTATACGTACTAATTAATTAATGATCAGTTTATCGAACATATCTTATATTATATTTATATTTATATATTATTATAATTATTTTATGTCATATTTAGTTTATCAATAATGAAATGCAAAATATTATGTTTCTATATCAATGTAGTTTTAATGTATAGATACTCTATTTATAAATACTATCAAATAAAACTATTTTAGACTCCTTTTGTATTACTTTCAGTTTCAATGCATAAATTTAATGTGCATATAGTATATTTATTAGTAGTATATAGTATGTGTATAAATATGCATTAATCTAATAAAAATCTGCAAGATTCTAAGGGGTATATAGAAATGTTGATTAACTTAATTAAATTTTAGAGAAACATCAATGTTCAAATGTTTCTATACGGAAATTACTCTATTTTTCTGGATTATATTTCCATGATTTCTTGAAGTTATTATTAACAATTATCCTTTATTACTTGAACTTGATATTCACATAAAATGTTTTCCAAAGATAAGTTTTGAAACATTTTTTTAAATGTTGTGTAAAAATTTGTGTAAAAATTTGTGTAAAATGAAGAGTTTTACACACTTTTTCACACACATGCATCCATATAATAATTTTTTGAAATGAAGGAAAAATGACGTCAATAATTGAAATTCTTAATAAGTTTCATTGCAAAAAATATATTCGTTCAAATGGACCTTAACTGGGACATATCAATAAGTTTCTATTTCCAAACTGATTCCAAAAGCATTGAGTAGAACCATCATCCTTACATTTCGCCGGTCGGCTTTGTAAGTCTTAGTTTTTACAAAACATGTTTTTTTTTTACATATTCCTGTCCTTTTTGTTGATCTGCGCCTATCCTCATTCATAAGAACGTAAATTTAGATGGGGAACTTTTGTAATCAAACCTTGTACATTTTTTAAACTAGGATAATGTGCTAATCTTCGTAAGAAGCTACAGATTTTATTCAATTCATATCGCTTCGAGATTGGTTAATCTTAACATCTTAAGCAAATTTGTGCTAATTATAATAATAAGAATAATACAGTTTTTTGTGTCTCCCGTAAAATTTTCAAAAATCGACTAACGAGGTTTGCGTCGCCGACCGACAATATTTTTTTAGAGATTCCATCGTAAGCTCTTAAACTCCGTTCCAAAACTAAATGTTTTAGAAACTGAAGCATTATTTTAATTTCTAGGATTTCTAGTTTTGACAAAAAATTTTCGCGGTTATGACATTCGCGGTTATGTCAGTTCACCAATTTTTTTTATGTTTTTATTCGAAGTATGTTATGGAACCTCAAAACCAGATTAAAAGAAGGTATTACCAAGGGATCCGGCAGTACGGTGCACCTTTGTTTGATCAAAAATATAGAACCGTTTTCAACGTTATGCTCTTGCAGTATTTACAAAAAAAAAAGTTTATTTTGTAAATTAAACTACTGACTAAGAATAGTTAAATTTTTTCAAAAAACTTATAAAATACAAAAGAACTTAATTTTATAGTATGTCTACAAATTTAATTAAAGTAAAAGAAGATTTTAAAAAATTCTGACCATCAGCATACTCTGATGAATTTTTTCGTGAATTTAAATTTTATTGTCTTGTCCTTGTGTAACAGATTTTTCTAAAATCAAAATTTAATTTTTTTAAATGTAAAACAATGTTAAATGAAGGTGGCTGAAAGATGAATTCACAATTTGTTGAAAATTTGGTGAAATCAATAATAATTTTTAGATGCACCGTCTTACACAAAATCCTGGCGGCATCCATGCCAGTTGTAGTGTAGTACTGATTAGCTGACTCGAACTCATCCATTTTAATGTAATTTATACATAGCTCTAATGTGGTTTGGTTAAGCTGGATGTAAGGATATAAATATAAACATCAAAGTTATCGACATGAATTAGGAAAGTTTAAAAAAAAAAATAACGTCCAGTATAATCGTCAATTATAACTTCTTTCGCGTCCATTTTGACGAGACGGTTATAGTGTCTCTCTTATGTGTTTAAAAAGCTTATTATGTATATCTTCTTAGAGTAGAAAAGGATTGTTACATTCATTAAACTTACAGGATTCATTAAACTTACAGAATAAAAAAAAAAGTCGTTTCAATTTTTAATTATAGATATTTAAAGTTTAATCTAGACAGCAGGACGAAACAATTCAAGAATAACCTGTCAATATTTTTAAATAAAAATATTCTTAAAAAATGATACCAATAGAGCTTCATAAGTTATTTTCTGCTTATCTACTATTTTCTTATTTCTGATTAATTACAAAATTAAAAAATAGAAATAGAAGAATGAAATATTTTAAACTTATTTGGAATTTTTGTTTCATCCATAACTCTATTATGCATATAGTATTTAGTTATTTACAAATCTTATGAAAAAAACTGTTCCGTTTACGAGTTTCACATTTTATGCTTTTTACCTATTAAGTTTCGATAAAGTTTAGCTAGGTTTTCCACAAAAATAAAATAATCACAAACATTTTTATACTATTTACACAATTTACAAACATAATATACATACACAGAATACATACAAACTCAAGTAAATAAAATTTAATAAGAATGTATATATAAATATATATTATTTTATTTATGAATTTTTTTTTTTATATATACCTATATATTGCTATTACAAATGTAAATATATTTTTTCACCAACACTATAATGTCTATTATTTTAGTCATAAACTTATTTATTTTTATATTTTATTAATAAAAAAAAAAAAATCGTTTTTAATAATAAATAATGTAAAAATATGCACAATTTTAAATAAAGTTCTTAAAATATTTAAAAAAAATTATTCGAATTTAAAATATTTCCATATTATGAAACCATCTAAGCATAATACTTAAATCAATAATGTTTTTGATCACCAAAATTATAATGGTATTGCCATTATCCTACAACGGATATGTTCAGCTTTGGGCTCGGTTTTCACATCAGACTGGAATTTGTTATAAATTTTTCAATTTGTTCACTTGAATTGTATACTGTATTTGTGTTGTCTGTTTGTTTCTTTAAAAATTATGAATCCTCTAAAATTGTTATTAGGTATTTATTATTACTATTATACCTAAAATTATATAAACAAGATAATATTATAAATAGTATAATAATTATTAATATAGTATCTATCACTATAATTCAGAAACTTTTTTTAACACATTTATAAACATTTTTTTTTTTTTTATCAGTTAGGTACCTACATAACTAATATATATGTATTTGTATCCATAAACATGAAAATATGATACATAAATAAAATTAAATTAAAAAAAAAAAACCTTATTATTTAAGAATCTAGAAATTCATACTTACTTTTTAGTCAATATCTTTTTTGTTTTCGCTTTTTTTTAAACATTTATGCCTAAACTAAATATAAGTAGATAACTCTATGTATACTATCAATATTACATTCACACTTCTTATATTTTGCAAAAACACTAAAACTTTGAAATTACCTGTTGGATAAATAATAATTATTAAAAATTGAAAAACTGCTTTCAAATCAAAAAAAAAAAAAAGATTTTAAAAAGTCTTATGAAGGAAAAGTTTTTTTTTTTGTGTGTTTTATTATTATTATTATATTATATTAAAAACACACAAACATCATCTACTATACTGAATATATGCGAGTGTGAATGAAGAAAAAATTTAATTTTATATATACTTGTATATATATAGAAATATTTTGTTTTCATAAAACAAAAATATTTTTAATTTCGATATTTTCTATTTGTGGTGTTTTTCTGTTTTTGTTTTTTATTTAAGTTTTGTACTTTTTTTTGTTCACAATCAGGTTTCGCGTGTAAACTTCGATTAGTGTTAGTTAAATTTATAATTTTTTTTTTTTTATATTTTTTTGATATTTATGTTATATGCATGTATGCATATGAGTATTTTTATTTTTTCAACTTTTTTATTTTCAGTTTTATACAAAATTTTCTTGTATTCTTTTTTCAGTTACTTGTAGTACTCTCTCTCTGGGTGTTGTGAATATTTATTTATTTATTTTTTTTTTTTGTATACACAATAATTCTAGATATTACAAAAAAAAAAAAAAACGAGGAAAATTATATTATTATTAATTTAAAAAAATTTAAAAATATTATAAATCTATTTTATTGTAAAAAAAAAAAATTTTAATTTTGAAAATAATTAACATAATAAAAATAAAAAACACAACAAATTAGAACAGAAAAAAAAAATATATATATACCTATATAAAATAAAAATTTTTAGTATAAATAAATAAAAAAAAAAAAAAAAAAAAATGGAATTAATAAAAAATTTAAAATTTATGTGCAGAATTTGTGCAGTAAATATAAAAAAACGAAGGATTAATTCGAACGCAGTTTCAATAATTAATTCTCCACAATTGTGTGAGAAATTGAATAAATATTTAAATTTAAATGTAAGTCTCTAAAAGTACTCTGTGTGTGTATGTATGTTTTTATTTGCAAGAGCATATATAGTATATAGTCAGTGTGGTAGTATGTGCGCCTCTGTAAATAAATATTTTTATATGTTCTTTTTTTTTTATAAATGTTAACAGAGTTAACAGAATTTCTGTAGAGATTTTTTTTGTATAGAAATTTTTTATTATTTTTTTTTTTTTTTTGTTATTATTTTTATTAAAAACAAAAAAAGAAAAATTTATTAAAAATATTTTTTAATAATCGAAACACCCTGTTTAAAAAGCATAATTAAAAAAAAATAAAAATAACAAAACATAAAAAGAAAAAAATTTTGCTTTGTTTTGATAATTATAAAAATTTCACAAAAAAATTATTTTCCGCCAAATTTTCCAAAAATGTAAACAAAAACATTAAAAAAAAAAATTTATGTTGTGCAAAATTATGCCCAACTATCTTCTACTTGCTTAAATTCAACATTAAATTATAATTTTGGCAATTTAATTATCAAAAATTGTTAATCATACCCAAAAAAAAATGAAAAAAAAACTGAATAGGAAAAATCGCAAAAACAATAACATCTTAGTATACCTACCTTTTAGTACACGATTTAAGTTAGTAGTAGTAGTAGCATGTACATTTATGTATAAAGCTATAAAGTATATTTTTAAATTGCAAAAAAAAAAAGGAAATTTTTCTTTTAAAAAGCCTCAAAGAAGCAAAAAAAAAAAAAAAGAGACCACCAATTTCTATATGTTATGTCAACAATTTTTGAGAAAAATAAAAAAAAAAAAATAAAACATAATTTTTTTGGGCTATTTTATTTTATTCAAAATTAATACAAATTATTATTTAATTCAAGGTTTATTTTTCCTTAATCTATGTACATTGTACACATATATGATGTATATATGTATATTATTAAAATAACATATATGTGTCATTAACTTTTTACAACAACATTAAAATGCAAAAAAACCAGGAAAACAAAAATTTCAAAAGTCATTTTAGCATAATTTTATTTGTTAGTTAGTTTAGTTTAAGTTAAGCCTGAGGCTGTCGTACCTGCATTAAGGCTACTCTTCAGTTTATTATTTTCAGAAATGATTAAAGGAAGTGTTTATAAACGTATTGAATGTTTATTCAATTTGTCTTCCAACTTGTTGAAAGCTCGCACAGACGTATAAACTAATGTCTTTCAACATTACTACACACGCACTACTCATACAACTCTTTCAACTCATACAAAATATCAAAATTATAACATGTTTTTAAACCAGGTTGAAAGAATTGTTGAAAAACACTGTCAATAACACTACAGACGAGTAAATTTTGTTGTTGGCCCAACTCAAGTTGAATAAACATTCAATTCGTATGTAAGAACCTTAAGACAAGAGTATAAATATGCATACTTTCATTCGAAATATACTGGTCCTTTATGGTGGAATGCCGATGATATAATTATAATAATGTAACATAAACATTTTATGTATATTTATAATAAATATTAATTTATTTATAAGCATTAAAAATACAATGTCAACTGTTGGAGCTAGTATTATCACAAACAAAGCTTAAGGAACTCAGATTTGAAACAAATATTATTATCAAGGTTGTACAAATGTGACAATAACCAGAAACAATTATAAGTTTAAAATAGTTGATTTAGTGGACTATTTAAGCCATAATTATAGTTAAACGTAAAAACTCTCACTGATCATAGAGCCACATATACTTTTTTTTTTGACGAAATCGAAGTGATAAAAATAGCAAGATATTTTTTTATACTTGACATGTGTTTCAAATCTTAAGTTTGTTACATTTTGTCTTCGAGCCACTACTACTACTACTAGTAATAATTTTGACATAATTTTGAGGAAGCAAACTTTAATATTTTGTTTTCATCGAACCGCGGGCAATAATTGTATAGTTAATATAGAAAGTTTTATAATTTTTACTTTTTAATTAACTATTTTAATTAACTACACATAAGAACATGTAATGTATCTAGATATATCTAACTTAGAAATATAATTTGGTTGATTTTTATTCTTTTATTTTCGATTACAAAAAAAAAAGGCACCAAAAATTAAATTTGCAAATAATAGATTTTTTTTAAATAGATTGAAATGTGTAGTTGAAAACTAATACTTGGGAAAATAAAGAAACAATCACTATGTTTTTAGTATGAAAATTTATAATTTAAAAATAGGTAAAAATTTAAATGTATAAATAGAGCTAGTGCGCGTTATACAATACTATGATAAAAAGTATATGTATACATACATACATGCATACAATATTTGATACCCTACATACATGAGGTAAAAGTCCGAAAGTTTTTTTTTAAATATTAAATTATGTTCATATCAATTTATTAATTTTGAAGGTGATGAAATTAAAAGTTATAGATATAGCGAATAATAAGAATTACTAGATCATATTTTTTTAGTCCTTCTCCTAACACACTTAAGCAATATTACTTACGTATATAGAAATAGACAGTGGTAATATTAAGGCGGTACGGCGCAGTAAGGTAGGGCCATACCACTTGTTAAAATTTTCAAAGCTTTCCGTACACGTTGATGATATTTTTAGTCTTACTAAAATAATAAAAGAAATTACTACAATAAACCGCTTTTGAAACTTTATTGACGGCACAGATATAAAAGCTACAAATATTCCAAACAATCTGTTGAGAACTAACTAAAAGAATTTGTTAACGTAAAGCTAATTCTGCCGAATCAAGTGAATTCAGCACCTTGAGTTATATATACAACATATATGTACGAAATTGTTTACTAAATATAGAAACAATAAACAATTTAACGACGAAAATCGATATAAGTGTTATGTATATGCCACATGTGAAACCACAGTTGCCACAAAGACATCATGTAGCGAGTAATACACGTTCAAAACAAGCAACCCTTATTACACCTTCCGAAAATCTTATATGACAATTATTTAATTAAATATTTAATATGAAACTTTTTTATTTCATAAATAATATAAAATATATACTCATTTTCGTACGTATCTCAAATTTGTTGTTAAAAATTTCAAATATCACTACTGATGGAATATATTATTTGTAAGGATATTAATGTTTATTCTACATCTCTTTAGTTTTTGGACTTATAATATAGAGGTATAAGTTTTATACAAGATTTCATTATTTCCGATAATACAGAATTTAAATATAAACAAATATCTTTCAAATTAGTATCTTGAATATTTGTCAATAGTTTATATAATTATTTATTTTTTAATGTATAAAAAAATATATATAAATAAATATTATTAAAGCATTATATAGAATGCAACGCTAAAACTATAATTGCATTTAATTAAATAAATTTATTAATAACATGTTCCTAAGTTTGTTGATGGATCAACATCATTTTATTTCCAAGATTAAGATGTTTATAAATCAATAATTTATTAAACATACATATTCATAAAAATCGAATCATAAATGAACCGTCAACTATACACACTAAGGTATTAATTCAAAATTATTATTATTTCTGCAGTCATGAAGTGTCATATGTGGTCCCTTATTTAATGAAAAAAAATTTGCCGTAGTGGAGTTCAAAAAAACTAAATTCCAGAGGTTAATTCAATTCTAGAGAAAAACAAAAAGTAAAACAATTTCAGTTTAAACTTTTGAAAACGTGAAATACTAAACCAATTAGTAACTATACTGTTTAATAAACTTTTATAAAATAATTTCAACTTATCTTACAACTCAAAGTATAATAAATATTTCATTACTAAGAATCATATGAATGAAATAATAATATTGCGTGCGCAGTTAGTTGTTTCTTGTGTAAGTAAAAGAGCGATATAAACTTTTTGTGCGTTTTCTATAATATTGTTTGAAGGCCCAATTCAAGAGACAAGATCCTCCTGCTCTAACTTTCTTTTTTCTTAAAACGAATCTAACCTTAAAATTTCCATGTATAATTTAGTCTAATTCTTTATTAATAATATATTAAATAGTAAAAAAAAAAAAAAATAAAAAGTAAATTAGAAATAGAAATAATTAAATTACTTATTAACTTATTTACATAATTCATTTATTTTTATTATTAATTTATTTAATTTATTTATTTTACTATATTTTCATTATTATTAATCAAGCAGATCTACATAATTTAGATGTACGAAAATACTTTATAGGTATTATGTTACCTATCTGCATTTGTTAACTTACTTATCTTTAACACTACGTAGAAATTTATAAAATTAAGATATAATATAATATTTGTATACTTATAAGTAATTACGCTTTCTTTTTTTTTGCAATTTCCAGTAAAAGTAAAATAATCAAACGCAAAAAAAAAAAGTTTTGAGCGAGGTTTTGACGTACATTCATATTCATACGCATACATACCTGTACCTGTAAATTATGATGTGGTAAGGACTTAATTACTCCTTTTCGATCAATTCAGAATTTTATCATAAAAAGTTCATAACATATAAAATAAGTATATAGATTTTCATAAACGAGTTCAAGAATTTTAAATTTATTCAAAATAGTATGTTATCATTGGTCGTTATAAATTAGGAAAATTTCCTGTAATAATTTGTGCTAAAATTAATTATAATTGTAATAACAATATATATGTATGATGTAATTATAGCTAAAGTATAGAGAGAGTGAAAGCAAATGAATGAACATATGCCAAATGCCAGGACATAAAAATTAAATGATCTTTAAGTAAAGAAAACTTTCCTCTTTCTAATTTTTTTTTTTTAACATAACTTTTTAGTATTAGTTTTATTAAATATTATACATCATTGAAATGTTTTAATTATTGTCACTGATAAACATAATCAAAACATCATTAACTCAAATTTTGTTTTACTTAATTATTACATTTTTTGAAATTTATTTTAAAGATTGTTTTAATACGAATTTCTAATTGTTTCAATAATTATTTTATAAGTATGTATTAGACATAAATTTTATCTGCAATAATCTTAACAATAAAAAATCAATACAATTCAGCTATACGTATATAATATAAAATCATCATAGTAAGTATATTCTCTGGTATGAAAAAAAAAAAGAAAATAAATTTATAAATCGCACAGGAAGATAATATTATCCTAATAATTTGGACCATCAAAAACCAATGTTATCTTAAATTATTAAGTATTAACTTAATTAAAAATTAAAAATAAAAAATAATTCTCCTGCCTGGATAGATTAAAAGCCTAAAAAGTGTAATAAGTTTATTCAGCTGAAACCTCTGTAAGAACCGAATTACGCACATATATATACATTTGTAAAACTGATTGAATTTTTGATATAATTTACCAACACTTATACATACACATTTGTAAAGATACTTATGCAAAAGCAAAATATATGAATTTAAGGCCTCTGAGCTGAAAATATTCACACAATAATCTTCTACTATTTTACATATATATACATAACATATGTATAAAATTTTGATAGTATTTTATTTCGTACACATAAAAGACATGTCATTTCTTTTTCTGCAAATTCTGTTTTGACAACCTAATAAGATAAAAAATATTTTATTTTAATAAACATACGTACCTATATTATTATTTATTATTTTTTTTTAGAGAGTTTAATTTCATTAAACAAAATTTGTTATTACATACTATTTTTATTACATGAATATGATGACAAACAAAAAAACAAGAAAATCAAGGATGTTATTAACGCACACATTATGTACATTTACATATATTAAAATCGAAAAAAAAAAACAAATCTAATTTTATAACTATAAAAACAAAAAATATTTTCAAACATTTTTTTTTATTACGTCATAATATAATTATGTTTAGTTACGATTTTATATATATTCATCATAATATATATTTATATAAAAATAGTAATCTTTCTTTTGTTTAGAGAAAATATAACAAAAACATAAATATAAGTAAGTAGGTAGTTAGGTAGGTACACATAAATCATAAAAACTTCTTTTTAATAACAAAAACTTTAACATTGCATTATTAATATACAATAAATAAACTATTATTATTATTTTTGTATGCAATCTATTTTATGTATTAAAATTCATTTAACATTTTTTTTAATATATGTACATATATATGTATATATATAGACTTATAGTAGTAATAAAAGACCTTCTATTTTACAAAATTGATAATTTTATTTGTTTGTAAAAAAAATTATAAAAATAATGTAAGTTATATATTTATATACAACATATATGTAAATAAATATTTATATAATAAAATATATACACATAATAATAATCATGATATTTTACTATTTTATAAGCATACATAATTTCTCAATGAAAATTTTATATTCTCATAATAATATTAGAATTAGATAAATATGTAAATATATATATATATTTATAAATATATATATAAAATATTAAAAGCTTCTACTGCCGCTATCACAATACGAATATTTTTTTTTAACAAGTACTAAAAAATTTTACTCAAAATAATACGTATACTTTATCTCGTGTACCTATACTTTTTTTATACATGTATAATAAAAAAAAAAAAAATTTATTTGGGTAATTTTTTTGTTTTTACACGAGTATAGAGACAAAAACCACCACAAATATTAAACTTGACAGATATTCTGTATTCAAAATAAAATAAAATTATTAATTAAAACAAAAAAAAAAAAAATTCAGTGATCTTTTACCTTTAAAACTTTTTCAAAAATTAAAAACAAAAATGCTGAAAAAGCAAAATTTAGTTAATTAACTAATATTAGGTACCTACTTATAGCAGTTATAAAGCATTCAATGCAATATTTCAGACAGTACTTAAAATTATTTTCGAATAATTCAAATTAATATCGAATTAAGTGAGTAAAATTTAAGATATGATTATTATTAAAATTTAAAATGTTCGAATTTAAAATAATGCTTGCAGTTTTAAAAATCTAAAATCATCGCTAATTTTTGGCGCGAAATAATTTCTATGTAACTAGCTTTATGTAACTTCATCATTTTTGTTTTTTTTTTTTATTTTGCATACATAATTTAAAAATTTAATTATTTTTTATTTCTTATATCTTATATAAATAGTCGTTATTTAAATAAGTACCTACGTGTATGTAATAAAAAAAAAAACTGTGTTTGATTTAGCTGGCTCTATATTTATTTAATCAGTGAATTTATAAGGTTTTTCTTAAATCGATGTGATTGATTAACACTTATTCTAAATTATCTGTACTTATACAATAATTTTTTTTATTTAAGTATTTTAGTTATTTATTTTTTTTATTAATAAAATATCAAACCGCTTATTAAGTTAAAAAGAAATTTAAAAAATAGGGCTCTCTCAAGTGTTGTCAAGAATTAATAATAATAAAAAAATTTCAAACTTTAAATATATAATAGGTATATTTTTTTCAAATTTCCTATTTTTCAGATAAATTTCAATGATGACTTGCCAAAATCGATTTGTGCTGTTTGCTATAAAAAAGTTGAAAGTATTCATGCCCTGGCGGCTTTGGCTAAAAAAACTGAAAATTTCTTAAATGATTTTATCAAAATTGCACAAACTAATTTACAAGTAAGTGAATTTGTTCTTTTTGTTTTTTTTTAATCGCCGTGAATTATTAGGTATACTTAAGTTTTTTTTCTACATTTTAGGAAGCACAGTCAACATCGTTACAAAGTCATTTTCAAAATGAATTCAATTCGTTCGCATTATCAGAGCAAAATGAAGATTTAATGATTGATGAAGACGATGTTGCTACAAGTGAACCTGAAGAAGTTGTTTTGAATTTTACACTAAATGATCCTCTAACGAAAAAAATTAAACAGCAGCAGCAACAACAACAACAACAACAGCAACAACGTAACTCATCTGTTAACCAGGATATTAATATTGCACAACAATTGAGATCAAATATGTCAAATGCTACAGATTTCCTGAGAGAAATACATAAAGGAGAAATTGCGACTAGCTTGGACCAAAAAAGACAAAACTTGAAAATGGTTTTAAATAATACCAGCGGCAGCAATCAACAAACTCAACATAGAAATAACAATGAAACAACAAACAATTATAAAGTGAATATAATTCCAAGTACTTCTAATTCAGCATTAAATCAGCATAGCATTAACGTAGCTGTACAAATTCAGCAGCAATCGCCTGTGTATAATCCGCATCAGCAAATGCAGCAAAAACAGTACGAATCTTCACTTCTAACTTCGGATAATAACCGGCAACAAGCATTAATGAATGATTGCCTAAATCTTGGCAGCGTTATTAAAGACATGGATTTATTAAAATTAATTCTTAAAGCTCTGAAATGGCCGTTCAATCAAGAAACACTAATGTCACAAATTCATCGATTAAAATCTACTCGATTTCGAGATGTTATGGTTGATCCAAATTTACTGCAGGACACTGATATGATGCAAATACTTAGCTCGTACTTAAGTCCAATTTTATTGCAAACGTCTATGATGGCGGCAGCTATATCACAGACAGCTCCAATATCTCAACCATTACCGCCACCACCACAAATGCAACCGATACCTATTCAACATCAAATACCAGCCAATATTTTACCACCTTCTGTGTCATACAAAATTCCAGCCGAAACATCGGTTAGACTAGTGTCTGTTCCGAGAGAAGAAGAAAGACAAGAATCAAGACATTTGTACGAAGAACAAATTCTCCCACCTCCGCCACCGATAAGAAGAAATAAAAAACATAAATCTAAATCACATCGAATGAATGATTACAGCAGAATGCCAGTTATAGTTGTTTCAGATGAAAGCTCTGAAGAAAAGTTTGAAGTTAATGTGGATCCCAGTTTATATTTTAATAATCCGGATAGTTCTCATGAAAATAGTAGTGAATCTGCTGCTTGGGGATATTTTAAACAAAAGCAATTTGAATCTATATCTAATACACAACAACAGCAGCAGGCTCAAAGACAGCAGCAACAACAACAACAGCAATTGCTTCAGCAACATCAACAGCAACAACATCAACAGCAACAACAACAACAACAACAACGGCGTAAAAAACAAAAACGGAAACAGTCATTGCATAAACTTCAGATAAATAGAAATTTTGATGATCATGAAGAAATTGTGATTGTTGACGAAAATGGGGAAAAGCCAATACGATTATCCGGAAATGAGATTACTGTCATACCTAAAAATGTTTTATCCAAACATATTGATCCTATCGTTAGAAAACAGAATACTGTTGAAATAATCACTCCTGCTAAGAAAAAAATCAAACATATCAATCGGGATCTTTCATTTACCAATAAAATAACAAGCCTTACCAAACAGTTAAATGTTCCATCGGTTATAAAGTCATTCACGGAAGAAAAGGTATGATTACAACTCATTCAATTAAAAACTTATATACAATTGTATAAGTGAATATGGAATAAATAAACACTACTAAAGATCTGCTTTCATAATATATGTGTGACTGCTATATTATTAACTTTCTATTAAAGATCTTAAAGTAAAATTCTATATTAATGTATAGAATTATTAATTATTCTTTTATATATTTTTAGAATTTACCACAAAAACAAAGGCAAGAACCTTGCATACAAAGGAAAGAATTAAGTGCCGAAGTTGTACTTTTGCCAGCAACAAGACAAGAAGAAAAACAAAAACAAGAAAATGAAATAAAACCAATTGAATATGAGCCAGAAATTTGTATCCAAAAAATTCCAAAAACTGAAGAAAATATAACAATTGAAGAGCCAAGAATTGAATCACATGAAATCGATGATACTGAGTCGAACACAGACACAAACGATAAACTCGTAATTGATGAAGATCATATTGATGACGAAAAAGTGTTCGATGAACCAGAAGAAGATGATCAGGATCAGCATAATAATAAAAAAGAGGATGAAGTTATAGTGGAAGAAATAGAGAAAGATGAAGTTCATGAAAATAAAACTGAAAATAAGGATAATCCAGAGAAAGAAATAGAACTTCCAAAAGAAGAAACTAAAATTTTAGAAAGCAATATTAAAGAAGAAATAGTTGATGAAAGGTTAAAATTTATTTATTTATTAGACACGATCAAAAAATGTTACAAATTAACGATACGATTAACATAAAAAAAACTGATTGAAAACCCAATAATTGTATTATGCTGCTGTAAAAATTTTCATGTATTTATTTAACAAATAGCTGTGTGATATAATTTTCTTTGTAATTCTGAGAAATTTGTTTCTTTCGACACGGATTGTTCTTATATTTCCTTCGTAAAAAATCTGCGTAAATTTTCATTTTCTATTAAGAGGACTTGTTCCGTACTAAACATTTTTGTCCCAAAATCTGATTAAAAAGCCGTTTTAGATTATTTAATTTAGAAAAAAAATTCATTCACCATCTCCGGACTGTTTCATACTTTAAAATGATATAACACTTTTTTGGATCTGTTAAGGCTAAGTGCTGAAAATCTCTTCAAAACTTTTTTTTTATGTCATAAAATAGTTTTGAAAATATTTTATGCAGTTTTTTTGATTGATGAGTACTATAGGCCAAATTTATTATTTAAAAGTTTAAAATGAAGTCCATTAGGTACTTACTATCAATATTTATTGTTAAACGTAAAATACACAATTATTATTTTGTATACGTAAAAATTTTCTTTTTTAGCAATCTAAGACGAAGTCAACGGCAAGTTAAAGTTAAAGGGACTTTCAAAAGAAATAATAGAAATATGCAAAAAATTTCGGTTACCACAAAGAAGGTTGTAAGTACGCCAGAAGCTCCGTCAAATCCAACATCGTCCTCGGCAAAAAAATTAGTTACAACACGACTTAAAACAAGAAAACAATTGCAAGAAGAAAAGGTTCAGACGAGAAAAACGAATGTGTAAGTAAAACTAATTTTTGTTAATTTAAATTTAACGACTTAAGTAAACTAATAATATTCACGAAAATATTATGTTTGTAGTTTTTAATGTACATAACATATTATATATCTACTTAAAAAAATTCAAATTGTTTTTCGTTTAACAATACTGTATTCTTCAGATCAAAGCATTGGAAAAATCTTCAAACTATTCTCTTTATCTCTTTGAAACCATGTTTTCTTTTTAAGATAAGTTTCGGTGAGATCAAAGATGTATAAAACAAGTTTTTTTTACTTTAATTAATTTTATCTTTGTGAACAAAGTGTATCCAAATACTCGAATATTTCACTAACCGGATAATCGACTAATTTTATTTTTACCTGGGTATTAAGCGAAATAAAAAAAAAAAACAACATATCAATTTAAATTTTTTCCTTTTTTTGTGATTTATTTAAGGACATTTTGTAGACTTTCTTTTTGTTATCTATTAGTAAACATATCGAAAATAAAAATTATATCAATTTAGATTTTACAAGCATGATAACTTAAGACTATAGATTCGTTAACTAATATATTGATCATAACATTATATTCATATATATCAAATTTGTATAAATATACAGCAAGAATTAATTCAGGACAAGAAATTTATAAATTAAATTAAGTAATATTAAATGGATAGTTTAATTTTATAATTGTAATAATGGTATAGTGAATCGATCATTAAAAATCAATATTATTATTATTTGCAATATAATTTATTCGGTCTTCGGATCGCGACTTCTTTTTAATTATAGATCTATTTTAATATTTTAACATTAGTTATACGTACATATCCAGATTTTAGATGAAGAAAGACACTCTTTTACCCTACTTCTACTTTGAGACTTGCTTGTTTAGAATATTATTTTTTTAAATTACTAATATTATAAAAATGCAAATTCCACTAGGAAATTAGATTAAAATTCAAATTCCCGATTTTAATCATTATTTTATTTTAAGTATTTTCTGTTGCTATGTTAAAAAAAAATTAAATCGAAACTTCCGAGTAGTTATCACAAATTACCCGGGTAATCGAGTAATCGGAAAAGCAATACAATTTCCGAGTACCCGGGTACTCGATACTCGAAGTTGGATTCACTATGCACAATGCACTTGACTACAGTAGTTGTTAATATCTAATTCAATTAATACAAATTAAAAGCTTAGGTACATTGTTTTCTTCATATTAACATTTTTTGTAAGTTTTTCAAGATTTATATTATGCGCTCATAGTTACTTTCGATTTTATTGTACCGTGATTTTTTTTGAAGTGCTGCATACATTAAACTCCTACATAAGAAATGGCGAGATAAACTTTTTATATAGTTTCGAATAATGTGAGGCCAGATATATGTTTTTGTATTCAAAAGGTCCATTGTACATAAAGCAACAAAAAAAAATGAAAATTTAACAATATGTTAACGATTTGTTTTTATTTTCAGAACGCAAAGAGGTCGAGAGATAAAACCAAGTTTAAAATATTCTCCAAGTAAAAAAAGGTTTTTATTAAAAATAATTTACTTATATGTTCCAAAATAATATACATATATTAAAAATCTATTTCAGATCTTAGATCAGTGAATTCGGATATTATTTCAATGAAGTCCATTTTGCTTCTAAAAAAAGATGCTAATGCCATTAAAAAATAATTTTAAGATTTTTTTATTTGTTTTTATATTAAAAATGATAGAAATTGTGCAATGTGTTTCATCAAAAATTGTTTCTAAAACGCTATTAATTAATTAATTGTTTATTTTTTTTTTTTGGATTAAAATATTTTCCTGTGATAAAAAATCGTATAAAAATTTATTTAAGTTCTTCATCAATTTATTTAAATCTTGACGTATTTTTTCTCCAAAATAATAATAAAAACTCTTGTCATGAATGAAAAAATTTGTTTTTATTATTTTTATATTCGTAAGAGCTAAAACAACTCCCAGTCGATATCGCAACTTGAGAACAACAAATACTAATTGAAATTTAACGATAATGTGTACTTATACCTTTTGTCGGACATTGAAATTCTGAACTTGTTTATCAAAACCTAGGTATCGCACCAAAAGTGTGACAAAAGCCAGAAAAGAAATGTTTGGAAATGTTCCATCCACCAAGGGACTTAAGACTAAAATAAATTGGTTAAGTGTATTACAGCCCCTTTCGCCTTTAATTTTTGTGGTAGTGTATTACATATATTATACGTTATATCAGAACGTTAGAAGTCTTCGCACGAAAATCAGTTCAGCATATTTAGCATATACACTATTTTCGGGAGATATAATCTTTTTAACTGAAACCTGGCTCAACTTGTAGCTTTTTTGTAATATGTGCTTATGTATGGAGTTCGTTTTATAAGGTTCATGTGAGTAGATTAGAATCAGTTCAAAATAGATTTTTACGTGTCCTTTTTTTTAATCTGCCTTGACGTCGCTTTCATTTACCCCTTATTTTGGGAGATAAAACTTCCCTCTTTAGAAAATCATCGTATTTATTTGTTTTGGAAATAATGTCATCTTTACAAAAGTGGATTCATGTCTTTTGAATAATTTAGTAATATTTAATAATATTAAGGAATGTAAATATTAGAATAAATAATATGTATTTCTTAAATTTTAATGTTGGTGTAAATTATATAATCAATTATATCAAATGCTGCAAAATCATAATTCAAATTCTGTACCATTAAAAAAATATTTCTTAGAAGTGATATTAATACTTGATCATTGGTATATATTTTTTAGTGAATTTCATAGAATATATACATTTTTATAAGAACTAGAAACTGTTATAAAGTCAGTTACCAAAATGTGAACAATTTATTCAGCAATTCTGCCAGGCTCGTAGGAAAATTATTTTATACTTTTTAGTGCGCAAGAAAATGTTGTTTTTTATTAAATGTTTTGTTTATGATGTAGGTAATAGTCGATTACAACACATGTTAAGAAAATTTGTTATTACAACGAGTTGTGTATACGCAAAAACACATAGACACGAGTCAATGCCGTTAGGTCGAGTGATATAATATTGACAAGTGTTATCGCTCGACGATAACCTGCTCAGATTGATGAGATTGTAGCATAAATACGAGTAGAAATGATTTTCAGAATTATTAGTTGATTCAATAAAACAAGGTTCTCAAATTGTTGAATTTCTTTATTTACATGTAGAATCATTATAAATTTCCTACAAACAGATGATTTATAAAACAAATAAAAATCTAAAATTTCAAACCTACTTTTAGTTTTCTTTCTCCTCTGAATCTTTCTCAAATCAATTAAATTATTTCAATTTCAAACTGAATACAATAATTTCAGTATATAGTTTTAATTTCAATAAAAAAAATATTTAAATTAATTTTAATTCAAGTTAGCTTTAAGTTTGATTTCTACCTTCTTTCTTCAATAAAATAAAAATAAAAATGCTAATAAAAAGCGTTAATTCTAAATTCTATATCGAATTCGATTCACTGTTTTGACAAGCCCTCTGTGGCCATTTATGGAACGTAGGAGAACATATAAAATTTTTATTTTCGTGAAATTTGTATGAAAATATACGAATTGAAATTTTATTTAAGTTATAATTATTTAGTTAATTAACAAAAGTGAATAGAAAAAATTTTAAGGTCTGCGGAATATCATTGGCAAACAATTCTATAGGTAGAAATATTTCCATGCATTACTTTTTCATCCAAAATAATTCAAAATCAAAAATTGTATTTTTACACCTAACAAAAAAAAAAAAAATTCAGACAATTTTCAGTTCATAACAAATATAAAAATGTAAAAAAAAGTTATTATTGGGAATTCTCAAAAAGTTATTATTGGTAAGTTTTTTAAATTTAAATTAAAAATAGTTCTTTTTTTTATACACTTTTTGATTTTGAATTATTTTGGATGAAAAAATAATGCATGGAAATATTTCTATCTATAGAATTGTTTGCCAATGATATTCCGCAGACCTTAAAATTTTTTCTATTCATTTTTATTAATTAACTAATTAATTATAAATAAAATTTTAAATAGTAAATTTTCATACAAATTTCAAGAAAATAAATATTTTATATGTTCTCCTACGTTCCAAAAATGGCCATTGGCGGCGCTATTTGGACATTTAAACAAGTGAATATTCATTTCTTTTTTCGACGTTACGCTGATTGTTGATGACAGCTTTTTTTTACGATTCTTGTTGTCAGCTGCTTTCGTAACAACAAGTGCCTATGTGTTTTTGTGTATATACACAACGAGCTGTATAACAAATTTTATTAACATGTTTTGTATACTGTTTTAATGTGCATGTGAAACGTAGTTGCAATTTGCAATCAATACATTTGCAATGCAAAAAATAAACAAAATTTCAAAATGAAGAAAGTAAATAAAATTTACTTAATACGGAGAATGTAAATAAAATTTACTTTCTTAATTAAATAATTACATGTGTATTGACGCATGTAATATACCATTTACCGAGCTAAATTTGCGATTGTAAATACAACCATAGATTAAGAATATATATAGATTCTTAGCTTCATACGACATTATTTTTGGTATTTTCATGAATGTGTTAGTAAAACAAAATAAAATACGTGATAATTATCAATATCACTTGTAACTGTTAGCAACTTTAATGAATGAATTAAATAAATAAATAAATAAAAAAAAAAAAAAATAAATTTTAAATAAATAAATATATGAAAAGAATTTTATTTAGTTTTACTAACACCTTCACATAAAAATACCAAAAAAGACTGAAAAAATGTTGTATGAAGCTATAAATCTTTCTGTATTCTTAATCTATGACACAACTTACCCATCACATGCACATTAAAAATTATTACCCATTATTTTATTTGAACTTGGTACGCTTCGATAATCCAACCTATAGATTTTTACGGAATTTCTACAAAATATGCTTTCTACAAGTCTTTCAGATAATAAATACTAAATAAAAAAGTTTTAAAAACCACGTTTTTAAATTGACTAAAAATAAGAAAATAAAAATTTTTCTCCGGAGGATTGTGGACACACATAATTGAAACTGATTACAACAGTCTATAACTAGAAACGTGGACCCATTTTTTAGGCAGGGCTGCCAGATTGGGGAATTTTTTCCCCAAACTGAGGAAATTATCAATTTCGGAGGAAAAAAATAAGTTAAAAAAAAACGTCCCGATCAACCATTCTTTATACTTACGTGAAGAATCTTTATTAAAATCACGAGTATTTCTCTTTACCGATTGTTAGCAATCGATGCGGGATTTTAAAGTTGTCCAGTCACAAATAAGTATCGATTGGTATCAAAAAATCTTTAACATATTTTCCGAAATAACAAAAAAAATTTTTATTTTTTTTTTTTTATTATTATTTTTGTTTATTTATTTATTTATTTTTTTTATTATAAATTTTTTTTCATATATATTTAGGTAGTATTTATTTAAATTACATTTTTAATACAATTTATTTTTGCACCGCTATCGGGGTTTGAACCTGCGTCCCTTACGTTCATGTGTTAGCATCTTAGCCATTCAGCTACATCCTATGATAATTTTTGTAAAATTAAAAATTACTATTGATTTTTTAAAATATTTATCGACTTTTATTACAAAATTTAATTTTTATATGAAGAAAAATATTAAAGAACTGCATCGAATTTTAGTGTTTTAGTGTTTATATTCCGATATAAAAAATCATGTCGTTCAGCAGTTCAAATTCTTCAAAAAATGGTGACTATCCATAAAGATATTTCTGTTAAATTATTTTAAAGAAAATTAGAAAAATATTTTTATCGATTCATAAAGTTTTTCGACGCTTTCTGGTTATATCGAAATTTAACTAAAGTTTTATTGCAATCTTTTAAAGGCGATGCAATAAATATAAAGATTTTTTTTTAAAGAAAGTTTCAACGAAATATGATAAATATTTTTAAAGTTAATTAACGTTTGTTAAATAAATTTAAATATTATTATAGAAGTGTAAAACATATACTATATATCGATTTTTCTGCCCAATTCGGTGCAAGACTTTTAAATATTCTTCAAGAAATATAAAGAATGGTTGATCGGGGTGGGGAAAAATTTGAGGAAAATATTTTTTTCTGAGGAAAATTTGAAGAAATTCAGAAATATTGTGCTAACGTTGGCAATGAGACTCGTAAATTTTTTTACCTTAATAATTTTAAGAAATTGATGTCATTACCATACTCTTCTACGTACGTTGAACTCAAAATCTATTGTTGGAACTAAACTTTTTGATTTACAACATATAAGTACCGCATAAAATCTGAACCCATTAAAAATTTGAATAAATCTTGCAAAAATAAGCTGTTTTTGCGGAAAAACTGAAGTGAGTAAAACCGTTATACAATTTTTTTTTTCTAATTTAGGGCAAAAAAAAAATTTTAGTACACAAAAATATAAAAAAAAAATTTGAGGAATTTTTTTAAAAAATCCATCTGGCAGCCCTGTTTTTAGGTAATACTACAAATGTGTTGTAAATCTTTTACCTGCGCACCTACACATCTATATTATTACCTCAAAGATGGGCCCCACGTTTCTAGTTATAGACTGTTGTAATCAGTTTCAAGTATGTGTGTCCACAATTCTCCGGAGAAAAATTTTTATTTTCTTCTTTTTAGTCAATTTAAAAACGTGGTTTTTAAAACTTTTTTATTTAGTATTTATTTTCTTCTTTTTAGTCAACTAGCCGTCAATCCGTGCTTAGCTACGGACTCTGAGTGATTTATTTTTTTTTACGAAATTTGTGTTTTTAATCATTACCTCTTTTTTTGTACCAAATTTGAATGAAATCGGAGAAACTTTTGAAGTGCTCCCCCAGAGGAGGTCCCTGGGTAGGAGGCCAATTAATTTTTTGTTACGAAATATGTGTGTTTAATCATTTCCTCTTTCTATTAACCAAATTTGAATGAAATCGGACGAGCGTTTGAAGTCCTCCTCAAGGGAAGGTCGCTGGGTAGGAGGCCTATACAGTTTTGTAACGAAATTTGTGTTTTTAATTATTTCCTCTTTTTGTGTACTAAATTTGAATGAAATCGGACGAACTTTTGGTTGTGAAAATTACACTGGTAAAAATTTTTAGTTATTTTACATGTTTTTTCTATCCAACGATAATTCATGAACTATTACATTTTGTTTCTCCAAAATGTAAATTTTCACCTGGTTTGTACTTTTACAGTTCTTTGTTAGTTTTAAAATAATTTCCGTACACTGGAGGAAGTTTTACATTTTTTTGTTTTTTTGTTTTTTTTTTTTGATTTTTTTGATTTTTTGTTTTTTTGTTTATTTTTGTTTTTTTTTTTGTTTTTTTTTATGTTTTTTGTTATTTTTTTTGATTTTTTGTTTTTTTTTTGTTTTTTTTGTTTTTTTTTGTTTTTTTCTGTTTTTTTTTTTTTACCTTTTTTTTAGCTTTTTTGTTTTTATATTGTTTTTTTTATTTGTTTATGGTCAGCCATCTAAGTACTATCACTACGAGACGTTGCTTAACCGCTGTGTTCAATGTGATGTAGAGTCTTCCACTGAGCTATGTCAGTAATATAAAACAATGTATTAAATAGAAAATATATTTAGAAAATTATGTAAAAACACTTTTTGCTACAATTGCACACGTAAAAAACATATTTTATGTATAATTACTCATAGAATGTAGTTTTAGACGCCAAAACCATCCAATTTTACTTTATTTACTAAAAATACATATTACTTTTCTAGAATCTATGTAATTTTAATAGTAATTTGTGTCAAAACTCAGTTTGATTTGCAAAAGTGCAAAAAATTCAGGAAATTTGCAGAATTTGTGTAATATTGTAACGTAAAATTCTGTAATATTCCATGAAAAAAATTTTACCTGGTAGGTACTGTAAATTTACGTGGCTGCAGTGTAAAGTTTTGTGTAATTTTACATTATTTTTTACAGTGTAGATTGCAAAATTTCGCGAGCTGACAACCAGACAAGAAACTTTTCACATCATGATTAAAATGGTAGAATATTGCATTGTCATCGGGTTCAGAGCTATATTAAAAGTTTCGGAGCTGTAGCTTGTCGGAAAGTGACTTGATAAAAACGTTGTAAAATAAAGTAATTAATACCTTTAATTTTAGTTTTAATATTATTATATACAATATATTTATATAATATTATAACAATAATAATCATTATTCACTCTCAATTCGAAATTTTTAAAATATTATAAAATAACCTTCCCTTTTCATTATAATAATAAATTATAAATTTGGTTGAAACTGTTGAAACAGACCAAATAAACAAATTTTTATTTTATTTAATTTTTTGAATTAAGCTTATGTTCCACAATCAAAAATATTTTGATTTTAAAACATAGAGACTATCAATTATATTATGTACATTCATTCTATGTGAGAAAATGAAAAAAATAGTTAAACTAGGTGAATGAAAATTTCTTAAGGTCAAGTTTGTTTTGTTTGACAAAATTTATTTATAAATATTAGTACACATGTACCTATGTACATATAATGTATACATAGCCATTATTAATTTTTTTTTTGATTAAATGCCAAAAAATTGAGGTCCAATACATAATTTTTTGAGAGCACAAAAATTTATGTACTAAAAAGTAATATTTTCGGAAATGATATAAAAATAATTGTGCTTTCTATATATATATATATATATATATAAAAATAAAGTAGTGATACTTAAAAAATCTGGTTCTACAAAAATTTACACGTAAAAAAAGAATACTAAGTAAAATGTAAAGAAATTGGCTAGTTTCTTACTTATTTGGCCGGGAAATCATCAACCAAATGTCAAACCAATTCACTAGATCCAAGAATCTTTTTTTATTATGACTAACGATTCAGTTGTAAAATCAACGCAAATCCTATTTTCATAATTAATATTCATGAAATTTAATATAGGAGAATATTATTTTTAACGATTTTTGATTAATAAAATCATCCTTTGATAACTTTATATAGCTTTATGTGGTGAATATATTTCGTCCCTCAACATAATTGAGAGGCTATTAAAATATAATATTCTAAAAGAAAATAAAATTAATACATGATTTCCTGTTAAATAAGAAAAAAAAGGTAAAAAATAAAATTTGTAAAATTAAAAATTCCATATGTAATAAAATAAAATACATTATCTCTACAACATCTGTACCACACTTGTGCAACTATACAGTATGATGAGACTGGATATGAAGTTTGTCAGATCAAATTTATACAATAATTATAATCATCAGGGCATCTGGCTACCCTAACTAAATTAAATAGAAAATATTTGGAAAAGTTGATATATAGCATATACATACCTACCTAAAAATATTTTATTATAATTTTTTTTTTTTTTTTCATTTTAGTATAGTATTTATTTTCAACTCACCTACAACAAACAACGTTCGAAGTTTTGTATATAAGTTTTTTTTTTAATTTTTTTTTTTGTGAATTAAAATTTGAGTAAAATTTAATGCTCAAATATTTTATTTCAACTTCAATCGAAATAAATAATTTAAATTAATTATAATTAATAATGCCATGTTTTAGTGCAAAAAATAAAAAGAATAAAGTTAATGATAATAACGTAGATGAAGCTCTAAATGTAAGTTGCAAATACTATGTGTGTTCTGTATACATTTAAAATGAATAATATAATAAGAAAAGAATTGCCAGACATCTTACTTTTCATGATGGTCATTTGACTTGAAAGGTTTTACATTTAATTTGGTTATATGATGAATACAAATATAGATAAAAATAACAATTTTCTTCTTCTACTAAAACTTTCCATCTGGCTTTCAAAAAGAATTACAGGGCTCCAAAGTTTTAGAAGAAACACAATTTTTCGAACAGCTTTCATAAACGGATACAAAAAAAATTTTTTTGAATCTATTTTACAGTTTTACTTATCCTTTGCCCATCGAGCATTTGTGAAGATTGGTAAATTTTTCCTTACAAATTTTTTTATTTTAAATTTTGTCATTCCATTTCATTAGCCACCTCCAAAACCCTCACCCCCTGCTACGGGCCAATGATTGGAATTATTTTTATAAAATATTTATATTATTTTAATTTTTTCTTTTTAAGTTTTAATGGATTCTCATAAAAAATTAGTACAGAAGTAGATAGATCTCGATTAGAGCACTTTAAAAAAATGTTAGCCCCGACTGAGTCGAAGATTATTGGCATATGAGAAGATAGATGGCAAGATATAGATTGAAGGAAAAAAGTTTACTCCCGAAAGTGCGAAACGAAAAGGTGCGAATGTGAATTTCAACGAAAATGTGTATATGAATGGAAGGCGATCATAGAAATATAAAAAAAAAAATTGTATAATATTTTTAATTCAAACTAGTCGAATCATGTAAAATTGCACAACGTATCTGATAATCTTGTTATTTTTGTGTATTATACATATAATGATGATGTTGAAAACGGACTCCATATATCATTTATGAGATATATTATGTTTTATTGTTCTATATTTTTAAGTTTAAATTCAATGATCGCATCTCATCTAACCATTTTGAAATTTAATTTTAATTAAATTCTCCTGCTCGTACATAACTAAATTTCGAAAATAACAAATATTATATTTTTATATCACTAATTTCTCTTAGAATTTGTTGATTTGAATGGTATATATATTACAATTTAATCGATAAATGATTTGGAAGCTAAGTCAAGTGCGGTTAAGGCTAGAAAAGCTTAAAATTCATTAAGAATACTTGATCAAAAAGGGCTTCAAGCATTCGAGTCTAGTGTTTTTTTTTTATAATTTTTAAGATTTATTAAGAAAAACTTGTACAATTATCAAGACTTTACATAATAAGTGTGAATTAATTTCATTTTAGTATAATATAGATATATAGATAGTCTTCTATAAGTCTTATTGAATGGGTAATTAAAAGTTGAATTCGTGGTCACCATAGGTTGGGTCGATCTAAAAATGCTGAAAAACGCATCGTTTTCGAGATATTTGCGAAAAAACAAAAAATATATATGTCCTTTTTCTAAAAGGACAAATATAGTCACCGTAATCTGACATATCAACAGATAACAGATCAACACATAAAGAGTTGAATTAATTATATTACAAGACGTCAAATACAAAAACTAAACTGATAGTTTTCAAAATAAACTTTTGTCTGCCTTTCGGTCCGCTAACCGATCATTCGAATTTCGAATACCAGAATATTGTTTAATTTTATTTTATGCTACAGGCAGGGTTACCAACTTAGGGGTTTTCCCCTAGGATTTAGGGGTTTTTTTTGTTGACAGGGGGATTTTAGGGTGGTAATTTGTTTCGGCGGTTTTTTTAGGGTTTTGCTTAATGTAATATTTGTAATATTCTTGATTG
>OZ023273.1:86184881-86352457 GCA_964007475.1 Hybos culiciformis
CAGTGCTTTTTTTGTAAAGAAAAAGGATGGGGAACTCAATATTTTTGACATGTAAAATACATACCTATAAATTAAAAATTTTGTGATGGATATAGCTGTTATTATATAGCTATATAAAAAAAAAAGACTTTAGGGGTTTTTTAGGGGGAAATTTTATTTTGTTAGGGGGAAAGATTTGAGAAGGTTGGTAACATGGTAACCCTGGCTACAAGCATTTCCCTGCGGTCCTTTCGTAAAAATTTTGTGGCCCGTCAATCCTATAATCCTAATATTACATTGCGGCCCACAATGCTAAAAAAGCGTTAAAAAAATAAATTATTTGAAAAAAGAAATTATAAAATATACGAGGTCCCATACTTTTATTTAACAAATACCTATACCCGAATGTTATGATGAAACTCGTAAATTTTATGTTAAATATTTGGTCTTATTAAATTAAGCAAATGAGTTTCTCAAAATCAGGAATCTTCTTTTTTACAAATTATTGTCAGAAGTATATTACATCAGTTAAGAACATTAAACTTATTCATTATTGTACATTAATTATAATTTTATGAAAATTTGAATTTAAAAAAATTTGAAATCTAAATCTATTTTTATCAAAAACATATTATATTTTATTAATGTATACCTACATATTGCTTAGATCAACATTGTGTATTTTCCCATATGTAAATACATATAATGCGTACACACCATGTATTATGTATATGCATTACATAAATAACAAAAACAAAACCAAAAATAAAAAATAATAATACCAACAGAAAGAAATCATACTAACACAAAAAAATATGTATATATATAATCAGGGATACTTTCCCAAAATTTATCAGGGGGTTCGTAGTGATTATTATTTTCTAACATTTTTCTTTATTTTATTTTTTTAATATTCCTATTCAAATATTATTATTTGGCAGAGTAGCACACTAGCTCATGAATATTAAACTATCACAAAAAAAATAATTTATGGTTCATATTCACTTTTATTTTATTTATAAATTTGAAGACACAAAATTTATTTATAAGAACAAAAACTTTACAAAACAAAAAAAATATGAAATGCTCAGACCATAGCATATTATTATTATAAAGTAATTACATCATTTAAAATATTTCCAAATATTTGATTTTCAATGCGACAGATCCCGGCTTATTTCTCAATTGAGTACTTCTGGTTTTTAAAAAATATAAAACACCTTCAGCTCTAAAAATATTTGAGAATTTTCGATTTAATGCTTCAACTGCTAGTTTTATAGGCTGTAGAGAAAGATTGACATTTTTCATTAGCTCCAAATCAACCTTTTCCATCAAAAACCTTTCTATCATGAGCGAAATTGAGTTCCATGGAACTTTTATGTCTAGCAGCAGTTTATACTCACATTGGAATTAATTTTTAACTTGATTTTGCAGAATACTATACGTACAGGAGCATACACAATTTTCCTGCCTAGTTTAACTGTTCAAAAATAGTGATAATTTCCTCTTCATAATTTTCAATCTAGAGCTTATCATTACAAGAATCACCAAAATCATAGACGTCAATATCTTCTTCATGCAATGTTTGAGCAGATTCATGCTTTTTATAAAAAAAATCACAAACAAATTTGCTCAGACCATAGCCAAACCTCAACGCAGAATTAAAAGACACTTTTCTACTTTTATATTCTATAGCCTCCAGTTCCCGAAAAAAATTCACATCCATATAAAAAGACGAGCATTAACGTCTGAGTTTAAAATTACTGGGGATATGACTGCATTTATGTCAAACACCTAAGTGTATACTGTTACTTAAAATTTTAAACATTAGTTCATTGGAGCACCATCATTAGTAGTACACACAATATCACTTTCGAAATTATTGTTGAATTTAAACAGGTGATTTTTAACTTTATCCATCATTTCATCTGCATTACAAGGGTTGGAACTAGCCCAGATTCGTTTTCTCCATGGGCATTTATATTATAGTATATGTACTTGCGTATTCTTAAGCTTGCCCATTCATCAGTGGTGATACTGAATTTATTTTCAACCATTTTACGTTTTTCAATCATTTTAATCGTCTCTGGTTTCTTTACTTTACTTAATTGTATGAATTTCATTATACTAGTTTCACAGTTTGGTAAAGAATATCCCGACTAGAAATTGATTCACGAATTCTAGTACGTATTGAAATATACTATCATTTCCTGCCAACTTTGACACTATATCTTCCAAACTGTCTCACTTAATAAAATTTAACATTGAAGTTGAAGCTTTTTGAATTTTAGTCGGATATTGTTCTTTCTCATTAGTTGCGTTCATGAAAATTTTTTGAACAAGTTTGAGTTCATTGTTCCAGTTTGTCCATTGGCATTTGTTATTTTTAATTGGCATTTCAGACATTTCGCTTTTTTTTTCTTTAACCAGTTTCCCAAAAAAATTTTTAAATGTTTTTTTAACACTAGAAATACTTAACTTTAGTATACATTAGGGTTTCTGAAAACTCGGCAAAATAAAGTTCGTCGAATCCGAGTATTTAATTTCGATATTCGTCGAACACTTCGAATTCGTTAAATTTTTATTAAAAGTCATTTTTTATTAAAGTAATAAGTTCTGTTTTAATATTTGATTCAATTAAGTATTTTATTACTTATAATATTGAATATATATAATATTGAGTATTTATTTCTTTTGTCGTAAGCAATAAAATTTTAAAAATAACAACGAATTCAAAGATTTATCACATAATTTCGACCTTATTTTAGTGCATAAATTGGCAGAAACGGAAAAAGTTCTTTCAGGGTCCGTTGAAGTGGGTTTTGTTGAATATAGAGCGTTGAACAATTTTTGCAAATTTTCTGTACGTTTGCCAGTATTTTTATACAGAATAAATTCCTGGTACGATATTTTTACTGAATTTTTGAATTTTTAGATTCGATAAATCAGGAACCAAACTTCGAATCCGAATCTTACTTTGAAGGCTCGACGAATTCGAGTTCGAGTAATTCGGTTTCAGAAACCCTAGAACATATCTTTATTGCCCAAAATCAGTCAAAATGACTGCATTGTGAAAGAATAACTAATGTGTAAAGAAAACTTTTTATATTATTTACAAGTTTTTAGTAAATATTAACAATAAAAAAAAATTACTTCACTTGGAAAAAAAATAATTTATGCATTTTATGCAAAGAAAATGGAAATCTTTTATGTTTACATGTCGCAAATATACATTTGACATTTTTCACATATATTATTTGTTTTGTTGTTGTGATGATGTTGCAGTTGATCTTTGTGGGTCTCCGATTATTTAAAATTTTCCAAGCACTCAAAATGACTGCTTTTGGGCAATATAGGTATAGCACATATGTGTTATACCGGAATGTAGGAGGGGGAGGTAACTACAATTATTAATAAGCGCATTTATATGTTCTATAAAAAGTCACAAAATTCTAAGAAATTTTGTTATTCTATACATAATTGTTTTTCTGATTGAAATTAAAAAGCAGTCAAAATGACTTCCTTGGGCAATTTAGTGTTAAAGAGTTTGTAAATTAATCAAAAAATTTGAAATTCAGCAGTACATATATAATAAAAGATATTTAAATGATGTAAAAAAAAACTTTTGCTTGTTAAAGTAAAACTTTTTTAAGATCAAATAACAAATAAAAGTCTAAAATTTTTACTGCTTTTTAGAAATATGCATATTAAATGAAAATTTATTGGCCCTTGGGCGTTTAATAAATTTATTTTATCAAATTTTTTTTAGTTTTTTTTTTGTTCAAATCCTTTTTTAACAGTTTAAGTTTTCTGTAGGAATTTTCGTGTAGTTTCAAATATTTGTTATGATTTTCATGCCTATATATAAGGGTAGTTCCACGGAAACTGGCCGATTCGATGTTACCACATTTTTTTGGGCAAATTGTATAAATATTAAAAATTCTAATCTTGAAAATACTTTATATGAATTATTACCATTTAGGACAAATAAAAAAAAAATGTAAATATTTACTGTTATTAGCAAAAATTGCAGCATAAAGACTGATTTTGTCATTACCGTGGCTGTTACTAAGTAATTTTTTCGTGTTCAAAACTAAAATTCGTTATTTTAATGTTCGATAAATAGTTCATAAATTTTATTATTAAAAAAAAAATATATGAAAGGCTCTCTAAAATTTAAAAAAGTTGAGCAAGTACAGTTCTAATTTGTTTTTTTTATTATTTTATTAGTGTTACCGTGTCAGTAAGAGTTTCAAACCTTTTGTGAATTACGTGAAAATAAAATGAATACAATTAATATTATTTTTAAATAAAGATTTCAGTTGGCTAAATAAATACATTTTTTCTTCATATTATTAGTTGTGATATTTAAATCGAGTAAAATAAACCGGTAGTGAACAGTTATTTCAAAATTTTCTATAATTCACATCTATTTTGTCATTACCGTGGTAAGTGTTTTTTAAAATGAAATATTAAAATAAATATTTAAGACAATTTTATTCAGATTTCTCTGTTTTTTTCTTTTAATTTAATTGATTAAGATTTTTAAATATTTCGAAATTTTTCCAATAAATTAAGGAAAAACGGCTTTTTTGTCATTACCGTGGGTGTCATTCCCGTGGTTCGTTTGCTTACACGGGAATGACTTTTCGGTACAAATTCTATGAAAAATCGAAAAATTCGAAAAATGCGGTGTTCCCTTTGAGAATAAGTTCGAAATTATCTGAAGCATCTAACAACTACTGATTTAAGTCTCAAAAATATTTTTTTTTTTTTACATTTTTTATTTAGTTTTCCGCCTGTTTCCGTGGAACTACCCATAAGATAATTTAAATTCACTTTTTGGTTTTTCCTCCAAACATTTTTATATTTATGTTTCGCCGACAAAATGTGTATTCATTTATTTATAAATATTGAAATTTATATTAAGTGGTTATTTAAATTTATCATATTCGAAATTTCATTTGAAATAACGATTTAAAAATAAAACAAAAACTAAGTAAAAAAAACAAAAAAAAATTTCGTTATTAATAGCCAACTTCACATTAGAATTTCATATCACAAAATAAAAACAAAAAATTAAAAAACAAAATAAAAATCAGCTGCTTCTGCTTATATTATACTATTATCGACTGTGTTCAAAAAAATAATACCATTCCCCAACCCCAGCATCATCTATATATTATAACAGAGCAAAAAATAACAACACAAAGAAGAGAATATACCTTACATTTAAGTAAAAAAAAAATACATTAATAATTCAAGAAAGAAGGAATAAAAAATAAACATAATAAATAAAAATGACAGCAGTGGTATTTTATTCATTTCATTTAATGAAAAATTTTGTTAAATATTCAATAATTTTATTTGAATGTAATTTTAATTTAAATAAATGTTTAAAAATAATAAAAAACGATATTCGAGAATATTTATTTGAACAATATTGTCAAGAATTATATGATAATAATATAAAATTTAATAATTCTACTACTACGAAATACTTAATAAAATTAAATTCTAATTCTAAAATGATTGCCGACGAAGAATTTGAAGTGATTTCGGAAAGCGAAAAATTTATTTTAAATTCAAATTATGAAGATATTGAAATAATTGATGGTCAAGAAGTTGTCGACTTTTGTGGCCTGGTAAGTTTTCTGTAATTTTGTTCAAAACAAAAAACAAACAAAAAAAAATTTAATAGTAGGTTAGGTATACCTGTACAAAAAAAATGTTGATTAAATTTAATAAAAATATTGCGTAATTTAAAAGGCTTCTGGAGATTATTATTTTTATTTTTTTTTTTTAACAAAGATGTTAAATTCACTGCAAAATATAAATAATATGTTTTCCTTGAATGCAACAAAGTGGCTGCTGTTAGAAGTCCCTCTAACAATATTATAATAAAATCGCATTGCACTGCACTTGATGGCGATACATAATTTCGAAAAATCCAGGAAATGATATGTCAAATAAATTCATATTTATTATTTTTTTTAAAACAACATTAATAATTTTTTTTACAGTGCTAGAAAGTCTCAGCTTAATCATAATTTGATAGAACGTCATAATGTCTAATCTAAAAAACAAAAATTTCACAATATACAGATAATACATTCAAATTTTTTAGAAATAATATTTATATGATTTTAAAGGAAAGTTTATTTAAAAATAAATAATTTTTTTTGATTTCGCAGTCTAAAACACAAAAAATGTTTGCTTTGTATTTGCATCGAACCCAAAAACACTCACATACGATATATTTTAAATGCTGTTGTAGACAATAGTTCTTTTCCCGAAAAAGAAATTTTGATATTAAAGTATATTGCGTTCCTCCAATGTCCAATAACTCAACACGTAAATTCCATATTTTTTTTTTTAACTTAACGTGCCACGACAAAACAAATTTCAAAATTCTATAATTTGTATACGAAAAAACCTATACTGAACATTATACTGTTTTAAATCACAAAACAACAATTATAAAAGTATCTATATAATGCTTTAACAAAATAAAATGTAAAATCTTCTTAGAAAATTTTAATTTGAAAAAAGCTAGGCCTGGTTTTAAACTTGGGATGGGATCATTTTTTAAATAAAGTGAAAGTTAAAAGATATTTAAAATCAAGTAACCATGAATTCCAGTTGGATTCTAAAAAAGAAACATGTTACTTAGCTCCCGTCTTTTTTAATTTCGTTTAGGTGGCGCTTATTAGGTAGTTAGATACATTTGGTAAACCAAAATAAGTACACTATTTTCATTCAGAAATTTTAAAGATGTCAAAAAGTATAATAATAAAATCTAACATTTAAAAAAGTTAAATCAATTCCAACAAATTTAACTACGGTATCGCTTGGATAAATGATGTTGATGTTTTATTTTAAAAATAAAATGTATTTTAAAAATAAAATGTTTGTTCTTCTATAAAAAAACATTGGATTATATATATAATTGACGGATAGATTCAATAAGTTCGACCCAATTAAATGGATTTCTTTAGTTTGTAACATCAAACCAAAATACTTTTTTTATGCCGTTTTCCATCAAAAATTAAAAAGCAGAATATAATGTCTTCACTTTCTGTGTTTCCGTCTGTCGCGTATTTAGATGCTTACAGCTATTAAATTAATTGGCTGATTTCGATCGTTTTAATGCCAAAATATGAACAATCTTGTTCGCTTTTAGCCAAGCCAAAGCGAAAAATTCTCTAAGGTCAGACAACGGAGTTATAAGCTGCTAACTGGCGAAGAGTCTAAATTCTTTTCATATAAAATTTATCATTTTCTTACTAGAAAATTTTTTTTCATAACTGAAAGAATTAAACTACGATTACTACATACAATTTATAAAACTTTTAGAATTTTAAAATAGATTCGGATGAAATGTATATTTATTTATTAATATACTAAGACAAAATTTAATGAAAAATTTCAGTCCAAGCAAAGCTTCTTATCTATGACATTCTAAAAAAAAATCATTGTATTATGTATTCCATGAAAAAAGTTGAATGACTAAAAGTTATCAAAAATATGTTCATAATAAAGATTAAAATATATTTACAACTGCATTGCAACAAAAAATGTTTTCTGATTTTAACTTTGTTTGACTTTTTGTAAAATGAAGTTTTTTGATGTTTGAAAGAAAGATTTTCTAATTAATCATAATAAATTCTTTCAAAACATTGAATTTTGAAATAGACAATAATGTATATTAAACATCGTATTATATATAATGAACAACGATTATACTATATTCAATAACATCTATTAATGGTGCCATGAAAAAATTCAATCGCCTAAAAGAAAAGAAATAACATCATTGAAAAATTAACAAATTCACTGGATATTAGTTATTAATTAAAAAAAAAAAAAATTAAACTTAATTCAGTAGATTATAGATATGATTTATAGATTATTTGAAGCGTTTACATATATATTAGAAGATAATATTCTGTTTTATATTTATATTATATTTTCGTACAACAAAATATTATACATGATATAAACAACGTAGATATGTATATGATATGTATTTAGTCACAAAATAAAAAAATTTTTGCTTCCTCCCTATCCAATTTCACATGATGCGTTTTTTCTTGGAAATAAATGTTATTCGTAGATTACGAACACGTTTAGGTAGGATGTTAGGATAAAAGTATCACTTAATAATACTAGGCATAATGCATTTTGAGATTGTTGATTGCCAATATCAGCTCTCTATTTGGGCTACAGCGAAAGGCGTTATCAACATAATTAAACATAATGTTGATTTTATACTATGTACATATTATATATTTGAAAAAAGCTTATAATAAAATAATATAAATAGGCAACTTGGGCAACTATTTTGTTGGTAACGAGACGATTACAAACTTTTTTTACCATAGATCTTTTTAAATACGATTCCTAACAGAATTTCAATACCTTCTTTTGATATGTCTCTTGGGAAGCACTAGATATTGTTGCCTTAATCGCAAAGAAGATAAGCAAACTATATGAATAGTTAAACTCAAATATACAAAAAAAAAATTAATATTGATTATGAAACTTTAATTTTTAGTGTCAATTCAATCGATTATAGATTCTGTGTCCAAATTTGTCGACGATTTTTAAAAACCAAACAAATTGATAAAAATCCTGTTAGACATTTTCTATAGAACAGTTTGTTTCACTTTTCTATCATGATTTTATTTTGTTAATAACTGTTAAAATTTTTTTAATTTAATTAAATTAAAAGAGCATATCTGTAATAAGAAATTCAATTTACTATTTATTTCGTAGAACTAAAGTAAGTCAAAATTTTGCACATAAATTCGTTGTAAACAAAAATGCTATTTATAACCAAAATAAATAAAATAATTTTCTATTTGAAAGATTATAAATTATTTTCTCGTTTTAAATTCTAATATGAAAATATGATATATATATTACCTATACCTCTATATATATATGTTTACCTACCTTCTGATGAACTTTCAAAATCAGCTGTATTCTATTATCGAAAATGTTTATAATAATAACAATAATATAAGCTACCTATAAGAAGCACGTACTACTATCAACGTCTTATTCCAAATCTGTAAAAAAAAAACTACAATATTTTTAAAGCTTTTTTTCTCTTTTCTTGAATTGGTTTGAATTTGAAAAAATATAAAATTAAAAGCTTTTAAATTAAAATAAAAAAAAAATTCTTTGTAACTTTTTTATGTACACATAATATACCTACTACCTCTATTATATTATATTTTATATCATGATGACAGAAAAAGAATAACATTTTTATAATCTTTAGTTAAATTTTTTCTATTACGAAGAGAAGAGTTCAGTTCTTTTTTTTTATTTGAAAATAATATTTATTTTTTTTTCTTTTTTGGTTAAAAAAATAAATAATTAAAAAAAAAAACTAATTGTAAAAAAAAATATTATAACATTTTAAAAGAATACAACATTTTAGGCTTTTTTTGTTGTCAAATAATAATTTTCTAATTACCATTAAAATAAAATAAAAAAAATTAATTTGAAATCAAAAAATTCACAAAATTTGAAAATAAAAAAAAAAACAAATTTTTTAAAGTTAAATCTATGATATTTTAATTTTTAATTTATATAAAAAAAATTAAAAAATGTTCCAAGTAAAAAACAACTTCATTCAAAATAAATAAAAAATCAAATATTTATTTACCCCTTGTTGAAAGCAAAAAATAAAGAATTTTAATTATTTTTAAGAGTCTAAATTAATCTAAATTAAAAAAAAAAAAAAAATTCCTTTAAAACTTAAAAAAAATTAAAATTAAATCTGTGATAATGTTATTTTTTGTTTTTTTTTTTTACTTAATTAAAATTTGTGAAAAAAAATAACTAGAATTAATTAAGTAATTTAAAAACAATTTTTTTTTGTTTTCACATTAAAATGAAAATTCAATATTTATGATTATACTTATATACTTACAAATAACATATATTCATGTGTAGTGTATATATTTCTAAATTTAATTGATTTTCTCTTTTGTTTTTTATTTTCATTTTCTTTTTAAGTACATACATCCATTGCACTGCATTGCTGGGTCAAGTTCAAATTTAAAATTGATGCAATACAGTTTTTTATATGTTTTTTTTTTCATTTTTAAAAAGAATTTTAATATTATTTATGAAATTATTATTTTGAATTTAAAAAGTTTATGAATATAAAAATCGAGAATAAATTATTATTATTTTTTTACATAAAAAATACCTACCTACTCTCTTACTAACATTGGAAAAAGAAAGCCAACAAAAAAACTTTATATACGATAAAAAGCCAAGACGGCTAGGCGCCTTCTTGTTTAGATAGAATTCAATGAAGAATTTTCCATAAATTTTTTGTAATAAAAAAATATAAAAAAAAATAAAGAAGAAATTCTGAGCTTTATGTGTAACTATTCAAAAAAACAAAAAAGTCAATTAAAAACCAATATTCATAATTCATTATTTTCTATGTTAGTTATTATATTGTTTCAATATTTTTGTAGCTGCTTAAGTCAAAGTTATGCTTTTTTACATCAAATTTTATGGTATGTAATTTTATGTTGTACAATTTTCTTTCACATTTTTTGGCATTTCCAGCTTCAAAATTTAGGTAGATAATTTCACTGACTTCTCTATATAAAAGACAGAAATTTTTTTTTTCTGACAAATGATTCGACCAAAATAAATATATACTGTGGAAACAAAACTTATTACATTAAAAAAAAAAAAAAAGTGTGCATGTGCCGTGTACGTTCGGGGGAAGTGAAACTTCTTTGGGAGTGATTGCAGTAATTAAATTATAAGTTTATTTTATTAATTTTCTGTTGGTATAAATAAACCATACAGTCGTTATGGGTACACTTTATTTATTCATATTATTGGGTTAGAAAACTTAGTTTATAAATATTATTATTATGCTTAGCTACGGACTTTGACTGATTTAAATGGAATTTTTGTTATCTGGTTTGTTATAGGAGCTAGTTATTTTATAAATTTGGGAAAAGAATCTAAGGGAAATTAAGATTTATCATTTTTACTTACTCAACACACAAATTGTATCAAATCAAATGAACTTATGATATCCTCCCCATGTTTTCCAAACCAAACCAAATTTGTGTTTTTAATCATTTCCTTTTTACATGAACCAAATTTTAATGAAATCGGACGATTTTTTGAAGTCCTCGCCCAGGGGAGGTCGTTGGGTAGGAGGCCAATCAAATTTTAAAATAGCCAATAACGACCCTTAACCTAGACAAAAGCATGGTGTAAGTTTGAAAACGGTTGAGCGGTTTAGGAGTAACAACAAATGTTTCAATTTCCGTTACCCATCACACTGTTTCACTTTCCGTTAACAATTGTTTTTCACTATCCTCCGTAAAGAAGTTTGACTTCAAAAATGTGTATGAATCATAATGAATATTTTTGTAAGTTGAAGTAAGTCCTATCATTTACAATAAAAGTAAGAAGGTAAAGCAATTGAACTTACAGTAAACAGCTTTGTTATGTGATGTCGGCAATTAAACTTACAGTAAACAGCTTTGTTATGTCGATAATGAAAGTTCGTTATTTTAGTGAAAGTTCTTTGTTTTTTGTGGTGTAGAGTTAATATTTGCCTTTTGAGCTGGAAAAGAAAGAAATTATTAAAAACGTATTTGTGACTCTATCTTATTTCGATTCGAGCGAAAAAAATAGTTTTAAAACGTTGCATTGTACAATGGAACAAAAAACCTGATACAGTAAACAATGGACAGCAGACGATGATAATATCTTTGAAGAGGACAAAATATTTTTGCTGGATTTATTTTTTAGCACACTTCTTGTTGCTCTTATCTATAAAATTTAGATAATTTAAAGAATCTTATCAGGAATTTTTACTCAAACATAAAATGAAAATTATTTTAAGCCTCAGATCTTGATAAATAAAATTAAAAAAGTGTAGATTCATAATATATATGTATGTAACAAGTTTCTGTATAAATATAGTAGTTCATGATGACAAATATGCTTACAAATAGCCATCACACTTTGTACACACTATATTTAGTTTCAATTTCAATATAAATAATTCAAAACTAATACGGTAATCAATTTTCTGTATATACCTACATAATAAATATATGAGAAAATAAATATTTAATGATCTACACATATGTAGGTTTAACTAAAACAAAAAGCTTATTATTTCTTTGTAGTTATATTATCATTATATTGTTGTGCACAGTAAGTCGTAAATACAATAATCTGTATAATATATAATATTCAGGGGTGGCCAGTTATACAAACTTTGGGAGCCACATTTATGAATTAATATTTTAAAGAGCCATTTATAATTTGTATTATACTTTTTTTGCGTAAATTAGTAGGAGTTAAATAGTTTTTTTTTTTTCAAATTTAACTGTTCATCTAATTTTAAAGTGAATCAGTATAAAGTTAAACTTTTTTGCTGGTGTAAATTAGTAGGCGTTTTAAATTTCGTTTAGTTAAGTTGTGGTCAAATTTGTCAAAATTAAAATTTGTTAAAAAAATACGCAATATGTAAACGAGAATAGAAAGTTTTCTTATAGGAATTATTACAAAATGTGCATAAGACCATTCCAATCGACTTCAAGAGCCGCATGCAGCTCGCTAGCCACGTTATGGCCACCTATGATGATATATATTGTATGGTGGTATAAAACCTAATTAAGGCATCTATTTTTATTTTTTTTGTAAGGCAAAACTGTGTTTTCTGTTAATTTATATTTTTCTCCTCACTTAGAGAAACCACCGGTGGCGACATATTTTAAAATCAGATCACTGGTAAATTTCGCGAAGTAACATTAAAGAAGCTTATAAATATCTCAAAATCTCAATTACTTAAGTAGTACATTTAAATGAGAAAAATATGAACCAGAAGAAAACTTTGATATTTTCGGACTTTCAATAGAATTACGACCAGTTTATAATATTTAATTTTTTCATATTTTTCATTTCAAATTCTGTTGTTTTTTTGTATTAAAAAATAAAAAAAAAAAAATCCATACATAAGTTATTAATAGTTAAAAATTTTAACAAACTAACGTATTTTTATTTTTTTATTCAACAATGAATCAGATTTTTTTTTTTTTTTTTCATATAATACTATCAGATTTTTTCTCTCCATAGTATTATTTAACGAAAACAAAATAAAAAAATATTGCTCAGAAAGTGTTATGTATTATTATATAAATTCTCTGTAAAGATGACTATTTTTAAATCATTTGCTTGAAATTTAATAAATTTTATAAATCTAATTTAATGTATTATTGAAAAAAAATTAAACTTATTAATATTAAGAAGAAGATAATGTAAAATAAAAAAAACGAGATGAATTTAAAATTTAAAAAAAATATACAAAAATAAAAATAATGTTTTATCTGTAAGACTTACCGATAGAAATAACCTACTAACTATCTAACTATTTTCAATAAAACAAAGGAATTTCATATTAAAATAAAACTAAAAATGAATTGTATTTATAATATTTTTAATTATTTTAATTGTTGTGCACCAAAAACTGAAGGATATAACGAGGTGAGATTAATAAATATTATTATAACAACCATCTAGTTGTTAACTTTAAAAACTTTAATTTTATAATAAATTGAAATAAAATATTTTGAAACCGAACCAACTTTTGTTTATAGTTTTTACTAATAGCCTCCTGTTATAAAAATGAATCATTTCTCTCTAAAAATAATCTACAACCACAACGTTAATTTTAAACTTCTCTTATTTCTTTTTTCCCAAAATTTTTCAATCTCATTTGCACAACATGTGATAATAGTTTATAACAAATAATATAGCTATCTGTTTAGTCATTAAAATTACTCTTATAAGTTGTGTTTATTTCATGTCAATAAGCTATATAATCGGCCATTCTTTGAAACTGTAAACCATCAGCAAAAGAAAAAAGAAATTTGAATTTCTCTACGACCATTATCAATAACAACCTCGACGGGAGTTTGTCAGTTACATTATTTTACTTTTTTATTAATTTGTAAACATTATTAACTTGTAAACATTAAGTAGATAGTAATGAAAACTGAAAGCAAAAAACATTGATATTATTGGAAGATGGTCCAGTATCAATGATGAATTAATCGTGAATATTACACAATTAAATTTAATTTTTTATTTAAATTATACGTAGTATATTTTTTTGGGTAATTGGGTGAATTATTTGAATATTATCTATTTCTACTACTACCTTGCAAAGGTTGGGGTCATAATCACGTCATAAAGAAAAAATTTCGAATCGATGATCTCGGAACTCAATCCCGGGAAAAACATCCCCGAAGCCATAATCCTGGATTGGATCCCAAAATCCCAGAAAGATTAATGCGATTCCGAAAAAATACCGGAATTTTCCTATAACGTTTACGACGTACCTACTGTAATAGACCAAACATGTTTTTGTAAAAGGACAAAAAAGATTAAATGTTATTTAGTTTTTGCCCTTTTACTACAAAATCTAAATAAAAATTTTTGTTAAAGGGCAAAAATAGATTTACAAACTATTTAACAAATAAAAATCTTGTTTTAAAAACTCCAATATTTTATATGTATATCAAATGGATTTTTCAAGGATTATGAATTCCGGGATTATGATTTTCCGGACAAATGGCTCACTCCCGGTTTTAATTTTTACTAATTTCCGTTATTTTCTCTGATTTTAGACTTAGATACATTAGATTACTATCTGAAGTACCACAAGAGACCAAATAAGAACAGATCTATATAATTTTTAACGTATTAAGCTGTTGTGTAGGGATGGCAATTATTCGGAATTTCGGATATCCGGATATCAAATAGCTTAAACCTGAAATATCCGGATATCCGGATATATTCGGATATTTGCAAGATTCTGAAATTTAGAAAAAAAAATCTAAACATTTGGATTTTTTGGTTCATTTTATTCGATATTAATTACAAAAAAAAGAAAGTATATAATTAATATAGTTTTATTATTTATATATTATAGTCATTATTAAAATAGAATTTCAAGAAAAAATGGAGACTGAATTTTACTTTGTAATCTTGTTGAAAATGTTCCACCCACCGAGAAAACTCTCTCACTGCTGGTAGATGTTGATTTAATTGTATGAAGGGCATTCAAAAGCTTTTCTATGTTGTGAGTTAGTTTTCCATTGCCTTCAAGAAGTTCTTTTTGTAGAGTCAAAATTATTTTCAAATTTTGTTGGAATTTCACTGGTCAAAATACAAACTAATATATATTAATATTAATTTTAATTACATTTTTTTAGATTCCTTTGAATTAATTTAAAGGAAACTAAAGTCTTATCTCAGAAAATAATATAATTCGTTTATATAATTGAAATACAGCAATACAATTTTGTTATCTACATTTTAAAAAAATGAAGGATTTAATATGTTAGTACACAGCCAACAATTCTAATTTTTGAAAGACATAAATCTACTTTCTCGACAACACGGTAATTAAAAAAGGATTGTCGGTCTTACAAAATAGTTGGTAGAACTTTTGAAAACGCCAATATACATAGATTTTATATTTAATAAAAAAATATTAAAAGTCGGGGAAAAAATCAAATAAATATCCGGATAATTGATTCGAAATATCCGGATTTCGAATAATCCGTAAATCCAGAAAATATCTGGATAGTTCAAACCGAATACTAACCGGATTGCCATCCCTAGTTGTGAGTGCGAAATTGTCAAAATAAATAAATGGAGGCTCTTGGAGTTTTGATTCAAAATTTTTTGTTTCATTTTTTTAATTTGCATTTTTTGTATGGGACTGAAATCTCTTTGATATAAATATTCTTTGGCAATAGATAATAGTCGGCCGTCATGGTGTAGTGGTATTGTCATTATCCTACAGTGTGTTCAGTCGTGCGTTCGATTCCCACCTCGGGCTGGAATTTGTGTGAGTTTTTCAATTGTTCACTTGATCTAAGTGTTTGTGTTGTTTTTAAATGTGTAACAACTGACAAAATCCCGTCGAGGTTGATATAGAAAGGGTCATTCGAAAATAAGAAATCGCTTTCTTGGGCTGATGATTAATAATCTCCAAGAGCGCTGAATATTTGGTTGAGTAAATTGAACTGAGATTAGCGACAGAAAACACTTTATAATAGGTAGTGCCTTGGGAGAAAATATTGGAGCTAGTTAAATTTAGCTTTAGATAGAAATAACACATCTGCGAAGAAGGTAGAATGATTAGGGCAAAAAAGGAAGGAAGGAACTTAAAACAAAACGGAAGTTAAATTATTATTCTTATTATTAATGATATCATATCGATCTTGGGGTGAACGTCGTTTCACTCCAGACTAATCTTTAATAATAGTACATTCGCTTAATTAAAGAAATTGGAATAACTTGTAGTAAAGGAAGATATAGATAGAAAATTTTAAATTTTGTTATTATTTATAGATACATATACATTCAAAAATTACTACCAAGAATGTATATGAATGTAAAATGTTATGTAGGTATATAATGAAATTTATTATTCTAATAATAACTATAAGTAACTAAATTAATCTTGTCGAGCTTTGTTTGCACCTAATATAGTCTAACAATTTCCATTTTCAAATTTCGAATTTGTCGATATATGACTTTTAATAAACCATTGCATGACCAGGAAATCAAATAATTTCCTTTGCTTTCAATTCCAAGAAAAATCATTTCAACTTGATTGAAGTTACCAAAATGATGAAATTACGAAGAAAAGAATCTTAGAAGATGAAGACGAACTTAGTAAACTTAATAAAAAAATTCTTGTGTGAATACTGAATAATTTCATTATATTTATTAAATTCATTTGATTTCACAACATACCAATTAAGTGAATCATTGAATTTATTTTTTTGATTAACACTTGTAAATTTCTTAATTAAATAACATTTAATTTAGTTGTGTAATATAAGTATGTGTTAGTTTGAATATTAAATTTTCCGCAATTTTTTTTTATTATTATTAAATAGAACTATAGAACATCTTATCAAAAATGACGTAAGATGGCTAAACATCTAGCTTTTAGCGTATTAAATTTATGAATAAATTTAAATTATATTTGAAGTTTTTTTCATTGATCCAAACTGACACAAAAACTTTACACAACATGTTGTATTTGATAGTATGGTACAGATAGAGTATAAAATATAAATAATATTATTGTAAATAATTTGTGTAAAGAAATTCTAACAATAATTATGATCATTGATAAATAATAATATTAATTTTTTTTTATTGTAGTAAAATATATGAAAAGATCTACAAAAAAATTGATATTCCAATCGAGTTAATAATTATTATATATGGCCTGTTGAAATATATATTATATGTGGCCTTATCGCATCAAATTGGTTATCTACCTTTCATATTAATTTTTTTAATATCATAAGTCATTATTTTATTTAATGTTTTGAAGTAAATTTTTTTTTATTAATAATGAATTAATTGTAATAAGATTGCATTTAAAATAAATTGAGATAAATAACGAAGTATGGTTTAAGTATTGAATATTGAATGAATATGCGGCCTGCTTACAATTTTCGAAATTAAAATTGGCCTTCCATGTTAAAAATGTTCCTCATTCCTGGTCTAAACAATAAGTTTCATTTGCGTTATCTTATAGCCTTTCCAAACTTATTTTCTAAGGTAAGTTCTTATCCTACATTAAAGAAATCGGTTCACACTTTAGTTTTTTGAAAGCTAGAAAACAAAAAAATTAGAAATTATATTCAAAATTTAAAAATTTTTTTGTTTTTTATTTTTGTTTTAATAAAAAAACGACAGGTTTTTGTTTTTTTTTTTTTAAAATAAACAGTGTCAACATTCAAAATAAGAAGAAATTTACGCAAACTTTGTGCAAAAAAAGCAAATTCATTTATGCTTATTTTTTTAAATGGAAAAAAAATAACATTATGCAAGAGTTGTTAATGTAGGATAAGCACATTATGCAAGCTCTAAAGCTATAATGCGAATCCCATACTAAAACAAAATTATCAGCAGCTTCATGTATATGCAAAAAAAATTTACAAATTATCTTTCTTGATATTCCTTAGGAAAATGATGTACATATTTAACCTTTTTTATTATTGATCAATTTATATAGGTGCTTAAAATTTAAGATACTTGTGGTGGTTGTTAGTATCCGTGTGCTGTGCTACACATATTTATTCAAAATTTCGCAAATAAAAATAATTCTATTTTAGAACATTTTGAAGATATTATAATAAAATAAATTGAAGCTATCATTGGAAAATAATTCGAGACCTTAGAACAACAAGGTTCTAACTGTTTATTTACTTATTGTATTTTTTACTTATTGTTTACTTATTGTACGAGGCGACATTGCAGATAGAACTTTTTTTTAGAACAAAATCAAACCACATTTTCAAAACCGATAGAACTAGATAAAATCTGAATACAAAAATGAAAATATCATGGGTAAAAACCTATAAATACATATATATCTCATTTTTTGTTATTTTGTCAGTTAGAACCTTGTTGTTCTAAGGTCTCGAATTTTGTTTTAAAATTTATAAATTCAAATTGTTGGCTTTTTTTTAAGTTGAGTTAATTCTTATAAAAATATGGAAAGAGGATGTGACGCTGATGTTGATTTATTTGAAAATAAAGTTTTATTCTGCTATAAAAAGTCATTAAGTTATAAGTTCCTACATGTTGATAGTCTGATCAATTTAATAAGTTCGACTCGTTTAAAGGCATTTCATCAGTTATGTTTCGGTACCGAACTGGTAGGATATAGCTAATAATTTTTTTTAAACGATGTTAAATGTTATTATAATACTTCCTATCAAAAATGGTTAATTTTTTTTTTAAAAAGCTTTCTTGAGAAGCCCTCTAAATTATAAGATGACTAAGTAAATCAAGCCATTAACTTAATTTTTATTTATTTATTTTGATTTAATTCTAATAAATTAATGGATATTGAAATTACAATCTTAAGTATACCTACTGTCGGTAGCTTGACCATATGGCACTTTGGAGTCAATGAATCGTTTATCTGTAACTTCCTTTATTTTTTAAAAATTATTAAAATTGTTAAACATTATTTACTAATTAATTTCAGACGAAATTTTATGACAACACAGATCATCAGGTTGTTTACATTAATAGTTCGATAGGTGAAATATTTGAAGGAGTTAGCTTCATTGTTTCTGGACAAATTCTTTTTAATTGTGAAAGGTAAAAATAAATTTAATATTTTTAAAAAATTTAATTAAATAAACAATTAAGACATTTCTTATGTATGCATGTATGTTAGTTTACTTATATTTTTTTCTTTTTATAGATTTTCCATAGATCTAATGGTAAATAATCCGACAAAAGATATAGCATTGCATATAAATCCTCGATTACCGCAAAATTACATTGTTAGAAATTGTAGAGTTAATAAAACATGGGGAACTGAAGAGATCACATCAGCGTTGCCTTTTATTCTCCAACGTGGAACAAAATTTATTATACAAATTTTTATTACAAATATTGAATTTTTAATTTCAATTAATGGCAGGCATTTTGCTGCATTTAGACATCGTTTACCTTATCATTTGATAACTTGCCTAGACGTTAAAGGTAAATTAATTAAACTTAAGGTATAGGTATAGAGTATAGGTAAGTACTAATTAAAAAGCCAGTGAAATTATAATTGTGAGTGAAATTTCCTAAACTTACCCCAAACTCTTAACTTATTGGTGTCATGATTTAAAAAAAAAACTATTGTGCAGTAAATATATCTATTCTAGTTTAATATTTTCTTTCCATTTTACAAGGAAAACATACAAATCTGACACTATTATTTAGGAAACATACAAATCTGACACTAGACTATAATTTTGACAGAAAATTAAAATATTTGAAAAGTTCACTCCGAATAATGGTTACGATATTAATAAGTATTAAAATTAAACAATCTTTAATATGATTTACTATATTTTTAGGAGATGTGGAGAATATTCATTTTAGTAGAACCATAACTAAAGAATATCCAAAGGTATTAGATGATTCAAAACCAAAACAAATTTTAGTAAGAATGAAAAACACTGATTCAACATCATGGAACTCAGAGTTATCAAAAAATTCAGACGAGAAACCAATAGAAATCCCGTATTTTGGCGTAATACCTACTCAGTTTTTTACCGGCGAGAAGCTTAAAATTGAAGGACGAGTTAAAATTTTACCTCATTCATTTATGATAAATTTACAAAGTGGTTATAATATTTGGCCGCATCCAACTATACCGTTTCACTTCAATCCTCGTTTTGCTAATTCAAATGGAAAACATATTATTTGTAAAAATTCTTGGGCTGATGGTAAATGGAATAATGAAGAACGATCAGAATCACATTCAGATTTTGTTCCAGGAAAACCATTTATTTTATATATTTCATGTACAGACTCTGCATTCGAGATTTATTTAAATGAAAAATTTCTAGCAGATTTAAAATTTAGATCAAGAACTGACTCACAAAAGGTAGACACAATCTACATACAAGGTGATATTATTGTGAAAAATATTTCGTTAGAAATTGACAAAGAACATTTTTAGAAATTTGTATTTATATTTATGCCATGCTGCATGCATGCTGTTTATATAGACTAATATTGCTCGAAATATATAAGTTGAAGTCTCCTAGATTATAATAAAAATTTATTTTTTTTTAATTTATCATTGTATTCTAACAAGTACTATAGAAATAGACTTTCCTATTAATGTTTTTTCGTTACTTAGTTTTGTAGTGACAGCTCAACTTCTTCTAGATTCGTTTCCGCCAAAGACTACGCGACATTAAAATAATTTTATTATGTTATTTATACTGAAAATTTTTAAATATAGAATAAAAGCACCTGTTTATCAAGGTTGAAAATAAGCACTTTAATTAATTTAAATGATTTATCCCTAAAGTTCCACTTTTTCAAACCCGAAAAATAAAAGTCCAATAATCTTTAATCTTTAAATGATAATTGATTAAAACATATTCGATCAATAAGCCAATATCATATATAATCTCATTTTATGCTTAAAAATAAGTTCTATCTAATTAATGTAATTACACTCTGGGTACGAAAAATAAAATTCTTGTAACAATCAAACCCAAGTTTGTTAAAAATAATTGAATAAAATTTAATTAACTTCAATAAGTTCATAATTTAAAAATTAACAAATATTATGCCGCCTCAATCCATTAAAATAATAATAATAAATGATTTAGATTTAATAATTAAAAAAAAAAAAAAATTCCGCAAAATTAAAAGGATCTATTACTTATTTTGTTGTTACCTTTATAGATTTTGATATAAAATTTGTTAGTGGTAGAATATATTTTAGGCAAACTTATTTCTTAAAACCAACTGAATTAGATTTAAAAAAAATAAAAATATTAATTGAAATTGTATATGTATCAAAAACCTATAATTTTTTTCTTCAAACATTACGCATTATAAAGGTAATGAATTAGTTACCATGTAATAACAAATAATAAGCTATTAAAAATATACATATTTGGTAATATTTATAAAAACTTATTTAAAAAATATATTACATGTACTGTATATATAATATAAAATATAAAGTTTCAATTTTCTTTTTATAATTTAATAAGTTTAAGAGAAGTAGTGATTGTGTTATCTGAACAAGAATTTTATACATATTAAAAGCTACGAAAAATTATATTTCTATTTATTTTTTAAACTTAAAGTTTCTTATAAACTCAAATCATAAATAGCTCTGGGACATAAGAACAAAAAATTAAACTTTCTCAAATTTATTGAAATTTTTGTACACCTTTTCTTAGGGGATCAGTATCACAATGATCTTTTCACGTCTCTAATAAGATTGTAAAAATAAAATGCCTCAGAGTTCAATAAGAATTTTTTTTTTTAGCCTATAAAAGATTTAGTTGAAATATTATTATTTCATATAAAAAATTACATAATTCATAAATAAATAAGTAAGTGTCTGAAAATTTTGTTATTATTATTTGTAAATATTATTACTATTATTATTGAAATAATAATCTATCGTTTTTTGTGTTGAGTATTGACGACACATGCAGAAGAAATATAATATTTTACTTTTAATTTTTTTTGTTTTCAATTTTGAACTATAGTGTATAAAAACAAAAGGTAAAAATTTATCAACCTCTAATCCTACTAGAGTAACAAATTTTTTAACGCAATTGAAAACAATAATTTATAATTTTAAAATAATAAATCAGCTGTACCTAATTATTTAATTTTTCCAATTATTATAAGAATCTCATGGTTTCTACGGTGTGTCGCGACAAATTAATTGCACTTTGTTTTATAATAATAATAATAATATATTAATTGTAAGCCTTCACTAATATCCAAAATTGTTAATAAAATTTCTAATTCTGAAAGACAATAAATACAGGTGCTCATTGTAAGTTGAAGAAATATATGTATTTGAAAGTTGACATAAAAAATATTCTTGCATTTTAATTAAAATAAATTAAGATTATGAAGATTAATTTTTTGGTAAGTGATCTCGTTAAGTTTTTTTTTCAAAGAAATTAAAATAAAAATATGAAAAAAAATATCATAAAAGCAGTGTCATTTGTTTATTTAGTTTATGATAGAAATATTTGTACTAATTTTATTAAATTGAAATGGCAAAGAGTTTGTAAATTATTCGGTTTTTCAATATCCGCTGATACCGGATACTTAGTTAACCGTCCGGATACGGATATTTAAAAAATAATTATAATGAAACAGGTTACATTTTCAGATCAAAATTTAAAGAAAATTTATTGGTATTATCGTATTTCAATTATTTGTTGTTCTTTTCATTTATATAAAAATATATATAAGAAAAACTAAAAAACTTAGAGAAAAATCAGACAAAGTAGTTCGAAGCTTATTTCAAAAACAAATATGTTCTTTCTGCTTCGGTAGTTTTATTGTTGTTAATTAATCAAGTAAAAAGTTTTTCTGATCTTTTTATAGTGTTTTAAATTCTTAGTACATTTTTTTTCTAAAAATTTTTAGTTTTTTGGTTAAAGCGCTATTTAAAGGTAGTACAGAAATCGGGTAAAATAGGTTTTTTCATATAAAATTTTTCAATTTTTCTTCATTAGTACATAATTAAGTACACAGTTCTGGGAAAAATACTGGCATGTTAAAAGTTTTTACAGATATTTCGAAAACATAACAGAATTTAAAACTTCTGTTTTGTAGATATTTCGAAAATAATATTTCGAAATTTTTCCTACAATTTATCTACCTAGGCAGTAAAATCAAAGGAAAAAACATAAATTCATAGAAAAAAATAATATAAAAAAATTTGAGTCAGTATCAAAAGCTAAAATTTTAAATTTTTTTATAAAATGAGGTAAGTAAATAATTTTTTTTAGTCAATCATTTTGAATATTGACAGATTAAACAATTATCACATGATTTTTTTCGAAAATAAAATTTTTGTCCTTTATTTTTCCACCTATTTTTCTATTAAATTTTTACCCGATCTGTGCACTACCTTTAAATAGCGCTTAAAAACAAAGATTTTATAATAGTGAGATATGGAAGATAATTTTAGGCAGATATCGGATCTTATCAAATAGTATCCGAAACTGTAAACTCTAAAAGTACTTACATCAAATTTTAATTACCTAAAGTTTCAAACATCAAACATAATTCAATATTTTCCATATTAAATATTTATTAACTGAATTAATAAAAATTAAAATTTCATAGCCTTTGATTACTGAAACATTTTCATTGTTTTTCTGGTTCTGTTTCAACGACTCCAAACATTCCAGACAATAAACATCCGTACTGCAATGCATTTTGTGCAGTAATTTCAGTTGGTGGTAAAATGTATTCTCCGTCTGCATAATAAACATACGGTAATCTTAACATCCAATATGCACTTTGAGATAATTTCGGTGGCTGTGATAACCCCATTGGAAATATAAAATTTCTGTCTCCTGTTCGGATCTGTAAAGTTTTGATTTCAAATTATAGAATTGAGAAAATAACTTCTAAAAAAAAATTATATGTATATATAACCTTTGGTTCAACAATTACGTTGACAGGAGCTTTAGGTGTTACTACATGAACTCGCATTAATTGTGCAACCATTATTTTGTTACTTCTGCATGGACAAGGGAAATATAAAGGCATATCATTAAAAACGACCTTGCTACCTCCATCACGTACTAAGCCTATAATTTTTAAATTTTTTTTAAAATAATATCTAATTAATAAAGAAAATTTTAATCACACCAGAGGCTCCTTTCAAAACTTTATCAGGGCCTGATAAAAAGAATCTATGACCACATGGGCATTCGTATTCTAAACCAACAAATATTTTCAGTATTATTACTTCGCCTTTTTTTCGGTATTTTTTCTCGGATGATAACCATGATTTAGAATCCATTCGAACGTTGACATCCCAAGGTAACAGAAAATTAGTACCACTTAAAAATCCACTTTGGAAATGTTCAAGCAGGCCACTATTATGACTGTATACACTACTTGGACCAATAAGTAAAAGAGACCAACTGGGATATTGTGGCAATAATCCGGGATCTGATTGAGTATGAACCATTCCAGGTAAATATCTTAAAATAGAAAGAAAATAATCCATAGAAGTTTTTAAGAAAACAAAACAACGCTATGAAGAATAATAAAAAGTATTGAATTCAAAATAAGAAGATATGAATAATTGTTTACTTACTCTGTTGTGGAAGCTTGTCGTAGTACTAATTTTTCATTTGTCTCATCATTTATTTCTCCAATTTTAACAACTAATTCATTAACAGATTCTTCAGTTGCTGATGATGAACAATTAATTTTATTTAAATCATTTAATGATTCTAAACTCAATAAATTAGAATGAGATCCTTCCATAGTTAGAGGTCCATTAGAAGGTTTCATATCAAATTCATCAATCTTTTCATCTGCTGCAGCTTTGGAAAATGATGAATCTAATTCTTCTGCTGGTCTTTAAAATTAAAGGTTAAAAATTATCAAACTGAAACAGTTACCAAAAATTGTCTGTTAGTTACCTGTAGTCATTAATTGAAGGCTCAAATACTGCAAAATTAACTTTTTCAGCTTTAAGACAAGCTGAACAACTATTTGTCAACAACATATAAAATTCATAATTTGCTTGACGGCAAGTGTAACTATGAATATAAGAAAAATAGTATTTGTAAAAATTTATCGACACTCTTGACGATCACCCCTCCTAAATAACTAAATAGCAGACTCGTAAAATTATTTTATTTATATTAAAATGAGTTATAAAAAAATTCAAAAAAAGATGATTTCTTCGCTTTTTAAACCTTTTTTGAGAATTTATTTACAATTAAAGTTTATATAGTTTTTAACTATTCAAATATCTATATCTTGTTCTCTTTTCTGTTCAATAATAAGTCCGTGATTATAATTAGGTACAATTCAATGTAATTTTTCTTTATTTTAGACTAAAAATGCATTTGCAATTGCATTGCATGCCAAATATTTATTAATGGAGACAGAATAAAATAAATAAAATAAAAAATATTTGGCAAAAATAAATTGTATCACGTTAACTTACACTTAGGTAATATAATAAATGTTTAAAAAAAAATAATATTAATTGTACTCACGGATCTTCACGTCTGCCTTGTGTTCTACCGCAATTACAAGTTGATACAAACACAACTCCACTATTATGAGGTTCAGTATTACTATGTTTGGGTTTAACACATGCATTTCCACGCAAACTTAAATATTCGCATTGTTGCTTACCATTTTTCCAAATTTGATCACATTTTTCTTTTAATTGTTTTTCATTAACGTGTATGTGTGGCCCTCGAGCATATTTTCGATAAATTGTTAAAGACTCTTCTACCTAAAATAAATTTATTTATCAAAAACTTTAACAATTACAAAAAAGTTTTTCCCTCTTTAGACATGATTATTTCTTATGCAGGGCAGAGTTTCTTAAAATAAAAGTAATATACAATAATTAAAAATCAATTTAAAAGGAATGTAGTACAATGTACGTCAAAACGTTATAATTAAATTTTATACGTTGTATTTTATATTTATGAATTTATAGATCGTTTTACAAACTTACCAAACTCCTGTGAAAATCACTGCCATAATGGGTCATTAACGGATTATCGTAAATGTCAAGCCCTTTTTTGTAACCAATGTCACAACACTTGACAAAAAATCTACGGATGAAAAATAATTGGTAAAATTCGACATTATTTAATTATGTTTTCTCTATTTACTCATCATCTATGTCCAAAAGCTTGTTGAAATTTTCTAAGTACGATTTCTAAAAAAAAATTATAATTTATACTTTATACACAAACAAATACATAAGTATACAAAAACACAATACAAGTTTCACTTAATATATGGTAACTTACATAATCTGGATCATTAGCTTCAAAATTTGGATTCGCCGGGTTCTCAATAAATAGTTTGTGTAAAAGTTTAAAAGTTTCATACCACGCCTTCAGATTTGGTATCTGAAAGCAAAACAGAATTCATAACTTACATTTCTTTTAAATTATTTAAAAATATCATTACCACAAAATGGCTTTTCCCTTTGAATTTCGATATCGAATCATCAAAACCGTTTGCTAAAGCTTCGTCAACATGCTCTTTTAAAAGTTTGTAAAATTCTCTTTTCTCATCTTGCACATCTAGTACTTCTTCGCGGTTGGCGTAATGAAGTAATGGCTTTCCAAATCCCTAGCAAATTTTTAATTGCAGTTAATATAAAATGTTAACGATAATGAAATATAGTAAAGCTCGAATTATGCAATTAAGTTTATTTTATTCAATAAAGTTTAAAATTAAAAAAGTGTGTTCCCACACAATGTTTTTATTCTAATTTCTTAATTTTTTTAGCAGTAGTTCTTTAGAGCTCATTTTATTTAATTCAATATTATTTTGCTTATAATTACCAAATAAGGTCTCAAATCATCTAAGTCATCATTTGAATCTGATTTTAAATTGGATTTTTCAATTAATTTATTTAAATAATTTATTGAAGATAGTAGTGGATCTTCGCAGTTTTTTTTACTTTCTGTATTGTAATAAACAAATCTTTTGTTTGGTGGTATTGAAAATAATGACATTGAAGTATTGTTTGTAATAATAAATTCTGTTCTCAACATTTTATAAATATTATCCTCAATTTCAAACTCTAATTTTAATATTGCTTCGTTATCGTCACTATCTAAAGTTAAATTAAATGAAAAATCAGAATATTTATTTAAAAAAAATAAATAAAAAAATAATTAAATAAAATATTTATTACCATAACCGATTGGATAATTTTCGAAAAAGAAAAGAAAACGAGGAGCACATAGTCTTCCATCTTTCCCTAGAAAAGTTGATGTTGAGTTTTTGACAAACTTTGGTAAAAACCTTAGAACATGATTTTCTCTAAAAATATAAAAAATTTTGAATTATATTTTCCAATTATTAATAGTTAACTAAAAAAAACTTTTAGAATGCAATATATATTTTCCAAATTTAAGATTAGAAAACACTAAAATTTTGATGTCGAGAGCTTATTAATATACATAGAGGTTGTAAACTTTCAATAAATTACCAAATAATATAAAAAATTAAAGTAACTTAGAACGTTTCTTACACAAGGTATGAATTGGTAACTTATTAAAATGTAAATGGGTAATTCTCCGCAAATAGGACAATTTCACTTTACAAAAAAAAAAATCTAAAAATAATTTATTTAAGTTTATTCTTTATGAAATTAGTTTAAATTGATATATTCGTTACGTTTCTTAATGTTGTCGCGAAATGTGTTTTTTATCCATTTTAAAAATTGAAAGATACAGGGGAATGACTCGTTAAACAGGGAAAGGACTTTTTCGTGCAAGGTACTACCACAAGGTACTGAAATATTACTTTTGAACCATTATTTCTTCTGTAATTATTTTAACAAAATATTGATAAATAAAATTTAAGTTTTTCAAAACTAAAATTAAAAATATAAATCTAAAACTTAGTTTGGAGCTCTTTTGCTTCGACTTGATCTAAAAACTTATAGAAAATTCTTGAACCTCGGCTTATTGGAGCCAGATTCGGTAACACTCTTATTATCTGATTGAGATTAATATAAGATTCATCTACATATCGCTCACAAAAAGCAGATCCTCATTTATATATTTATATATATTTATATAGATATATTTTTTTAGACCTAATATTTTAACTTCTCCTTCATCTGCAATGTCTTGTGCTATTGCAGCGTATCTAAAATTTAATAATAAAATGATTTCTTAATTTTTTTTTGTACAACTAAATATTCAGTCAATAAATATGTTCGAGCTTTATTTGCAGTGGTGAGTTTGATAAATTTTCGGATGAATCAGTAAATTTTTGGTACCTGCCTCACTTTTTGGTACCTGCCTCACTTTTTGGTACCTGCCTCACTTTTTGGTACCTGCCTCCCATTTTTTTGTTCCAGTTTCTTTTTGTCCAGATTCTAGAATATCAGAAGTTATTTTATCTATATTTGAAGAATTTATTTCAAATATATTAATGTCTGAGCAAAGCTGTGTTATTTTTTCCATTAGTGATTTGAGATTAGGTAGATCATACCCCTGAGATACTGCCTCATCAGCCATTCGTTTGATAGTGCCTCCAACACCATCAGGAGCACCTTTTCCATGTCCTGTTTCAGAATAATTTCATGTAAACTTTATTAATGGAGGGTAAAAATTTTGTAATTTTTGTGCCAATAATAAATACATAGTTTTGTTTTTATACTGCGTTGATGGACCATCGCTAAAAAAATTTAGGTTGGTTACAGCAGTATTTTTAACTAAATACTCGAAGCGTGTCAGCAAAAATAGATGGCAGATTTTGCGATAAACTTTCAGATAAAGTAGCGAAACACTTTTTTCCAAATCGTTTTTCTTTTTCCTTCTCCTGTTGCTCCTTATACTTTATTATATCAGTTTTAAATTTCCTATATTATCTTTTTCTTTTATTCTCTTCAGTTATATAATTTCTTCTACTACTGATCCCGATTCTTCCTTGGCATTTTCAAACCATTAATTTATATTATCAACACGCTTTTCTAGAGAATCTAGGTAAAAGTCATTACCCTGTCAAAAAAGTCATTCCCCTGATATGAAAAATTCCAGGGGAAGACTACAGGTTAATGGACATTTGGCTCTATTTCTTAAATAACTTTTTTTTTACAAAACTTTTTTAAAATATTTAAAAATTATCCAAAACTGCTGGTCTTTTTCTTTATAAATTCTTCAATTATATTTATCTTGAAAATTAAAATAAAACTTTTTTTGACTGACAGGGTAATGGCCCTCCGCGTGTTCCTTTGCAAAATTTCAAAGTAGAATTAAATATTTTCTGCCTTATTTCTTAAAGAGAATTTTGAAATTCTCACCGTTCGAAAAAAGGGGTCAGAGTAACCAATGCAATTATTTGAAAAATAAAAATAAAAAATATAAAGCACTTTGTTTAAGGTTTCAAAAACAACCAGGGTAAAGACAGGAAAACAGAAAGACAAAAAATATTTGGTCGTAACTTTTTTTTCAATTAATAAAATTAAAAAAAAAAAAAAGATTTTATTACTTATTCATATTTCTAGTTATAAGAACCGAAGTTAAATTTTTATTTTTTTTGCAATAATTTACTTAAAAACTAGGAAAAGTATACCAAATAGTGCGAGAGACAACCAGGGGACATGGACTTTTGATACTTTTAAAGCAAACATTTTGCTGAAATCGAAACAATTTCAAAAATCTTATTTATTGTACCCATAGTCAATTATGAAGTACAATCATGAACTGCGATTCTTTAGTGGATAAAGATAATAGTTTTCGAAATATCGCCTGGGACACCATATTGTCCTATTTGCGGAGAATTACCCAAATACATAATTAAAATAATATTCATATAAAATGTACATATAATTTACTTTGTAAATTATGTAATGCTTAATAGCAACTTACTTAACTTAAAAAAAAAATATTTAACTTTACTCACCTAATGATTTTCAATGACTTGAATAAAGATAAAAATGAAACATCGAAAGTAACACCAGTTTCAACAAAAATTATTATATGACAAACTTGAACAGCAAAAAGAAGTGTCTGAGCAAATTTTTTTCTAACTTCAGAATTTATTAACATAAAATGTTGTTGTGAGTCATTTTCCAATAGTTTTAGCAAACAATAATTATCATAACTTGTTTCAAAATGAACAAATAATATTTTTTCAGCTTTTTTATAATAAAACGTTATTTTTCCCTAAAAATAAAATTATTATTAATTATTTATTAGGAATGCGAACAGTTTTTGTAATAGACAATTGTACTTATATGTTTATTAGAGCATTTTTCATACGATATTTAATCAGAGAGACTTGTTTTTCAGGTTCTGGCGCCAGAATGTACATATAAATGTTTTTTTTTAATTTAAAATTTCCAATATTCTGTTTAAGATCCTGATTAATGTAAAAACTCTAGTGACAGATTCTGGCCCTAAATTCTGCTACTAAATTCTGGCGCCGTATTCAGATCAAATTCTGATTCTAGTTTATGCAAAAAAAAATACCTTAAGTTAATTTTTTATTTTAATTAATTAATTTAAATATCTAAACAAATTATTTAATTTAAAAAACAAGCTCATTTTTAATTTTGAACTCTGAAGAAAGCCCCTCGTTTCTAGTTATACACTTTTGTACTCAGTTTCTCAAGTATGTGTATCGTCCAAAAAACCAATAAACGTGGATTTTTAAACTTTTTTATTAAGTATTTATTTTTATTTATATGTATAAGTTTATGAAGACCACCAAGTTTGTTAGATGCTAATTCATGGATCCAACAATAGATGTTTTGTAGCACTTTTACTTTTTTTTTTTTTGTTGAAAAATCTACAATTCTGAAAATTTTTAATTATAAAAACCAAAGCTAAATTGTCAATTCTGATTAGTTCAGAAAAATATTTAAGTCTTAAATTGTTTTTCCGTCCATGATTGACATGTGAATAATCCAAGCAAAGGAATTTTGCTGTTTAAAAAGAGCACAATAGAATTGGATGAACGACATGTTATATCAGAGACATTGCAGAATGAGTTGTCACATTGGATACAAAAAGTTACTTGAAGAAATTGAGGTACTGATAGGTATGTTTACTTCATTTTGAATTCCCTATCATTTGATTATTAAATATAAAATATTCAACTAGTATGTTTGGCATTGGTTGGTGAGCGTTCTAGCAACAAAAATAAATAAAGCATCCAATGCGATTTCTAATATACCTCCTCATAGTTTAAATTATCTAATATCTACTATGTATATTATTAAGTATTATATATGAATATGAGGTGGGTAGGATATTTTGATTTATGAAAGCTGTATATTATACAGCTATGCATTATGAATCCCATATCCCATACGTCGTCGTAGGTATTTTGACTTTGAATTATCTTACACCATACACACGAGTTGAATGTTTTTATTCAACTTTTGTGGGTGAAAATTTACTCGTTTGTTGGGTTGTTGACAATATCAAAAAGTCGTTCAACGTGAGAGTGGGGATAGTAATGTTGAAAGATTTTTAGATTTTGTTGAAAACCAGTTTAATAAACTTTAACCCGTCTACCTATACTTAAATCATGCTTTAGGTAAGTGGTGTGGTGTACATACTTCTTGACAAGTTCCATTGATTAAGGCCGAGTTTTCTAAAACATTTAAAGGTCCCATTTTGTTGCTATCCAATCTTGAACTTTTACCTAAAACTCCAACAATTATCACTTTTTTATCATCTCGGAAAATTTGTTCACTAAAAGAAAATAATGAGAATGAAAATATGTAGTGCAGTCTACTACAGACCAGTTCAGTTGAGTTCAGTGCAGAGTGCAGTATGAAATTAATCTTACTATAAATCTGGCGGGACATTTGGAAAAATAAATGATGAAGTCATTTTATTAAAAAATTATATAATTTTTATTTCTTTTTATTTTAATATTTTAATTCCTTTATTTTATTTTTATTTTAAATTTTGAAATTATAATAAATAATATTCATCCAAAAAATTTACTTCCGCGTTCCGCCGAAGTAAATAAAATGACCATGGCATACTTTATATCTTTTATATAATTTCACAAACCTTAATTATAGAAATGCCTATTAAAAATTGAAAATATTTTTATTCATTTCCTGCATCTGGCAAACTCGGTCAGGGCCATGGTAGGTTCACTTAGAACAAAATTAATTTCAGTTTTCTTAATGTGTTTCACCTTTCAACCACATGCGGCGCTCTTGTTTGTTTACGTTTTGTTTTATTGTCAACCCAGCCGGCTGAGCTTTTTTTCTTATTTATTTTTTTTTTTTTGAAATAAAAGCGTTTGGACGTGTAGGTGATTTATTTTGAGAAAAAATTATAAATATCTGGTAGAAATAAATAAATAAATAAAAAAGTTGAATATATTTGAATTTTAATTGTGGATTTTATTTAAAAAAAACAAAAACAAAAACAAAGTTGGATTTATTGGAATTTAAGTTAATTTAAGATTAATAATAATAATAATAATAATAAATTTAAGATTATACATTTAATTTATTAATTAATAATTATTGCAATAAAATAAATAGAATTTTAAGTGAAAATGTTAGAACACAATGTGATATGAACTAAAAAAATTAAGAAAATAAAAAATTTGCTATAAAAATAAATTTATCTTTTATTCATAATCTCCTTTTTTTCCTGCAAATTTGAATTTAAATAATTTTATTTGAAATATTAGAAATAAATTGCCACCCACAAAAATTTTATTTTTTTAGTTCACCTTCCCTCCACAAATCCACCAGGCGCTGTAGTAGATCTTTTGAGTGGGCCATCTATTACTATATCTTATCTATGGTCAGGGCCAGATAATAATATTCCATTATCCGGAAATTCTGTTATGAAGCGAGTATATTTTAAAACTTAATTCACACTTTTACTATCCCTCTTTCAATTAATTTATGAAAAAACAATTGACAACTGATACTTACCGTTAGTTATTATATTAAGCTGTACAAACTTCGAGTTTAAATAAGGTTTCGAAAATTACAAATTGTTGTTGAATTAAAAGAGGTTTATCATACAAGATGGACATAACGAAATTTGACTTTATGCCCACTTGAAAGCGACATACGACAAATTTATTTTAAGTGAATTTCGTAGACATAACATAAGCTTATTTTATGTCACTTTCAATCATCACAATCGCGGGGGTTACACATTTGTCCGCGATTTTTTTTTGTATCGCGGACATCAAAATGACATTTGTCCGCGAAGTTTTCCATACAAATTTCATCGCGGACAAATGTCACGGCGCCATAATCGCACCCAAAAATGATACCATCAAAATATTTGTTGTGATTATGGGCAACCCGTGAACACTCGTACATTTCGTAAGACCAATGTCCTATGAGTCACCCGTGAACTACTTTTCAAGTCAACCGTGCCTTACGGTCCACCCGTACCTTTTACGGGGCACCCTTCCTAGTACCAATATTCACTCCGTAAATAAAACGAACTGTTAATTTCGATTGTAATACAAAAACGGATTTTTTTATCTTAATTTTTGTTAAAGGAAAATTACAAATTTTATTTTACATTAAACATTAAAGGAATAAATTGCATATGTTGCATTTATGGTCATCATGAGAAAGAGATAAGCCAAATTTTTTATTTTAATTATGGGAGAGAAAAGTATAATTTAAAATTAAATAACTTTTAAATCAAACAAGGTAAAATTAGATAAAAATATAATAAAGTATAATATCAGCAAACAGAATATTGAAGTTATTGTGAATTCAATAGAAACGTTAAGCGTATTTGCTTAATAATTAATGCACGAGAGGCAGCACTCTTTATTTTTATTTTTTTTACCACGATTTGTTTAAACAAATTCCAATAGGTGTCGCTTTACGCACTTTATATTATGTCATAAGTCAATAATAAAACTAAAAAATAAAAATACTACTTAAAAAAATAAAAATAAATCGCAAATTTTCTTACCCAATCCAATTTAACAAATTATTGTCTTGAGCTAGAAATCACAAGTAAAAAAAAAAAATATTTATTTCAGTAGAAAGAATTTTTGTAAACTTTTTTTTTTTTGTGCTAAAAACTATGGGTTGCGATGGTGGCACCATTCCACGACGAGATGAATTAGTGCGAGTTAAGAAAAAGCCAGAACAGGTAAATAAAATCACCACATATTACAGTAGAGAATCACAGCAAGGACAAGACAACTCAATAAACTACATCAATAGTAGCTAGCTAGAAACAATTAAATTTTGGGCGTAAGTGCAGTTTATGTGAACCACTTAGAATCTGTTGAAACTTGGAGTGGGTAGAGGCGGTGCCCAAACCCCCAAAACTGAAATGAGTTCTTGGGGCAAAGGGCCCGTTTCGGAGATATGGCGCCGCAAATCCCACTGACCAACCAAACCGCCAGATAATAATATTTTTAGATAATATTCGCGAAAATGTGGTGTAATTTTACTTTTGACTACCTTGAATAATGTTATTTGACTTAAAAACTTATAAGTTCGAATGTTTTATTCTTGTTTTACACTTTGGTTTCTCCTAACTTAGTTAGAAATCAGATGCAAATGGTTTCAACGAATTTAGATCATAGCTTAGTTAATGAAATAATGTCAAAATGTTTTTGGAAGTACGATTATTATCGTCTGAAAAAAATTCATCAAAGGTTACGAAAACTTTTATTACTGACTGTACGTAAATGCATGTTTATAAATATTTTGATATGTAGGCAGTAGGCATATTATATTATTTTATATCAATTGTATATTTGTTTGTATGCTCACACTGGAAATGACTGGACCGATTCTAATAATGACTGTAGTTTTCCAGTTAAACGTCTATAATGTCCTTTCTGCTGTACCGCCACCACCCGTTGCATTCCACTGGACATCTATTAGGTAGTACCTACCTATCTATTCAAGGAGAACGAGTGTAATATAAAAATTTGAAAGCGCTTAAAATCACGAATACCTACCTATTCATGTACACCACAAAATCATATAAAAATACTTACTATATACCTATATACTTTTGAATTATGGAAATAAAACATAAATTCCTATAAATAATAGCACAGCTTACATGATAAGTATATTTTTTTGTAATTTCAGAAAGATAAAGATTCAGAACGCCAATTTAGATGGCTGCACTGTGCTTTAACACAACAACGTTTGCAACAACCAATTGTTTGCTGTGGCTTGGGAAGATTATATTCCAAACAAAATGTGATTGAATATTTATTGGAAAAAGATAAGTTAGACTCGACAGTGTCGCATATTAAAAGCTTAAAAGATATTAAAGATTTAAATTTAACATCGAATCCAAATTATAAGGATGATAATAAATCGGAAGGTCTATTGGATACTCGAAGTGCTCCATTCATATGTAAATTGATTGGCATTGAAATGGCTGGAAAATTTCGTTTTATAGCTCTATGGTCATGTGGTTGTGTATTTTCAGAGCGTGCTTTGAAAGCAATGAAAACTAATATCTGTACATTGTGTCAGAAATCATTTACAAATGAAGATATAATAATTTTAAATGGAAATGAAGAAGAAACAGCTCAAATGCGAATTAAAATGGAAACTCGTGTAGCTAAAAGAAAATTAAAAAAATCAAAAAAAGTAGAAACTGCAACCGCAACAACGGATAATGATGAAAAATCAAAAGAGGAATTGACATCAGTGACAAAAATTGAAAAAATTAATGATACCTTAACAGGAACACCATCTTCATCACAAATTGCATCTGTTGCGAACAGCAAAGAGAAGAAAAATAAAAATGAAATCATATTAAAGCGTCCAAATAACACTTTAAGTGCATCAGAGAAAATGCAAGATCCAGATTTGAAGAAATTAAAAAAAGACTACAGTGTTTCGAATGATCCAAAAGCAAGTGACGTTTATAAATCTTTATTCACTTCTCATAAATCAGAACAAAATCAAGATAGGGCACATTGGGTAACTTACAACCCATTTTATAACTAGAACTATGTTATTTGAATGACATTATTCATGTAATGATAAATAATAGAAATTTTATTAGAATTTTAATAAAGTTTATGTTTTTATTTATCAAATCAATGTGTTTATTATTCATTTTTAAACACTAAAACCTTTTTAGTTTTTAACTGTAGCTTTTAACTGTATTGCTGTCATAAATAAAGTACAACAGAATAAAAATTAAATAAACATAAGTACAGTCAACCACTAAATGAACCTAAGAACGTACCTGAGCATATTTGAAGGAAGTTTAATAAACATTTTGTGACTAAATTATTTATACATCCTATATGTATATCTATAAATAAAATTCTTAAATGATTATAGATCTTGTTGTAATATTCCAATTCCTAAATTTTTATTATTATTAAATACTAGCCATCATTCGTGCTTAGCTACGGACTTTGATTGATTTACTTTTGTACGAATAATTTTTGCTATCAGGTTGATAAACAATTATAGGAGCTAGTAATTTGCAAAATTTGTAATAAAACTTTAATTATTATAATTTTTTAAATACAAACATATATCCATATATGTATTTTAACATTTATTTAATATTTACATTAATAATTTTATTTTTGAATAAAAATATTAAAATTCTATTTACATTAATAATTTTAAGTTTGTTTTCATTTGATATTTACAAAACTAATTTTTAAATTTAAATGCGAATTATAGTGAGGCAAAAACATTTTTTAATTATTGAGGTACATACTTATATTTAAGTTTTAATTTAATGCATTTGGGTAAACAACGTTTTTAGTTTTTTATTTGACGAATAAATTAATAAGTAGGTATTTCGCAGTCCCTACTCACCAACATCCAACATACAATTGGCCGTGTGATACTATTTACAAATTAAAGTAATTTGTAAATAGTATTAGAGGATCGAATAATTTGTTCACCTCTTTTTCTCAGAATTATGTTAATTTTAGATTTTTAAGTCAGTTTTTGTTGATTTCAATTTTGAAATTTGTATTTCCGTAACAAAAAAACAATTATTTTATATATTTGGGGAAATATTCTAAGGAGAATTAAATTGTATCAAATCGAATGAGCTTATAATATCCTCCCCTTAAACATGTTTCCAAATCAAACCAAATTTGTGTTTTTAATCATTTCCTCTTTTTATGAACCAAATTTGAATGAAATCTGAAGAATTTTTGCAGTCCGTCTCGGAAGAGGTCTCTGTGTAGGTGTAGGAAGCTATTCAAATTTTAAAATAGCCTATAGCCACACCCGACCTGAGACAAAGGCCCGAACGATGTAAGCTGCGAAACGATCGATCGAGTGGTTCAGTTTTTAATATTTTGTAGTTATTTGTAATAAAGAAATTGGTTTCTACATATTCGAAGAGAACCCCTAAAAAGAGAGGGCTAAATTTTTTGTTACGAAATTTGTGTGTATAATCGTTTCCTCTTTTGTCTTTACATCTTGACACACTACACTGTATAATATTCATTTTTTTGTACTAAAGGTTTTAGATCAAGTTTTCTAGAGGAAAAATCTTGAATTAATTTACCTGTATTGCATATTCCTAATTCACTTACTAACCCACTTAATATTTTAGACATTACTTTTTTTATATAAGTGTTTAATTTCTCGATCGATAAATCTGTAATTTCAATACAAATTTTAAAAGTTGACGGATTTGTCTATTGCTATTCCATACAGTCAAGTAGAATATTTGAATTCAAACAACTTTTATTTTATTTATGTTCTATATTTATTATTCAATTATATCTTATAAACAAAATATGAGATACAAATAAAAAACTTTAAATTCTGAATTTAGTTCTTACCGGAATGTAATATTTAATTAGATTTTACATTTACACACAAACTTATTTATTCTTACAAAGATAAGATATTCCGGTTCACAAAAATAATCCATTAATCTAATAAAAATTAAAATTTTTTTAAACTTATTTTGAAAAATTAAAATTTTTGAGAAGTTAATTAAAATAAATGTTAAACTTTATCAAACTGGAAACTCTATAAAAGCAAAAAATCGATCACGATATCTTTTTTTTTTAGAAAATATTATAAAAATTTTGAATACAGAGCAAAAATGTCCTGAATGGAAAAATATTAATTGAGACATGTCACAATGTGTGCAATTAGTGCAACTGAATAACCCAAACTAAAAAGTGCAGTTGTTTACATAGCACTTAAAGAGTTAAACTTATGACATTCTTTGATGAAAATATTTAAACTTTATAGAAATAAAAACAAATTTATTCTTTATGATGATGCCCAGGTTGGGATTCCTTGCTGATTGAAAAATCTAACCTGGTACATATTATGACAATAATAAAAAGCACAAAAAGGAAACCAATAACTAATAATGGTTCTTGAAGCATTGTTATTTTCACAAAATTGTATTTCAAATTAAAATCATGAATATGATTTTCTACCAAATTTTGTTTTGAAAATGTTATAACAGGCCGTCCAAATGTATCTAGATAAGTGTAGTGTAATGAATCGGCATGTCTTTGAACTGGATATGGTGTAATTAATTTAATATTTTTACTTCCTTCTGGTAAAATTATTTTAATGACAGCTTCATCAATGATCATATCATCAAAAATGTGATCAATTACTCGTATTTTAAGTAAATAATTATCACCAGAATTGAATAAATATTCAAATGAAGGAACATTATAACCAAGAGTGTAGTGAGTTCTCCAGCCTCCAAATAATGGAAAACGTGGACGTAAATCTAATTCTACTGAATCTTTCATATTTTTCATATTTGAAGTAGAAATATTGCCATTAGTGTCACGGTAATAAACTCCAGTTGCTGATGCTGGTAAAATTGTTTTGTATGATTTAACTGATGCTTGTCCACTTCTGCCGTCTTTTTGGAATTCATAACGTGAGAATGAACCTTTTAATTCGGCACCAGAATGTACAATGCTTATGGTTTCTTCAATTGCTATATTACCCCAATGAGATAATTCAAGAGTTCGTTCTAAACGTGTAACAGTCAAAAATGGAGTATGATTTTCGAAGTGTACAATTAATTCTTCCTTTTTTTCAGCTAAAATAAAACAAATAAAAATATATTAGTTATTAAAAATATAATGCTACTCTTAGGCCTTGATGCAAACAAAAGGAAATTGTATATTTTTATCGTACCTTTATAAATGGAAAGCCTAAGTTTGAAAAAGCAAAAAATCGAATACCGATTGTAACCCAAATAGAAAGAATGATGCTTTGCATTGTTCGTTTTATGAAGCACTCGTATTTATATAATATGTATATATTTATATATTTAGACCCAATTATCTATTAAGTTTTGTCCATAATATCATAAGCATCGTATGCACTGAGTCACATACTTACATTTCAAATCAATATTAAAGCGAAGTTATTATTACTTAATTGGACATTTAAATTATTTGAAGTATGAAATGAATTGGTATTTATTTTAAAAAGGAAGTGCTTTTTATGACCAGTCAAACTAGAGATTAACTCACCGACATGAATTTCAAAGTTAAAGTTAAAAAATTATTTCAATATTATAATATTCAAAAGAATAATGTAATTAATTCATTATATCTTTTAGTTATTAATGGATCATTTTTTTAAGTTTGTAAATTTCTTAAAAAAATTGTTTGTTTCAGTTTATTTTCCGTAATTGATTGGATTGGATTTTATGTTGGTACAGCTAACTACAAAGTCCTTTGCGAACGATACTATCAAAAATTGTTAATTCGCCGACGGGGCAAATTTGTATCCCAGAAACCCCAAATCTATTGTGCTTTATATATCAACTTTACGGCTCTGGCCTAGTAGGTAGGAATTTATTTATTTCAAATGCTTAATACAAGCGAATACAACTTAATGATAATAAAATTAAATTAAATATATGTACAATCAATTTGAATAAGGGATGTAAGAATATATACAAAGCAGCAGTATTTACTATTAAATAATGTATCACTTAGTTTGAATTAATTAAAAAATTATGATAAAATTTACTTTTAAAAGAAGGACTTTCGAAAACGTATAACTGAAGAAGGAAATGGTATCGGTTATAAATTTTGAATAGGGAGTTAAGTGGGCTATATTGACCATAATTGGTTCTGGAAAATTGAATACTAATGACATCAAAATTTCTAAGAGTTCTTGAGGGCACATTGAAAAATAGATTAGACATTAAACAGCTACTTGTCGTTTTTCCTTCGATGACTTTATGGATAAAGCTGAACGACAAATAAGCTCTTCTATTCTCCAGACTTGGGAGATTTAGAAGTTGAAGTCTGTCAGTGTATGGAGGTAAATTAAAATTATCCTGCCAATTCAGTCTCCTTAAAGCGAAACGAAGGAAATTTTTTTGAACCGATTCCAATCTAGAGATATGAGCTGCGTAGAATGGATTCCAGACTTGGCAAGAATATTCCAAAGTGGGTCGAGCAAAAGAAGAATATAAAAGTTTCATAACATATGGGTCATTGAATTGTTTAGATTGCCTCTTGATAAAACCAAGAACACGCAGAGCCTTACTTGTAACAAAATCGATATGTTTAACAAAATTCAACTTTTCATCCAACAAAACTCCAAGATCAGTGGTCTCTACTTCTCTTGTTAAAGAAGAGGATCCAACACTGTATTGAAAATCAAAAATGTTTTTCTTTCTAAAGAATGACATTGAGTGACACTTATTAACGTTTAAATGAAGATTATTTGAGGTACACCAATTGCTAAATGATTCAACATCATTTTGCAAGTCAATGCAATCAGAATAACAAGTTATGGACTTGAATATTTTGGCATCATCTGCGTAAATAAGAACTTCAGATGACTTTAGTATATTTGGAAGATCATTTATAAATAAAATAAAGAAAATAGGACCAAGGTGGCTACCTTGTGGGACACCACAATTCACCAAAAACGGTGCTGATAAGAAGTTATTAAAAGAAACCTGATAATAACGATTAGATAAGTAATCATAAATCCAATTAACAAAAGCTGAATGAAAACCCATTTTGTCCAATTTACAAATTAGGGTTTTGTGGCATAATTTGTCAAAGGCTTTCGAAAAATCTGTGAAAATACAGTCGACATAATTTCCGGAAAGAAATTTACTATTACAAAAAGACGTAAAGTCTAAAAGGTTAGTGGTAGTTGACTTCCCACGAACGAAACCATGTTGTCTATCAGAAATAATAGGCTTGATGAAAAATTGTAGGTTGTCAGAAATAATTGACTCAAATAGTTTAGGCAAGGAAGATAGTCGGGCGATGGGCCTATAATTCTGAATATGTGCTTTATTGGATTTTTTATGAAGTGGAATAATATAGGATATTTTCCAAATATTAGGGAAGCAACATGAAGAAATAGACATATTAAATAGAATATAAGGTGGTTCAATTAATTTATCCATACATTCCATCAAGAAAACGGTAGGAATACCATCTGCTCCTACTGTGTTTGATTTTTTTAATTTCTGAATATGTTTGGAGATTTCATTTTTAGATATATATGAATTAAAATTTGAAAGAAAAGAATATGAGTTGACAGAGTCAACTTGAGGCGAACGCGAAGTAGGGACGGCCTCAAAAGAAGATTTGAAGAAATCAGCGAAGAGATTAGCAATAATATAGTTATTGTCACTACTGACATCATTGTAATGGAGAGTTGTTGGATATGAAGAAGAACCTTTTTTTAAGTTAACAAAGTTCCAGAATTGTTTTGGATCTAACTTGAGATTATCTTCCAGATTTAACAAATAGTTAGAATGGCAGTTAATAGAAAGCCTTCGAAAATCCTCCTTTATACACAAATATTGACCAAGTGTACATTCACTCCTATCACTACAATATGCTTTCCATAACATATTACGCTTGTTTCTGAGAGATCTCAATTCATCAGTATACCACGGCGGAGAGAAATTACGAATGCGATTAGATTTGAATGGTACGTACTCAATAAACAATTTGAAAATAATAGAGTAGAATTCTTTAGAAGCCTGTTCCATGTTTTCAGAGTGTAAAAAACTCCAATCTAAAAGACTGAGAGAGTTATTCATTCCCACATAATCGGCTTTACTGAAATTAAAGGAATAATTGTTTTCCAGCATTAATTCATTCAAAGAATGATCAATATCTAGGCTAATAAGAAGAGAAGGATGGTGGTTTTCCTCCGGCAGCAATGAATCTGCACAGTGAGTAATTAAAATAGAAGACAAATTTATAGAAAAAACGATATCGGCCTTATGGCTCTGGTGTTCTATCTAGTATAGGTACAGCAAGAATACCTAGACATAAATTCACCACGACTTGAATTCAATTAAAATATAAATTTAAATTGGGGCTAGAGGGCCAACTAGGTTTTAATTTTTTTTTTCAAACCTAAGTAAGAACATACCTTCAATATTTTCAAAAGGTCCATAATTAATTGTACTTTCAGCTAAATTCACTGGTTTCACCTGAGTGTAAGATTCAATATTCTTTGAGCTCAAATGAATGTTTGTCTTTTGGCTGACTGTTTTATACGGGGAATAGAAATACAGATTTCCAAAATAACGAACCAATTGTTTTTCAGATTGTGTTATTTTAGCCGGATACGGTTGCAATGATTTTGTTAAAACATTTTCGATATACAAAATTTGTGTCGTCGTACTGCCAGGTAAATTAATTAAGAATTCAGTGCCCTTCGATGTACGGCTCTCGACATATTTTAATTCTTTTTTGGATGCATCTTTGATTGAAATAAATGCCAAATTTGATCTTTGATCGGCCTCATCTGCTGCTGGCAGAATAAAAACATAAGATGAAAATGATTTCTTACTATTGACAGTAATTTTGTATGAAATTTTAACAAGTTGTGATGTCAAATCAATAGTTCGTTCAACATTTTTATTTTCGATGTCGCCTGCATCAATTGCACCCTTGACGTTCGAAATAATTGCTGCTAAAAGCAATATTTTTATTGATTTCCAATTCATTTTAATTTTATTATATTTTAGAAAAAATTAAATAAAATTTGCCGGCTCTAATTTTAAAATTGAATGTGAAAAAAAGCCTCCACCAAAATTTTACACCACGTCACATAAAAAAATGGCATTTAATAAAAAACAGATGCTGCTGCTAACGCCGGCAAAGGAAAAAAAAATGTATCGCTGATAGCCGACTGATTCATTCGTCCTCGCCGTCAGTGCAAATTTTTTTGGCGGCGATTCACTAATCGAATTTTAATATTATGAATCCATACTTTCTTTGCTGATTTAACATGGTTCTTTGGAAAACGACCATTCACACGATGTTTAAAGCTATACAAACTTCGGGTTTTTGAAGTTTATACTTCTTTAGGCGCGTTGTATGATATAATTGAGTAATTATGTAGGGGGTAAAAATTGTTTTTCGGAGACTCATTCGACATTCGAGTTCGAAATCGCGACATGGTTTTTTGACGTTTCAATACTCAAAAAAATGAGTGGTCCACTCAATAATCATTTATAATTTATAAAAACAAAATAATTTGGCGCGAAAAATTTAAATTCAAATTATTGTTTAAAAATCTTTCGTATACAAATTATTTAAAAACTAAAATTTATTTTTCAAAATAGGTAGCTCCGGTGAAATGAAGATTACCTGCCGAAAAATTTCAGGGCAGGGAGCTACGGTTAGGTCGTGCCGGCTCAAAATATACCAAAAAAAATTTTTTCAAAATAGGTAGCTCCGGAGAAATAAAGATTACCTGCCGATAAATTTTTGGGCAGAGAGCTACGGTTGGGTCGTGCCGGCTGAAAATATGTTAAAAAAATTTTTTCCCAAAATAGGTAGCTCCGGTGAAATAATTAGATTACTTGACCAAAAATTATGGGTACGGAGCTACAGTTAGGGTCTTCCCGGCTCAAAATATACCAACATTTTTTTTTTCAAAATAGGTAGTATATCAAAAAAAAAACACACGAATCAGTCATAGGAACTGCCGAAAGAAGTTAATACTTAAAACCTTTAAACTATGAAATAACAGTGGCTACAAATGATGGGTTGCTCAGTACAAAATGTAAATAAAAATAAAAATCAGTCCATCAGTCGAAAAGCAGTCCATTATTTGTAGCCATTGTTACTTCATATAAAGCTTTAAGTATAAACTTCTTTCGGCAGTTCCTATGACTGCTTCGTGTTTTTTTTTTTAAAGTTTTCTCAAATATTCATAAATAGTTGTTGAGTTAAAGGAGGTTTACATACAAAAAAATTAGATGTTTAAATTTAAAACTAAAAAAATTAAAAAAAAACAAAATTAACCCTTTCCAATTGAGGGATAACCAGATTTAATTAATGAATAAAATTCCAAGTTTGGAAAGCATATTTTATAGAAACATTTCGCAGTTTCATGCAGCGTAACGCAGTTGATTTGGTCGAGGCGACCCCACTTTAATTCAAAAGTGCGCCGCACTAATAAATGAAATTGCCCGCCAACACTATCCACTCACAATTCACCAATAATTGTAATTTTTTTTGCACCAATAATTGTCATTTTTTTTGCATGGAAGATTGATTCTATAATCGAGTTCGAATTCGAATCGAGCACATTTATTTTTATTTTAAAGTTTTTTTTGTTTATTTTTCTTTTTAAGTATTTTTTTAATAAATAAAATTGAAATAAAAATAAAAAAAAAAAATGCCAAAAGTAAAATCGACCAAAAAATTCATAAAAAGTCATAATGAATTTCAAGGCATCACGTTTAACAAGGATTTTGGACAACATATCCTGAAAAATCCTTTAGTTATAACAAGTATGATAGAAAAATCAGCATTAAGGTCAACAGATGTTGTTCTCGAAATAGGTCCTGGTACTGGAAATATGACTGTCAAAATTTTAGAGAAAGCAAAAAAAGTTATTGCTTGCGAAATTGACACAAGATTGGTTGCTGAATTACAAAAACGTGTCCAAGGTAGGTAAAAAAATAAATTTTTATATTTGAAGGTAGGTAGGTATATGGTGAATGGGGGTGGTACTATTGTTAGTGTAGTGTCCTCCACTAAAATGCACTACTGAAGGTTGAAGTTATACCATTTTGAGTTTGGGAGTTAGAGGCTCTCAATCATACAAGAGTCCCTACATAATTTTTATTTTTTTTTGGAATACCTATAATATATTATGACTGGATGACATGGGTATAATGGAATTGAACAAACCTAAAAAATATGTTTAACCCCTGGCTTTGAGCAAGGTATCTTCAAAATAAATTATTTTAAATAGAAAACGAGCCCCATGCTTCATTTTGTGAGGTAATGTTCTATATTTTTCTAATTTAGCTATCTTTCATTATTGTTTTATTTTTCTTCTTTTTAGGAACACCATATCAGTCGAAATTACAAATTCAAATAGGAGATGCATTAAAATCTGAACTTCCATTTTTTGACATATGCATAGCTAATGTACCGTATCAAATAAGTTCTCCATTAGTATTTAAATTACTTTTGCATCGACCGTATTTTCGATGTGCTGTTTTAATGTTTCAACGAGAATTTGCTCAACGTTTAGTTGCTAAACCTGGTGATAAATTGTATTGCCGACTTAGCATTAACACTCAACTATTAGCTCGAGTTGATTTATTAATGAAAGTTGGAAAAAATAATTTTAAGCCACCACCAAAAGTTGAGTCGAGTGTTGTACGAATTGAGCCCAAAAATCCACCACCACCTATAAATTTCACAGAATGGGATGGTTTAACAAGAATAGCCTTTTTAAGAAAGAATAAAACATTAGGTGCCGCATTTAAACAAAGTTCGGTCATAGATATGTTAGAAAAGAATTACAAGCTTCACTGTTCGTTGCGAAATATAGAAATGGATGAAAATTTTAATATTCAAAATAAAATAATTGGTATATTACAAACATTAGGAGTTGACCAACTTCGTGCTAGGTCAATGGATATTGATGATTTTATGAGAGTTTTATTAGGATTTAATTCAGAAGGAATACATTTCAGCTAAAAGTTGAATTTGAATATGTATAAAAAAAATCATTATTAAAAATTGAGTTCTGATAATAATAATTCATTTACTTACTTACTTAAGTATTTTTTTTAATGAAATGTTAGTTTTGATTAATATACATATTATGTTTATTATGTTTATTATTTTGAATAAAAATTGTTTACATAATGCAAATCTAAAATTCATGAGGCAAATAATATTCTATTTTCTAGAATTATGAATTTGATAAATATGATTTATATATAGATTCGCTAGCGAATTCGAAAGGCGAAAGCGAGTTCCATGATAAGGGCCATTGTATTAAAACTTATTTTTTTCAAGCCTCAAAATGATAAAAGATAATAAATTATTATCATAATTTCATTACAATATGATATTGTCAATAGTTACATATAGGTTAGGTATGCAAAGTAATAAAAAAAACATATATATACCTACTTACACTATTTTTAGTGTAATTTTTGTTTTTTCGCACACCACAAAAAATCACTCTTTATTAAACGTGATTTATATCACAAAAAAATTCTCTACATCAATTTTATTTTAAAACGAAAAACTAAAATTCGCGATCTTTTTACGTGAAGGAAAAAAGTCGATTATTTGGTCGTGTTTATAATCGAGGTCGAGAAATATTTAAAAAAATTTTTGTTAATTTCTCTATAAAATTATGAGAAACGTAATTTTCAAAAAGTCGACAATTGTCACATTTTAAGTCGATAATTGTCACATTTTACGCATTAAACCATATTTAGTATAAGATCATCTTGAGGTACTTTGAATATTTTTAACTTTTCTTTTTTGAGGTTTGATTTATTTGAATAAATTATGGAATTATTTTTTAATTAACCTTTGTGGAAACTGTTTTCTGCTTACAATTTCTTTACTTTTCATCCACTCACTCAGCCCTTTATTTATCAAATGTTAAATAGCAAAAATTGAATAATTCTTAAAAATGTTATGTAATGTTGATAACCTTATTTAGTTATTTATTTTATCGATTATTTGCGATATAAATATTTTAAAGTATAATAATTAATTTTTAATACTTCAAAAACTTTTTTTTTTAATAAATACTTTTGTTAAAATGATTACAATATTTTATTTATTTAAATCAAAATTAAAAATAAAATTAGTACATACAATACATAGTAAAAAAAATTGATTATTTTATTGTAAATACAAAATATTATGTGAAAACGCGATAGATCAAACTGCTTGCGAATTAGTACATTACATATTTGAATGGAAGATTATGATTTAAATAATTTAGATTAATATTTTTCTTGTAATCGAGTCAAAATCGTCATCTCCATTAATTAAATATTTAGGCATGAATACACAGTATGCCTATTAGCCAAGACTTTCGACACAAATTGTTTGAAGCGATGTGCCTTTAATAGTAGTCTTGAATTGTTCGGGTATTGGTTGCTCAGCCTGGAATTAAGAAAAAACATTTTCAAAATCCAAAAGTGTAAAAAAAAATTCTAAAACTTACGTAATCTCCATTATCTTTAGGAATTAACACATTCATTTCAGAAGACTTCGAACTGACAATTTCAACACCTAGTGAATCTTTCGATAAATACATTTGACAACCATCAGTCTTATCAATTGATATTGTTGGACACTTTTGTACGACCTTAAAATCAGAATATAAAAAAGGATATTTTTTCTGTTATAAATGAATTTTATTTCAATTGAATGCAATATTTGAAAAAAGGGTTGCGCATTTGTAATTATTTTCTTTCGAACCTTTTGTTTTATAATTTTATTTTCGCTTTATGAATCGATTTTTTTATTTAAAATTAAAAAATAAACATGATACAAAAAAATATTTTTTAATGTGGAAGTTATCTTAATCACATGTGAATTATTTCTAAATTAAATTTATTTATTTTATTTAAAAATGCTATAACACATTTTATTATTAAACTTTTTTAATTCAATTCTTTTTAATACAATTCTATTTTAGATCTATATTTTTTATACGCCTGAGATCTAAAATTTGTGGTTCTTCAATTATTTTACGGAACTGTAATTTATAAAAATTAATATTTTTATTTTATTATTAATTTCTAAACGTAATTATGAAATGCTCAGGTTGTGGTTGAGTAGCAAAAAAATTAGAACATCACTTACTTGCATTTGAACACTTTGGCAATTGACAAATTCAATTGACGCAACCACTGAATCAATTAACAGTGAACACTTTTTACATGAGTCCATTACAACACTATTGACCTTTCCTTTGACTGTTAAAGTCGAATTTTCGCATCTAAACATGTATATAACATTATTCATTTCAGCAGTATCAATAAGCATTCCAGGATTTGATTTTTGGTATTCCTTAAAAAAATGTTTAAAATATAATAAGTCTGTTATAATATGTAGCTATAAAGATCCAAACTCACAATAAGCCATTTCTTTCCATCCCTATTAAAAACTGGTGGCTTGTCAATTGGTTGCCGAATGCCTCCTCCAGCAGCACTAGGAGTTTTGAATGGAGCCGGTCCTGTTCTTAATGTTGGATTCTTATGAGTCTGCATATCAGAAGTAACTTTTTTCAACCCTTTAAAAAAATTTAAGTTACTATTTATTATTTGGTAATAAAAAGATAAATAATATTAAAACAGAAGCATTATGTAGTACTTCATCGTTTACACATAAAGATAAATTACAAAATCTTAATTGAAATGGTACTGGTTAACATTAACTACTAGTCATTTTAGTTCTAAAAAGACCATTATGATGAACAAAAAAGGAGATTTTTTTCTAGCTTTTACATAAATTCGTCCTATGAATTCCAATTTATCCAATCAACCAACACTATTCTTTTATTCTTTTAATTTATGGTTGTTAAAAACAATTTTAAATTATATCCAGTTGTATTTATTCTTAGTTTATTAGTTCCTATGACTATAACATATAATTAAAATTTAAAATTTAATAAATTAAATCAATCGGATAAAAAGAATTACATACGGCGAAATTATTCTTAATTTTAATTTTAAATAAAAGTTTACAAATACCAAAAAACATTTTTCTCTTTGCCTTATCTGTTCATGCAAAGTAATAAAGAAAATAAAAATATTATTACATTTAGTAATTAGAAGATTTTTATTAAAAATTAAATAAAATTAAATATTTAAAAAAAAAAAACACAACTGAAAATATTTTATTATTGATTTTAATATAAGAAATAAAACGGATAAACAGCAAATATTATTTCATTGTACATCATTTGATTACTTTGTTTCTATGCATAAATTAGAGAACTCTAAAGCTAATTTTTGAAAATATAATAATCTGGTAGTTTTTTTTTCTCACATATCAAAAATTGTAAATATTTCATAAATTTATTTAAAATCCATTTAAAGTTTAATTTTATTTAAAATACCTTTAGTGATATCAGCTCCACGATTAATTTCCGCAAACAATGCACTGCGATCATCATCAGTACCAGCATTTAGTTCTAAAGCTGAAAAGTCCATTACTGGAGGAGGTGGAGGCGGTGGACATGGACATTGAGGAATAGGTGGTGAACCACCTACAGAACCCTTACCAGACCACACTAAACCTGTTGTATGAAATTGCTTGATGTATTTTTGTAGATCAGTTAAAGTTTGAATCCAAGCACGAGTCCATTCAACATGAACTGGATCTTTTTCTTTCCACTCTTTTAATACACGATTCGTGTAAAATGTTCCCGCATCATTCATTTCTTTGACATGAGGTCCTGGTGTAGGAGACTATTAGAAAATTGGAAAAAAATAATAATACGAAATCTTATTCGGTACAAATTTTAATAACTATATTTTAAATAAGGTTTCACCGTAAAAAAAAAATTGTACAGGAGTACATATCTAAATAATATTTTTAATGTACAATAACTTACCACACATACCCAACCAAGAGCTGGTATACTTTCACTTATTGCTGATAAGTGATTGAAATATTTTGAAGTTCGATTTTTTTCTCTAAATGTCTGAATGGTGCTTATATGCTCCGATGTCGGTCTTAACAATTCCTGTTGTTTACTTTGTGAAGGTTGGACACTTTGTGAAGCAATCTTTATGTATTGTAGTTGTGCTCTAAAAAATAATAAATTATATAAGTGAAATGAAACAAAATAATTCAAAAGGATTAGAGAGAACAAATTGCATAAACAATTATTAAGAAATACAAAAGCAAAGTCCTCTTTTTGACTTAGCTATCAATTATTGTGTACAAGTAGTTATCTAATGAAATCTCTAATAGTTTGTTTACGTAACTAGAATAGTCATATTATTATGTAATTTTTATTTGATAGGAAAATTCCACTTAATCCACCACGGCCTCAAAAAACAATCATTTTATTGGAAAAAGTTGCTAAAATTAGAATTTTCAAATTCCATCGATCCAAATCGATCGTTACAAAATTTTTCAAGTTATTGGAATTATATTAGGAATTCGTTTATTTATTTTTTTTTTTTTTTAAACCTGAAATTGAGAATATTGTATCATGGTATATACTTACTCGAATGCTAGCTTTACAAATTTAGCATGTTCAACTACGTCACCACCGATTTTAGTAGATAATTGAAAATAGTTGGTCATTGGACCATAAATAATATCTTCATAACCATTAACACTCATGATGTTAAAATTATTTCGATTTGAATTATTTAAATTTGACGAAGAATGTTGCGAGTCTTCTACTAAATATTCGTCTAAAACTGTAGGAATATTTTCTAAGCTACCCTCTCCTTCTACAGGTGAATCTTTTTTGCTACTATTACTATTATTATAGCTATCGTTAATTTTATTTAATGAATCTTCTAAAAGTCCAATACGCTGATTCAATGTTAATGGTAAGTCACTCAATGACGGTATTGGTGGTAATTCAGCTGTTTCAATATCAAAACTTCGACGTTTCGTTTCAATCACAGAATCAAAAGCTCTATTAGCTATTTCCAATTCACGGGCAGATATTGAACGTTCTAAGCGTTCAACTAATCTTTCTAAACGATTAACTAAAATTTCCAAATCTTTTGTAATCGAGGGTTTCAAATCCGGATCACAATCTAAAAATAAAAAAAAATTAAAATTATTAAGGATAAGATTACAAGAATAGTATTTATTAAATATTACTAATACAAAAATTCTTTTTTTTTTTAAGTAAGTAATTTTATCCTATAGTAAGTAATTTTATCCTATAAGTAATTTTATCCTATTATAAAGAGTATAAAGTATAAAATAAAGAATTAAAGACTATTTATTTTTAATCATCATAAGAATTTTGCTTATTCAATTTCCCCGGACATAAACGTTTATTCAGCAAAAATATAAATCGATAAATTCTAATTAAGATGAACTTAAAAAAAACAAAAACAAATATGTTGTAATACCTATTATAAAATAATGACAACATTATATTGACAATACCAACTATTCAAGTAAATAAAACTGATATCAAAAGAAAAAAAACTTAAGTGCATGAATTGATGTGTTGTTAAATTGAAATTATATGCATGGCAGAGAATTGAATCGGCAAAATTTATACTTAATTATATTCAATAATTAACAGAAATGCCTACTGATGTGAAATTTTTTTTTCATGTCTGCACGCATAGCACTGAAAGGTTTTTTTTTATTTCATTCGTGCATAAGATTTAAAGAAGGTGTGTAAATGGTAGTATGTATCTTTCAATTCTGTTGCAAATATCATTTCCGGGTAATCTTTTAAATTTTTAAAGCTTCTGTGGCTCTTTTGTTAAATTAAAAAACTTTACCTACAAACCAATCAAATTTATAAAAGCTTACTAGAAAATCATATTAAAATTTTTTCCATCAAAATTTATGGTTTTTCAATATTAAATAAAATTTTGCTATTTTTTTATATTTTTATATGTAAACATTGTTGCACACACAATTAATATTAAATTACATGCGAAATTTATTTTTATTTTATTTTATTTTTTACCTGGATTGTTACAATTTTTTATTTCATTTATAATTAGGGTGCGCCCGAAGCACGCACTTAATTTTTGACCCATTTAAAATACATTACTAGGGACAACAAAATCAAAAAAAAATTATATTTAATATATTACATATTATTCAAATATATACATATATGCATAACTAAAATGTATAATAAAATTTATTGTAAAAAAGAAAAAAAAATTAATTAGAATAAAATTTCTCAAACTTTTCATATATATACAAAAAATGAAAATGTAACACTTATTTTTGCATAGCATATATAAAATTATAAATAAATACTAAATTAAAATGAAAAAAAAAAAATTATTGTAAAATTTAATTAGAAATTGAGAGAACAAAAAAAAAAATAGACAAAAATTTAAAAAAAAAATATTTTTTTTTTTTTTATTTAATTTTAAAATACAAATTCAAGTTTCTCATTGAATCTGAATGAATAATTTTTAGAATTTTTACTAAAATGATGTTTTAACAAAAAAATTTTGTGTTTAAATTTTTTTTATTTTATTTTTTTTTTTTCTCTGAAAAAGACGAACACTGAAAACACAAAAAACCTTGTGTTCGTGCAAATAAATTTTTAATAATTGTGATGTGGATATTAATATAAAATAATATTCCTGCTATTATTATTATTCTTATTATCATTATTTTGATTGAAAAAATATTAAGTATTTATTACTTTTTATTGACTTATGTAGGTACATATATTATTTTGGCTGAAAATCAATTAAATTGAATATTAGTTTCAAGAAATTTCATTTCGAATTAGAATTTATTATGTTTAGTATAATAATTTAATATAATAAATTTATTTATAATATTAATGTTTTAAAAACACAATTGGGGCTACAAGATATATTAGGTACCAGCAGCGAAATCTATTATTTATTAACTTATTTGTTTGATAGCTTAACACTTTAATTACAATTATATATTACAATATTGTTTACAATATTTATAATCTACAATGACTATTATGTATTAGGATATTAACGCATTTAGTTTGTAAAGGAACAAAAATTATATCAGAAATCGAAATATCACGACAACAGCGACAATTATTGAATTTTTTGAATTTTTTTTTTAAAATGTAAATTTCGATTTTAAGATAATTTTCGTTTTTAAATTATTATAATTTGACATTAATTATCACTATATGAAATAAAATTATTTTTTTTTATAGATCACCTGGCGATTAATTTTTTTGAAGTTTTTAGCTTTAGTTGTGTTAAATTGCATTTTGAATATACGATTGCTATTTTATAGAGATAGAGATACTTAAAAACGATTTTCATCTGTTGTAATATCAAAAGTTTCACTTCAACATTTCGCTACTTTTCAGGAGAGCAGTTTAAAGTTTAAAATCTTTCCCTGAAATCGAATAATAACTGGAACCTAATTTTGAGAAGATTGTAGAATTTTAATAGCATTTTAAGTTTTTAGAAGCCAAATATGAAACGTAGAATTATATGACCATCCTAACTGGACTTAAGCGGTTATGACTTGTGGCCACAGATATATTATATTATATAATTCTTGTAATATTTTCTTCAATATGTAAATTTTAAGAATAATAATAATACGCATTTTTCCAAATTTTTTAATAACAAATTAATTGTAAAATGTGTATTAGTGTAAAAAATTAATATATTTTTTTAAATAAATTATAAGAAAACTATTTTTATTTCACAATTTCAAATTTTCTCAATGAAATTAGAGGTATATAATTATTTTAAGAATGGCTAACATTATATTTTGTAAAGTTAATATCTTATGATGCAAACATATTTTATATACTAATCTAATTGGTGGAATTCTATTCAAGTTCAATTCATCATTATTTTTCAATTTGTTTTTTTTTTTAAGTGATAAATAAAAAATAAAAAAAAATAAAATGAGAAAAAATTAACCTATGTGAAGTAAGCTTTATTATATATTGTGCTATCAAAGCTTTATATGTAAGAAACATATAACGTGAGTATACAATATATACTACATCTATATTTGAGTCATAACAAAATAATTCATTGACAAAAAATACTTTATTTTTTTACAGATAAGATAAAAAGGAACTATAAAAATATTAAATAAATTATGATTATGAGTGACTAAAAACATTTTTGATCGTCTTGAAAATTACTTTTAATACGTGACAAAATTGAAAATAATTTTATTTAAAAATATTCTGTACGAAACACTGAACAAAAAAAAATGTGAATTACTGTTTCTAGAAATATTGTTGAAAAAATGTACGAAGTTGGTCAGACAATCTTACAGTTCGGCCAGTGCCAACCAATATTTTGAAATTGAAATTTTTCGACTTTTATTTTTTTCCAAAACTAATATCTAAACTTTATAACAAACTTTTGCTCGACAACATTCATTGATGTAAAAATTAAGAAACTAAGTCCATCGGCATTATTAATATAATACCTTCTGTAGCTGCTATCTCAGGTCCATAAGGATCAAATCTAACTCTATGATCTACAGCCGCCTGCGCTGCCCAAAGTAATTCTGAATATAATCGATGTCTTTTTAAGGCCAATTCATCACGACCAACAGGTGTTACGGGTGGTTCTAAAGAGCCACCTTGTTCGCTAATCGTATATTGTATAAAATTTAGTTCAAAAAATAAAATTCTTGATAAAACAATTGGTAAAAATCAACTTTGATTTAAATATTTATACAAGTTAGACAAATAATGCATATTAAGTGTACATGTACAAGTAAAGAAAAAATGAATGGACCAAATTTCTTAAATCGTAAAGTTTTCTAGGTAAATGACATAAATTATCTGAAATTAAAATTCTTGGAGATGACAATGATCAATGAATTTTATGAAGTACGTAATATTCTTAAACGATTCAATATTTTCATTTTCCTTGTTCGCAAAAATTGAAGGATGTAAGTAAAATCAAATTTTATTTAAGTCGATATAATTTTAGAAAAATTTGATTGATTTTTCCCAATTGTTTTTTTTAATATAAATTCAAGAAATTCATTTCACATAAAATTTTATTCTCATTACATATAAAATCTTTCCTCATTAAACCAATCTGGTAAACATTCTAAATGTGCTTGTAATGAGCCTTGTTTTAGCGGTATGTACGGAGCACACATATTTCCACGAGGTAATTTCGGTGGCACAGAGTCAGAAAAAACTTCATCATCATCAATTGATGCCAATTCCGATGATGGTATAACTTCAGTACTATCATTGATGTTAACTTTTTTTCTAATCGATGACTTAGATGAACTTCGTCTAGACATACAGCTCTTTGGTACATCATTATCATTATTATTATAAATTACTCGTATATCTGGTTCCGTGTTATTAGCACCATTACTTTTATTTGCAAGGCAATTATTATCTAAAGCATTTTGATTATCTGCACTTTTTAATGAATTAATATTATTTTCCAAAATATTTCTTTTAAAACTTTCATCAATAATAATGTCACCATTTGAATTATCTTCCTGAACATTTGCTAAATTAGTTTTGCAGCTTTTACTTAAAATTTCTAAAATTAAAGTGTATTTATAATAAACTTAAATTATATTTAACAAAGTTTTTTTTTGAATAAATTATTTTACAATATAAAAATAAAATGTTTTGAGTAAGTTTGTTATTACAACTGTTGCCAGATCGCTTGTATTGAATTCAATGACATTTTCTTTGGTACTGATTCAGTGTAGTAAAATTGAATATGAAAAGAAGCAAACTCCAACTGGCTGAAAAATTAAGTAAAAATATGGTCTTCGAACTCAGAAGAGTATAAAAAATGACAACACAATCGGAAACGCTAAAAACAATTTTGAAGATTGAGTTTATTTACTACTGAAACTTGTTAATATCTTAGATTTGATTTGACATAATGTACGTAGATTCAACTTTTGAATGTAAGTTATATGCTTTTAGAATTTATGCATTTTATTGTAGTTTAATATGCATACGTAAATATTCAGATATATATAATTGATAATCTTAAAATTTAAAACAGAACTAAATTGATTTAAACGGATTGTTAAATTTAGAATTACTAAATACTAATTTAACAATCAAACTTGAATAATTTTTAAATCTTTTGTTATAACAATTTTTAATTTTATTAGATTAGAGATAAAACTGAATAGGCAGATCTAGGAATTCTTCAATATTTTATTGTAATTTCTTAAAATTAATTCAAAATTATCTCGAATGCCAATAATTTGATATTATTATTGTCTATTCTAGTACATCGGATTAATAATAAATATTTACATTAAAAAAAAAAAAGATGACAAAAAATAATAATTAAAAAATATTTAAATACAAAATTTACAAAAATTTAATCATTTTATGCACATAATTTATATTTCAAATCCATACCGGTATTTTCAATGCCTTCATCAATTGTATCATTGGAATTTTTTCGTTGTATTTTTTTATCTTCTTTGCAACCATTATTCCTTATTACACTATCAATTTTCAATTCTTTATTATTTTCATCATTATTATCGTGTAGTTTATTTTTAATTTCAATTTTGATATTTTCATCATTAATTTCAAAGTCACTTTTATTATCTTTCAACTTTTTGTTTTCTTTTTTTGATGAATTTGTACAGCGACAACATGAAAACATTATTTATTCTTTGCTTATTTTTCAAAATATAAATATCGTAGTATCTTCTTCTTTTTTTTTTTTGCCTTGATATAAAAATGATAATTAAACAAGATTTTCATCTCTAATTTATTATTTCATGATTCTTAGGAAAATTAGATTTTTTTTTTCCATAAAATTAGCACATAAAAATCTTTTTTTTGTCTCATAAGCTTTTTTTAACAGAAACAAAAAAAAAAAGTGACGTTAATTGAGGCAATGATAGATACCGATTTTCTTTTTATAGAATTTGTCTGACAGATGTTTGATTTCAATTAGGGATCGCAATACCGGGATCCCGGGATACCGGGATCCCGGTATTTCGGGGAAAAACCAATGAAAATCAATACCGGTATTATATTTGTCAAAACCGGTATTTCGGTATTTAAATTTTTTTCTGAGTATTTATTATTCACTATTTTTTGATATTTTTAATAGATTGTTTTTTATAATTACAAACAAGTGCGGTTACTAAAAAAATAAAAGTTTTAAGAGCCCTCGACGTGAAATTCTGTTTTCTATTTTTGCAGTTTTTTTTGTTTTATTTTACAGAAAATAAACGGCCGTGAAAAATGCGACAAAAATTGTACGAAAAACACCTCTACCAGAAAATCACAAAACTATATTTGTTATTTCTGTGCAGAAACTGTAATTTATCAAAAAAATTAAAAATTTGTTGGAAATAAATGAAATTAATTAAAAATTGTTTAGAAAATTAAAGAAATTCAAAATTTCCTGGAGAGTGGTATTTTAGCTTTATTTCTGCGTTTGAGATTTTTTATTATCTTTTTGCTTTACTTCAGAATCCAAGCAAATATGTTCAAGTATTTTAAAGGCTGATTTGGGTCAAAAAACTCTCTAACATATCAAAAAATCACATCAGTCGAGATTGTATTAACTCTAGAATCAAAGCAAAACCAAGACCCATTTTCCGCACTGAGAGTTCTTAATAGTTTGTTGTGTGTAGTTGCATTTGTATTTACTTAAATATTTTAACAATTCTGCTGATTTAGTGTGAAAGTATTTTTTTTAAATTATTGGAGGTTGCAATTAGCAGTGGGTATGTTTTTTATTAATTAAATAATTTTTGTTTCATTTTTATAATAATTATTATAGGTATTTATTATTTTGAGAAATATTATTTTTTGGAATACCGGTATTAAAACCGGGATCCCGGTATCAGTAAAGGTCAATACCGAAATACCGGTATTGATTTTTTTTGCTTTTTTTGCAATCCCTAATTTCAATATATTGAATGAAAAAGGTTTATCTAATTTTTCATTTATTCTTGGATTTTTACTTTTTAGTTTTCATTAAATTCCTATATTTGACAATTACTCACAATCATAAAATTAGATTAAAAAAATAAAATTTATTAGATTTGTAAGAAAAATAACTTCTATCAAACCATTTTTTCTTTTAACTAAGATTATTTAAATATACTTAACTTTTAAAAACTGGGAATTACAAAAAAAAATAAAAATAAATAAAATGAAAAACATATTTTAATTAATTAGGTACAAAAAAAGCTTTTAAATTACAGAAGGATAGTGTTTTTTTTCTTTAATATCATTGACCAATTACTACAATATGGAAATAGTGTAGTACTTAATATTCTATTCTATTCTTTGACAAAATAATTCCATAATTATAAAATATTTACGTAATAGAATGATAGCTACTATACCTATACCAATAATCATTCTGATAATTGTGGGACAAAATCTTTGATAATGCAAAATAAATTGTCATATAAACATTAATTACTAAAATTATGCATTATAATTTTTAATAATGACTAAAACATCTTTATATTTTACATTTTTATATTTTCAATAATGCATTCTAATTGTTTACTATGTTATTAATAATGTCTGCGTCTTATAACATAACTCTCTAACAATACTCTCTAACTAATACCATTTATATTTTTCATAATGCAATTGAATTTCTACTAATTTTAAATAAAATCTGCTAATGCAATTATAATTTTCATTATGTTTCTTCAGCAATTTTAATTTAATAATTTAGACTTAATGACGGGAAGATTATGGAAAGTTTTCAATGGGTTTTTTCTTATTTCAAATTGTAAAAATCAAACAAATAAAGCAAAATATTTTAGTCGCTAGTTCAGAAGTTCTAAGCAAGTACATATTCTCTCTTCTAACTAAGCTAGACTTTTATTAAATATAAAAAAATGAACACAAGAAAAATATTTTAAAATCAAATATTTGAAAAATATTTTAAAATCAATACTCTAATATTTAAAAAATATTTTAAAATCAAATATTTAAAAAATATTTTAAAATCAATATTTAAAAAATATTTTAAAATCAAATATTTAAAAAATATTTCAAAAAAATTAGATTCCGTTGGAAGTGTATAACGAAGATGAAAAATAACTTGTTCACATACCTACATCTAGTTTTATATACTTTTTTTTTCATAGATAAATAATAATCCATAAAATTATACCTTTGATATAAAAGGTTTCTTTCAAATTTCTTTAGTATTATGTGTATAAAAATAAGCCTTATCAAGCATTACAAACCCTATTTTTAATAATTTTTCAAAGAGAAAAAACTTTTTTTTTTAGATAAAAATTTTAAAAGCACATAGTCAATAAATTATTCAAGGATTATCCTCCGCAATAGAAAAACTATGTCTAGTTCTTATACATTATTTAAATTTTTTTTTTTATAAACATGTTGATATAAAATATAACAAGGACATTGAACTACTACTAAAGCATAATATGAAACCAACTACTCACATTATTTTGAATTTAACATAAAAATAGAAAATATATTTCAAAGTGGAAAAACTTTTTCTATTTCACAAAATAATTAGTTTCTGTACAAAATAAGATGCAATTAGAATTATGTACAATAAATTGCACACACTTGCACAACATGTTTTTGATTCTAAATTATGCAGGGTAATAATATTCTGTATTCAAATCAAAATGTTTTGATTTATATTTTGCAAAATTATTAATACGGCTTTTACTTTATTAAGTAGCATTAAAGTATGGCTCCATTTCGGTATGAACAATTTTATATATTTCTCATTTAGAGAAACCCCCGCTGTACAATTTTTTGAGTTAAATTTTGAGGAAACAATTATATATATACTTATACCTAAATGTATATTAATAAAATAGAAAAGTGGTACGTAAATTTATTTGGAAGAAATCCCTACAGATGTAAATTAGGTCAAGTTACGCCCGGAAAATTTAAATTACACAAATAAAACATTCATTATTTAATGCCACAAAGGATAATTCAACTAAACGTAGCCAACCTTTTTTTTTGTAAGTTATCATTTTTATTAATTTTCATTATACTTAGAGGTATTTTATGACTATGTTGAACAGACTTGAATAAACATTAGAACTAGATGCCTTTATTAAATACATAAATTAAATATAAAACTTCATGAACTTTTAATTATTTGATTCATAAAATACAAAATAGTCATTTCTCAAAATTAAGAAAAAACAATCAAAACCAAGGAATATAAAGTTGTTAATATAAAATAAAGTGATACAAATAAAATAAAATAATTTTTACTTAATTCTAATATATTCAATGAATAACTTAAATTATGTCCAAATTATTTGTGAATATAGTTAGCAAATCATCTGTTATTAGTAAAAATCAACAAATTTTATTATGATAGCATCTCACAAGCGTTCTGTAATACATTTTTTATCTTTATTTTGCCTCTAAATTTGATTGATAATGATAAAACAATAAACGATATATTAGTAAAGTCTACAGTTTCATATTTCAAAAATGTGAGCTTTTTAGTTTACACAAAATCGTTTGATTCAATAAATAATTATCCACTCTGGGATTAAATATTGTACTGGTACTTGTATTATAGTGCTGACATTTACCAGTGCAGTATCGTTTATTTCATCATTTACTATAATTTTTAAATGAATAGTTGTGTTTTATTTAAATTAAGCACAAAAAAAATTAATAAAACTAAATGAAATTGTAATGTATAATGTTGAATTGAGAAATAAATAAATTGAAATTGAAATAAATATATTATACAATTAAAAACAAAATAACATTGACGCCTTTTAGCACATTTTCGAGCTGACTTAATTCAAAGAAAAATATTCTCGTAACCATCGACGGCATTTCGAAAAAAAAAAAAAAATCAATTTAAATGAGTAATTGTTATTGAGGTATTCGGTGTTCGAAACACATTTAGATTTCATGCAATGGCGCTTTAATTTCAATTTACAATAAGACAAAACATATTTCATTTCTTTTCCAATTTTTTGAATCTGAGTTGTTATGTACCAAGAATTTAATTTGTGTAAGATATTCAAATTGTAAGCATCGATTTGAAGAGCTGTGTTAATTAGAATTCAATAATTAAAAAATAACCTAGAATTAATACAGAACTCGCATTCCGCCGAGATTCCTGACGCTGCTGTTTATAAAAAACATAAATTGAATTTTTTTTTTCAATTCTTCATTTAGTTTTCTTCGGAACTAAATATAATTTAGAAAACATCAGTTCAGCAACAATAATTGTTCCAGTCTGAATTTTTAATGTATATATAAAACAGCACGAGAAATATAAAAATTGTGTTTACTATAAAATGATAGTGTACACCGAATAGTAGTGTAAAAAAAAAAAAGAAAAATTGAAGATGACGGTTTAGGAATTTATATAATCGAAAGCTTATAAATTTTTATGTGCTAAATTGTATTCTAGTTATAGTTTGAAAAGATATGTGTATATAATTATAATCATTTTAGAATTTTATGTTAACAACACTATTTTAGGTGTTAGAAATGATTATTTAAAAACTTCTAAATTTTTTAGCATTTTTATTTAATCATAATAATATACCGAAATAATTTGTTTAAATGATTTTAATTTGTTTTTTTTAAAGGATTTTTAAGTATTTATTTTCTTTTATCTTTTATTTATGAGAAAAAAAAAATTAAATTATACGAGCTTTAATTTCAATTTTTAATTTTTTTTTTTTAATATTGACGCTATAAAAGTCCACTAAACTCTAAATTCAAAAATGAGAAAGTTTTATAGAAAAATTATTTTGAAAAGGAAATTTTTTATACATTAAAAAAAAAAAAAAAAAAAAGATGCGCGAATATTTTTTAATTCAAGATTTTTCCATAATAAACTTTCTTTTTTCTTTTATAAATGTTGTTTTTTCATTGAAAGGGGAAATAATTTTTCTTTTTTTTTCTTTTTCAAAGTAATTTATATTTTTACAATAAGAAAATACATTTTTGTGAAATTTTAATATTTAAATGAAAATGAGTAGTAATACTTTATTTTTCATTAACTACAAACTAGAGATTTTCATTCTAAATGAATTTTTATGTACAAATAATACAGTTTGTTATAGTAAGAAAATTTATATAGTTTTATTTTGTTGACACGATACTTTTTATATTGAATTTATTCAGTGCATATTTCATTGGATATAATTAATCACAGAAAAATGTTTATTTCTCTGTAGTATAATCGTTATCGTGTTTAGAAATTAATTAATGAGAAATTTATCGTATAAAAAAAATTAAAATCATTTTTCTTTTTATTTTTAATATATTTAATAAATAACTTTAAATTAAAGTTTATTTGAATGAGATTGAGTTAATTACTCCCAGAAATTATCAAATAATGTTATTATATATCCTGATGCCTTAGAATTATGTACATAGTTTCTGAATTATTCAATTAAATTGATAACAATTGATATTTCTAAGAATTATACTGTAATAAATCTTAAATTTGAATTACATATAATATTTGGACTGAAGTTATTATTTGCAAATTAAAATCTTGTTTTAAATCACACAGGAAAATGAAATGAAAAAATTTTGTTTTTTCCTAAATTCCACTTTTTTTTTTTTCTGAGATCGAAATAAAGCAAAATATTTGCATTACCAAACCAATCACACATATTCTTAATAAAAGATACTATAGTTTTCTTGTCTATCAGGACGACAACCTCTTGCAAAGTCTTACAAATTTAAAAATTTTTTATACAATTATATTTGCAAATAAAGAAATGAAAAATTACTTTAAGAATTTAAGTCATAGAATAGAATTAATTACTTATAAATTTTAAGAATTTTTTTTTTAAACTTATTATAACTTCTAACAATTACCAACAGTTACCTATCCTTTGGGAAATTATTTTATAAAGAAAAAACAAAAATTTTCAAATATTTCATTATTGAAAACAATATTTACTTGTGAGTGAATCGTATTCACAACATTTTAAGTTTTTAGACAAAAGTTTATAAAAGACTTTTTCTTATTTTTCTTACATTTTCTTTATTACATGCGTGTAAAAAAAATGAATATTATGTGTGTTCACAAACACAAAGTAAATATATACAGTACCTATATTTTTCTCAGGGGAAATATTTTTTAGTCGGGAAGGATTTTTTGTCTTCTTACAATTTTTCTCTTAATTAATGTTGATGGTACATGAGAAAAGAAATGTGCTCAATGGAAATGGCATTAAATTTTATTTCAAGAAATTTTTTAATAAATATTTAGTTTTATTACTTATATAATGTTATTAAAAAGATTTTTTCGCATATCCAATCGAAACTAACGACGAATATGTTTTCTTTTCGAACTGATGATAAATTTTAAAGTAATGATATTTTTCAATTTTTGAACTGATGAATTAATTGAATATCTTTAATTATTTTAGTACCTACGTTATATCGAGAATTGATTATTTATGGTCAAAAATTTAGGTTTGAAACATTTAGGTTTGGAAAATTTTCTTATTCCATGCTCATATTACTTGGAACACAATTTCGGATAATTCTGGATGACTAAACCACAAACTCTAAAATCGTTATTTAGTTGCCTCAATGTTAAACCCGAGCTATTTTGTAATTATTGATAACCAAAGAAAATTCTAAAAAAAAAAAATTTATAAATTGTAGAAACCATTTATCTTATAAATTATAAATATTAATGAAACAAGAAAAAATATTTATATTCAAAAAATAAATTTGAAAAGCTTGTCGATACAAAAAATAAAAAGAGAAAAAATGTTAACGCAGGCGCTAACCACACCTATTTCTTTTATTTAGGTTTTTATATAATGATTCAAAACACAATAAATTATTATAGTATATATATAGAAGCAAAAAATCCCGAATTTTTGTTTTTCATTCAAAATCAACAATCAATGATGAATGAAAATAATGTTATATTTTTATAATTCTTAACTAAAGTTACCCAGCAAAAGGAAATCAAGGCATATAAGTATCCATATGCTTATAATATTGACAATTTATTGCAATCAATGAGTGGAAATAAGCTTATTATTCACTCAAAGCTTTCTAAAAGAATTAAAAATAATAATGTTGAACTTTTCAGAAAATATACATAGAAGTATGTATTTAGTATCTTTATTTTAAACAATTAACTTATAAGTATAGGAAAATTTCCACATATTTTATTTGCCCTTACAAACGTTAATTATCAACAAATAAGTGTTCTTATATAATTTTTTTTTTATAGTAGTTACACCAAAAATGTTAAAATTTTAATAAATGTGAAGAAAATACAGTGCAAGGTTTTACTAAAAAGTACCAGTTTTACATACTTCGGATCTTCGGAGAAATGGAATTTGGGTACAATTGAAAACTGTTGATCATTTTATCACAGAAAAATACACTCATATTTCCATGAACTTTTTTTTTCCATGAACTTAAGAAACCGACTAAAACGTCGTCATAACTATTCAATGCATTGTTAAAACACATAAAAAAATTGTAATACAAATAAATAAAATTAATTTTTAAGTTAATATGAAAAAAAAAAAATCTAAAATTATAGTTTTATTGTATGATGTTATTTATTTATTTACATAAATAGATAATATATACATACATATAACTATGTTTATTTACTTTTTAAGCTTATGACTAACTACATGTTTCTCATCATAATAATTTATCTAGTTGGTATTTTAAATTTTTTTTATACAATTAAACTTAAATTAATTTATATATAAGTATGAACCTGTATTTTAAACTAGTGACTCATTTGTATGATCATTTTAAAAGAAAGAAAGAAAAAAAAATGCAGCTTTAAGCGGCTGATTTCATTCCAAATATGGTAATAAAACATTCAATCAACATTAGAAAAAAAAAATGTTATTATCATTTCATTTTTAACAAACTACACAATATAAAAATAGGTAACTAGAAAATAAAACTGGTCAGTAATAGAAAAGAAAAAAAAAATTAATAAATTGCATGCTATAATATTGCATGCTATAATATTTATGACATCCAACTGTTACCGAGAAACCTTAACTTTTTTATCTAATCTTTTTTTTTTTTTAATAAGTATTATTAATTTAATTTAGTTCAGTATACTTATTTTAATGCTATTTATATTTATATGAAAAATTAATTTTTCGATTGCAATAGAATTTAGAATTTATTTGCGCTATATGCTCGGAAACAGAGTTACAACAAGGTGTTTCATAAATTTTTCCTTGTGATAAAAATTGTCATTAGCAAAAATAAGAAAACCAAAAAATATCAGTTTTCTTATTGTTCGCCTAGAAAATAGTAGGTATAAATTAAAAATTCATATACAGGATATGATATGAGTATTTGCAATGCATATAGAAGTTTTAGTAATGAGAATTTTTATTCTGCTTCAATAAATTTTTTTTTTTTGAACATAATTAGTTATGTTCTTGATACTATTCCTCTTCTACTAGCAAACCACAAAATAATGTGTATATTGAATGAATTACTTTAAGATGTTAAAATAATAATCCTAGTAGATAAATATATCTTTATTATATCGAATTTACAAAGAGAAAATTATTACATGAGTAATTATTCATATTTTGAAGTTTGGAAAATGTTGATGCAAAAAAAAAAAAATATAAAAAATTATTTATACCTACACACAAATTGATAAAACTTCGAACATAGTAGGTATGTATAAATATGCACAAAAATGCAATAGAGATAACTAAATGGAGTATATATTAGAAAAAAAAAATATTTTTTTCTTATCATAATCATTGGAAAAAATAATTAAAACGAAAATATGCTAAAAGTCATTTAGCAAAACAAATATATACATCAAATGATGTTGAAATAAAAACTTTGGAGGAGGAATCTAAAAATAAAATTTTTTAAATTTTTTATTTTTTTTATTTATACCAATTCTTGTTTTCTTTTTATATTTATCTCTTTTTTTTTCCCGAATATAAATAAAATTTGTAATCGTTATAAAAATATTAAAAATTATATAAAATAAAAAAAAAAAAAAAAAACAAATAAGATAAAAAGTTATAAAATTCTTTTTCCATAGCTTCATTTAATTAGGTAGAAATTGTTGAAATAATCATAAAATTCACATATTATATGCTAATAATTTATATAACTGGCGAGTTTCTTCATAAAGATCCTCAAAAACAAGCAACAGCGCTTCAATAGCTAAAGCCAAGCACGAAGGAAGAAGATAGTTGAGAAAAGGGCTCGGCTGTTCGCGAAGGAATGCCGAAAAGTGGTAACGCGGGCAGTCACACAGCGTAAAACGAAATTGGGGTCTTAATCGGTAGTCCGTGCGTAAATGCATTCCTCCCTGTCCCTTCTAAAAAAAAACTACTTGAAATGGTTTCTCTTGTATTATATGATGCAATATAATTAAAACAATAAGTTACAGATGCATGCGAAATATATTTAATTATGATTATGTTCGACTAAATCCAGCACCTTTTTCTATATAAATATACGGTGACGGTAATATACGGTAAAAAGAGAAACATATTCAGAATATTTTTAGTTTTTCGCAAATACTAAGAAAACGGTGAATTTTTCAGCTTTTTTGAATTCGGTTTAACCTACCGTGACGATATGAATCTATTTTTAATTACCTACTTTTTGAAGAAGCTCAAGAACTTGAAAAACTTTTAAAGGGTTACATTTACATAATTGTATTTTTTATCATTTCCATGTAAGTACCTGCTTATCTATATATTATCAATTCTACTATATTTGATCCTTCTTACTTTCCATTCCTAAATATAAATTAAAATAAGTTTTTGAAAAAAAAAAAATATTATACACATATATCCAATTTTACAAAATTTTGTCTCCGAACCTAATTAATACAAATAAGGTAGGTATAGAACAAAGATAATCAGAAATTCCAACCTATATTAGGTTGGTAAATAAATTTATAACACTTAGGTATATTCAAAACAGGATGTAGGAAACAATTTAAACCTACAATAATTCGAAGTGCGAATAAAGAAAAATACCTATTAACCAAAATTTTACTTAGGTAAATCAGAAATTTAGAACAGAAGCTACCTCATAAATCAAGTGTGGGGCCTATTTTCAAAATTTCAAATCAAAATACCTATTATCCAGATTTGTTATTTTAATATTTCTACCCTCGCTGTCAATTCATAGGTTGGTTGGTACATTTTGTTAAGTTCCTTCAATTGAAACCAATTTTCACCCCGTTGCCCTCCAAAGACCGAAGGTGCCTCTAATCGATACTACCTACCTACCTACCTTAGTTACATTACTAATTTTTATAAGAATCCATTAAAACTTTTAAACAAATTTTAAATTACATAAATTGTTTTTAAAAATACATAATTCAAACTCTCGGGCAATTGAAAACTACTTCTATCTCCAGGATTCCGCACTCGGAGAATCTCATGTTTTACCTTGGATGAAAGTGAACGAGAAATTACGCAATTTCGGCCGAGTAGTTTAATATTTATGAGAATCGTAGTTGGCTGCTGACAGAAAGTGAAAACATACAGTTTACAGTCCGTTCTTTAGTTTTTGATCGACACTTTTTTTTTTTTTTTTTTTCGTCATCACTAAAGTGCCACCGAAATTGTGACTCATCTCTCATTTTAGCCTTATGTTGTTTGTTGGGTGAAAGGAATTAACAATAATAATATAAAATAAAAAAAAAGGAAAAAAAGATTTTTGTTTTTGTTTTTTTTTTTTTTCCAATTATATCATCACTTTTTAAATTTAATTAACATAATAATTCTTATTTTTTCCAAAACGATAAAAAAAAATGTAGGTAGGTAGGTATTAAAAACTTATCAACCGGCAAATTAAAAAAAAAAAATGATTTAATTCTATTCTCAAAAAAGGGAAGGCGGTGGTATCATCAACAAAAAAATAGTTAATAGATAGAGTATTCAGTCATCAGAGGAATAGAAGTAAATTTCGCCTTTTTATGCTTTTATTATTATTAAAAATAAAATGAAAATAAACCAAATCAGCAAATTTTTTGAATTTTGAATAGAATAAATATAAAAAAACTTACCAACCACTTGAAATTTTTATTTTTTTTTTATTTTCCTATATTCGATATTCGGGAAATTATTAAAAAAAAAAAAAAAACAAAATTTAAAATTTATAATTTAATTTTCATAAAAAAAAACATATATAGGTAGGTACTACCGACGACAATTTAATTTTATAATTATAACTCGAATGGAAATCAGTCCAACTAAAAATTTTTTTTTAATTTTTTTTCTTTCTTCTAATAAAAAAAAAGAGAAAGAAAATACAACAAATTATGTGAAAAAAAATATCTTCAACGATGCCAAATATTAATTTTTTTTTGTAAATTGTGGAACATTATTGCATATTACATTCTGGGCAATAACAGTAGAAATAATACATGTATATGAAGTATGCCCTGCTTTTTTATTTATATTATACCTTGTTCACACTTCAACATTTTTCCGGATACTGCCTTTGACAAACTGAACTCGAAAAACATGTTCTTGAGCACAAAAACATATTAGTAAAATCGACCGAACGGACTACCTTAATGTGTTTCATCACAAAACAGATAAACATCTGTTTTTTTCTCAAGTTTAAAAACAAAAGTAAACAATACAATATACCTACAAATTCAATTCAAATTCAAAATAAAAAACAATAACAAACTTTTTTTTCATTTGTTTACAAATAAATACGACATCAAATTGTCAAAGTCAACGTCAAAAATGATACCCCAGTGAACATTAATGGCTTCCACATATTGCCTCACGAAATATTTGTAAAAATTACTCAACCCATCCTTTAATAACAAAATGTTTTCGCAAGAACATGTTCTTGTTGTTGTTTTTATTACTATGGGAAAACTACTTCAAAAACATAAAATTAACATGTTCTTGATCAAGAACATGTTAATCGTGTCAGTTTGTCCAAGGCATAAGGGGAAAACTACTTCAAAAACATAAAAGGAACATGTTTTTGAACAAGAACATGTTAATCGTACCAATCTGTCCCAGGCATAAATATGTGGAAATTTCCACTTTATGAAACTACCGTTCGCACTATTGAAGTGGAAAAAATTAGAAAAAATAAAAAAAATAAATAACATTCTTTAACTTTAAAAAAATTTAATTTTTTTGTGTTTGTTTTTATTTTTTTTTTCACATTTTGACACCACGAAATCTAGCAAAAAGTAGCTAAAAGTAGCTAATTGAAAAAAGAACTGCAAATTAAAATATCCGCCGGAATAACTTTTTTATATGGTAATATCCAGTGGTGGGATTCAGCCGGATCGCACCGGTTCGCGCGAACCGTTTCTTAAAAAATTTAAGATTCACGCGAACCGTTTTCTAAAATTTGTAGGTTCACGAAAATCGAAAAGTTTTGAAATAACTATTCACTGTTTTAACAGTCCCTCCGTGGCAATTTCTCAACTACTCAAAGAAATACAATTTGAATTTACATTGAAATTTGTATTAAAAATAAAATTTGAATTAAAAAACATGATGTTTGTCTTTCGGTCTGTGTGTTATCTAAAAATTTAAAAACTACTTTCACACGATGAGTATCTCGACAGGCGATGCGCGTAAAATTTATAGTAAAACAATTTTTTCTGGCTTTTTTAAAAAAAATCTCCTGTTTCTTTAACTATGTTATGTGAATACTGTGAATTGAATAAGAGAAAAAATATGCTTTTACAAAGTAATAAACGTGTAACAAGCAAGCCTGTTTTGAAATTTCAACATTTGGAAACATCAATCTAAAAATTTATAAGTTTTATGAAGGAGAAAGTATATATACATATGTCCTTTCCAGAATCTAATTAAAAAAAAAAAACTCTAATTAAAACAATTAAAAAACTTTTTAGAGGATTCGAAACCACAAAAAAAAATTGTATTATTATTTTTTTTACGGGATGCGAACCGGTTGTTGAATGTTTTGAATTCCACCACTGGTAATATCCAAAAAGTTTAAGGAAGAATCGAAATATCCGGAAAAATATTGAAGTGCGAACAAGTATTATATAAATTTCAAGGCCACAGAATTCAATGTTTATAAAGAGTGCCAATGCAAAGTGCGTTAATTTCTCTTCGAAACGTATTTAATTTTTAATTAAATTATTAAATATAAATTTTTACTTTTAAGTATTTTTAAATTTTTGATTTTCCTTATCATTTGACAATTTGAAATCAGTGGTCTTATCTTAAGATATCACTCGAATAGCTATGCGATATTGAGCATCAAAGCAATTGGATTTAACGACGACATATTCATAATTTCTCGCTTCAATGCTTTCGAAATGTATTTTTGGTAATAGTTTTTGGATGATTATGTTATGCATTAAATATTTTTTTTTATAATATCAATAAATAAATAAATTTATTAAATGTGGATGATTATTTTTTTTCTAAAAAAAAAAGAAAAATTCCCATAAAAATTAAAATGGCATTAGTCCCAAAAACGGTTTTCGATGTTGCCGGTTTGGTAATTTTTTTTATGCACGAAAAAAATTATTTTGGGAAAAAAATAAAATACTGTAAACATTATAGATATAAGAATACTACTCATAGGTAGGGCCTTAAGAAGTAAGATGTAAATATTAATGTAGGATATAAGGAATATGAAATAAAAAGAGATATATCAAAAAGGCTGTAAAAAAGAATTATGAATTTTTTTGTGACGATTATGCCATAAAGTAAATATAAATAAGAGGAATTCATTCCATACAAAAAGTTCAAATTTTAAAATGTTTAGAAAAATTAGATTGATATTATTATGCGGAGAGAAAAACAAAAAAAATTTTCTCTAAAAAAAATTCTCTTTTCAGTTTACTAGCAAAACAAATGAAAAAAAATTGTACAATCATAAGAACTTTTTTATTTTTTATTCATTGCAACTACATAATCGATTTATAAGTATGTATTTGTAAAGAAGAAAAATTTCATATATCGTTTCTAAAATGTGAAATCTTGATGGTAAATTGTATTATAAATTTTATTTATTATTTTTATTTATTAATTGCGGCTACATATGTTTTATAAGTATGTATTTGAAAACACAAAAATTTTATATATCGTTTCTAAAATGTGAATTCTTCGGAAATAATTGTATGTATTAATTTTATTTTTTGCCCTATATGAAATTAAATTTTAGGGTTTAAAAAGTAAAAATTATGTACTTATTTCTTGAACATATTTGGACTTATGTAAGATTTTGATTTCTTGAGGCTTGATCTGAATCGATCTGAATTTATTATAAAACTGAACTGTAAGAAAAATGCTGCGAACAAAGTTGTCAAATTATATGTAGGAAACATACCAATAGTTTTCGATTCCTTTTGTAATACTTACGTTTATTAAACTTACTTTTAACCAAATTAATTCTCAATAATATTTTTATTAAGTATTTGCTACTTGAAAAAAGTTTAAAATCAGAATAGTTTTTTTTTTTGTTTTGCTTCAAATCTAGATTTAATTGAAAATTCAAACAAATTAAAATAATATCTTGTTCACACTTAGCTAATTTAACATGTTCGCAAAGAGTTAAACATCTTTGGAAAATCGACCGTTCACACGATGTTAACATGTTTAGCTCTGTCAGATAAAGAATTTCAAATAATACGGCAGATAAGCTCAAAGGAACTGACGCGCCCAAAAAATTAAAAATATAAGAAAGTTGTGTCAAGGTTAAGAACTCGCGCGTCGTTTATCTTAAGTGTATCTCCACCTTTATAAAATTATCAAAGTCAAAAATTACATACCCAGTAAAAATTAAGGCACACTGAATATTGCGTAACAAAATATTATGGAAAAATTACTCATTCATCCCTGAAAATTAGCATGTTTTTGTAGAAACATGTTCAAGAACGTGTTTCTGTTTTAATTTTTTTACTATGAAAAACAACATAAAAAACACCAACGGAACATGTTCGTTGTCCAAACATGTTAAATTAGCTAAGTTTGAACAAGCTATTAATTTTCAGGGATGAATGAGTAATTTTTGAATAATATTTTGTTAGGCAATATTAAGTGATGTATATAGAAATATTCATCATTAAATAGAATCTCTCTTGGTATATAAATAAAAATATAATATGAGAAGTTACATACTTATTTAATATATCAATAGATTCAGAATGAGTATTAAACATACACATATGTATGAGTAGAATATAAGAATTATAATATAAGTACCTACCTAAATGACCTAACTGAATTGATAAAAATAAAAAGAATATTCAATTGTATAATAAACCTCATGAAATAAAGTCATAATTCAGAAATAACATTTGATTGAATTTTTATTTGAATTTAACAAATACATCATGGCGCAGTCGAGAAAAATGCAAAATAATTAATGATTAATGGGAAAAACTACAGTGAAGAAAACAAAGAAAAATCAAATAACCCAGTCAGAGAAACGTCCAAGAGGTAGGCCGCCAAAACAATTTATATTTAGACCAATTAAAATGGATTTCATCAAAAAAGTGGATAATCTAAGTTTACAAGGTAATCTAGCAGAAAATTGGCGTGTCTTCAAGCAGAATTTTGAGATCATGGTGACTGCAAGTGGATGTGACTCCAAAACAGATCCTATAAAGATAGCAATTTTTTTAAATGCAATTGGACCTGAAGCAGTTGAGGTATTTAATTCTTTAAATATATCAGAAAACGACAAAAAAGAATACAATAAAGTTATAGATGCGTTCGAAAATTTTTGTAAACCACGAAAAAATGAAATTTATGAAACATTTAAGTTTCAGAGTAGAATTCAGGCCATGGGTGAGCCATTTGATTGTTTTCTATTAGATCTAAAAAAATTGGTCAGATCATGTGGGTTTGCCGACAAAGAGAATAGGATGTTGCGAGATAGATTAATAATGGGTATTAATGATAAAAAATTACAAAAAAAATTTATAGAAACTGAAGATTTATCTTTAGAAAAAGCAATTAGTTTAGCTAGGGCGTGGGAGGCAACAGAAAATCAAACAAAAGAAATTCAAAATGAATCGAGGGCCACCATAAGCTCATCAGCTCATGCAATTGAAGTCAATAATGAAAACAAAAGGTTTGATACTAAATATAGCGTATCTAAGTCTAATTATAACAGTAATGAAAAAAAAAATAATTTGAATAAGTCAGATAGTCTTAAAAAAGAAAATGATAAAAATGTAAATGTAGATAACAAATTTTCTGGTCAGAAAGGTTCTGAAAAAAATATATTACGAAAATGTAAGTTTTGCTCTAAATCTCATGAATATGGGCGGTGCCCAGCTTTTGGAAAAAAATGTGCAAAATGTTCAAAATTTAATCATTTTGCAGAAGCTTGTTTAGCTAACAAAGTTCAAGAACTTAAAGTTAGTGAAAAATCGAGTAGTGAATCAGATTTTTGCATTGATACTATTTGTGAAAAAATAGAGTCAATAAGTCGGGCTTGGTATGAAAATGTGAAAATCAATAATTTTAGCATAAATTTCAAATTAGATACGGGTTCGGAGGTAAATGTATTACCGAAAATATTTCTGAAAAACATTGGTATAAAATCTATTGAAAAATGTTACAATAAATTAATAGCGTATGGCGGCAGTGAAATTAAAGTATTAGGTAAAATAAATTTAAAATGTGTAATTAAAAATAATTTTTCAGTTCAAAATTTTATAGTAGTTGATGAAAACTCAGTTCCAATTCTTGGTATTAAAGCATGTGTAGATTTAAATTTAGTGAACCGGATTTCTGCTATTAATGAATTTCCTGAAGATAAGGAAAAATTTATTGAAAAAAATAAAGAAGTTTTTGAAGGTTTAGGCTGCTTCATAGAAAATTACAAATTGGAGATAAAAGAAAATGCCCAACCAGTTGCGAAACCTCCGTTAAGAGTTCCCTTATCTTTAGTTCAGCCGTTAAAAAAAGAACTTGCTCGTCTTGAACAGCAAGATATAATAGAAAAAGTTGATGAACCAAGTGATTGGGTTTCGAACTTGGTCATTGTGGAAAAACCAAATAAATCTATTCGAGTTTGCTTAAACCCACAAGCATTAAATAATGTAATAAAAACTGAAAGTTATAGTATTCCCACTCAACATGAATTGTTTTTAAAAATTAGCAATAAAAAGTGGTTTACGGTATTAGATATTCGTGACGGTTACTTTCAAATAAAATTAGATGATAGTTCCAAAAAATTATGTACTTTTAGCTCACCTTTTGGGTGTTATCGATACAAACGTCTTCCATTTGGAATAAAAATTGGCAGTGAAGTCTATCAAAAATATAATGAACGCAATTTTAAAGATATTAATAATGTAATTGTATATATAGACGATATTTTAATAACAGGAAAGTCAAAAGAGGAACACGATGAAGCACTCAAAAATGTAGTTGAAAGGGCAAAAACCTTGAATATTAAATTTAATTCAGAAAAAATACAATATAGAAAAAATGAGGTTCGATATCTAGGGCATATAGTAAACGAAAATGGAATTTCGTTAGATCCTAAGCGTGTTGAGGCAATTTTAAAATTATCATCGCCTAAAAATAAAAAAGATTTGCAATGTATCATGGGCATGATAAACTATATCAGAGATTGGGTTCCAAATTTAGCTGATGTTTCAGCCCCATTGAGAGAGTTGCTAAAAAAAAATGTTAGTTTTGATTGGTATTCAATGCATGAAAAATCGTTTAATAAAATAAAAGAGTTAATTTCAAATTCATCAACGTTGAAAACGTTTGACCCTAAACTACCCATTACTATTCAAGCTGATGCATCTAAATTCGGAATTGGTTGTTGCATTATGCAAAATCGAAAGCCCGTCTGTTTTGCATCACGTAGTCTAACAGAAAGTGAAGTAAATAATTTTGGGCAAATCGACAAGGAATTTTTAGCAATAATTTTTGCTTGTCACAAATTTCACTATTACATATATGGTAGAAAAGTTGAGGTTATTACTGATCATAAACCATTAGTAACAGTCATGCAAAAAGAGCTTCATAAAATTTCATCTCCGCGATTACAAAGGATGCGGTTAAGACTTTTTCGCTATGATCTTGATGTAAGATACATGCCTGGTAAATATTTATATATTGCTGACTTATTGTCAAGAAATTTTTTAGAAAATCAAAAAAATGACGAAATTAAGGGTTTGAATGAAATGGTTCATTCATTAAATATAAGTAAATCGAAATTAGAAGAATTTCAAGTCGAGACAAAAAATGATGAGGTTTTAAATAAACTTTTAGTAATGGCCAAAGATGGATGGCCAAAAAATAAAAACAATATTCCAGATTGCATTAAATATTATTGGAAATTCCGAAATGATATTTTTGCAGATAATGAAATCTTATTTTTGAATGAAAAGGTCATTGTCCCAAACTCATTAAGACAAACCATGTTAAATTTACTGCATAAATCTCATTTAGGTATAGAAAAAATTAAAAATAGAGCGCGATCATTATTGTTTTGGCCTAAAATTTGCAGTGATATTGAAAATACAGTTACAAAATGTAATGTGTGTCAAAAATATCAGAGTGCAAAAATTCGCGAACCAATGTTAAATCATGAAATACCCAAATTTCCTTATCAAAAACTAGCAATGGATTTTTGTGACTATGAAAATAAAAATTATTTAATTGTATCTGATTACTTCTCGAAATACCTTGAAATTTTACCGGTAAATAATAAAAATGCATCCACAGTTATTGAAAATTGTAAAAAATTATTTGCAACACACGGAATAGCTCGTTACATTGTTGCAGATAATAATCCATTTGACTCGTTTCAATTTAGAAAATTTTGTTCGGACATTGATGTGGAAGTAATAACTGCTAGTCCACGATATCCTCAAAGCAATGGTTTTGCTGAAAAAGCTGTTCACATTGCAAAAAATTTGATTAAGAAAACGAAAGAAAGTAAAGAAGATCTTTGGTTAGCATTGCTAGAGTATCGGAATACTCCATTAAAACATTTCAATGCATCGCCAACAGAACTTCTAATGAACCGAAAAACACGTACATTAATTCCGGCAAAAGAAAATTGTTTTTACCCACAAAAAATACCAAATCCTATTATTAATTTTGAACTGAACAATAACAAAATAAAAAAGTATTATGACAAACATTCGAAAAAATCAGAAGAAAATTTTAATGTTAATGAAAATGTGTGGTTTTTTAATAATAAAAATTGGCAAAAAGCAAAAATTATTGAAATTCACGATTCTCCCAGGTCGTACTGGATAGAGCTAGAAAACGGGTCAGTGTTACGTAGAAATTCAAGATTCTTAAGAAAAAATAAGTTATCTAAAAACGATTAAATTTCGAATATTTTTTTTGAACAAGAAGGTAGATTTAAAAAAAAAAAAAAAAAAAGAAATGTACAGATTAATTATTAATACATTATTTGTTAAAATATTGAAAAAAAAAAAAAATATTGAATTAAAAAAAAAAAAAAAAAAAAAATCTGAATTGTTGAAAATTGTTATGCAAAAAAAAAAAAAAAAAAAAAAAAAAAGGGAGATGATGTATATAGAAATATTCATCATTAAATAGAATCTCTCTTGGTATATAAATAAAAATATAATATGAGAAGTTACATACTTATTTAATATATCAATAGATTCAGAATGAGTATTAAACATACACATATGTATGAGTAGAATATAAGAATTATAATATAAGTACCTACCTAAATGACCTAACTGAATTGATAAAAATAAAAAGAATATTCAATTGTATAATAAACCTCATGAAATAAAGTCATAATTCAGAAATAACATTTGATTGAATTTTTATTTGAATTTAACAAATACATCATTAAGTATGCATTAATTTTTACTTGGTATGTCATTTTTGACTTTGAAATTTTATAAAGGTGGAAATACACTCATGATAAATGACGCGCGAGTTCTTAACCTTGACACAACTTCATATATTTTAACTTTATTGGGCGCGTCAGTTCCTTTGAGCTTATCTCCGGTATTATTTGAAATTTTTTATCTGACAGAGCTAAACATGTTAACATACGAAAAACATAATCTGAACGGTCGATTTTCCAAAGTTGTTTAACTCCTTTCGAACATGTTAAATTAGCGGAGTGTGAACAAGGCATTAATAATGAATTGTGGATCACAAAAGCTTCAGTTCACAGATTATGATTACTGAAGTTGTATTTTTTTAATGTATTGATTTACTTGGATTTAAAAATGGTTATATTAATATTAATGTTATAAAAGAAATTATATAATACATTTTTATATCTATATATATACAAGCCCTGCATCATAAGACCTCGCACGGGTTTTTTTGGTTTTGTTCTACTTTTTTCCAGTTTTATATTTTTTTCATTTAAACAAACCTTTTTTAGGAGTTTTTGGTCTTTATAAAAAAGTTAAAAGTAATAAGTTAAATTTTGTGAAAAAAATTATTTTCCAAAAGTCCACTTTTTCAATTTTTTTTTTTGGCATCGCAGAATTTTCGAAAGATGCAATTTGAAGGGCATTTGGGAGTAGTTAATTTTAGCTTTTTGGGGTTTGTCGATAAAATAAAGGAGAGAGTCAAAAACGCCTTTGAAATTCCAAAAAAACAGGCCAAAAACACGAAAAATAGCAATTTTGGACTGTTTTTTGGAATTTCAAATGCGTTTTTTGACTCTTTCCTTTATTATGTCTTAGGGCTCGTATATATTTTTTCATATAGATAGATAAGATATTTTTTAAAAAAGAATTATTTCAAATTAATTTTCCAATAGATTCGTTTTTTTTACAAGACGCTGCTTTACTCGATTTTTGTTTTTTACTGCTTTCTATCTTTAATTTTTCTTTTAATAATCTTGCTCTTTTTTTTAATAATAGTTTAATTAATAATTCCAAAAACTTCTTTCGATGCTCATAACACCCACCACTTTCAAAAAACCAGGAACAAAATTTTTTAGATTTTTTTTTGTCTCTTCCAAACAACTCAACAAAATGAAATTTTTTGCCAGTAGTGATAATAATAAATTCTAAATTTCTAATTATTATTGATATTGTAGCATATTGGGATCATTTATTTTTTCTATGCATTTGTATTTTGTGTACGCAGTTGCAATGCACTGCTTTTTTTGTCATTATAAAAAAAAAAAAATAGAGAAATTTTATGTTCTCTATTTTTTTGGGATATCAATAATTATGAAAAAAATAAAAAATTAAATTTGTACAATTTGCCCGCCGCCCCCCACCCCTCTCGTTCTGGGATACCACCTTTATCCTTTTCCATAAAATAGGGCAAATCGGGCAAAAAAATAAAATCTCCCATACAAAATGTATGAAAACTTTAGGGGGCCATATCTCCGAAACGGGGCCTTTGCCCCAAGAACTGTTTTCAGTTTTGGGGGTTTGGGCACCGCCTCTACCTCCTCTCCAAGTTTCAGTCGATTCTGAGTGGTTCACGTAAACTGCCAAAACTTTATTCAGGTATAAAAAAAAAAAACTGCTAAATGTTTCGTTGCGATTAACACCAGGGGTTATTGCCGGCTGCCATAGTCTGGCTGGCAATTAGAATACCTACTTAGCATATCATTTGTTTCCTTTTCAAATTAAAAGTATTTTTAACTGATATCAACAATCAACAATCAATTATCAATCATTATCAATTAATTAATAATTATTAATTACAAAAGTTTAAATTTTCAAATTGAATTAAAATGGATATTTTGTATGGGCGCACTTCATATGATGATTACTACGTAAAAATGATGCTGGATCAATTCAATAAATATCGAAAAGAAAATAAATATTGCGATTTGAAAATAAAATTGCCGGACGGAAGTATTTTTAATGTTCATCGAATATTTTTAATATCTGGTTGTAAATTTTTTGAATCTCTCTTTAGCTTTCATGAATCAAATGAGGACTCGACTAATTCTCCAGAATTAAAGGAGAAAATCCCAGTTGATACGTTAGAAAAAATCATCGAATCCAATGAGGAATCGACTAATTTCACGAAAGATTTCATAGAGTTAAAGAAAAAAATTCCAGCTGATTCATTTGAAAAACTTCTCGAATATATTTACACTGGAACAGTTGAACTTACAGTGGAAAATGCACTAAATTTGCACGATCAAGCCATATTTTTTGCAATGAATAATTTAAAAGAAATTTGTTCACAGTTTCTTATAAATGAATGCCATTTAGATAACAGTTTAACTTTTTGGAGACAATCTGAATATGATGAAAAGTTAAACAAAAAATCAATTCAAGTTATTGCTAACAATTGTGAAAAATTTTTGGAACTAAATTTATCCGAGCTATCATTTGATGAATTGAATAAGTTGTTAAAAATTAATGAAATTATTTGTTCAGAAAATAAACTTTATGAATTTGTTATTAAGTGGATCAAAATTGATTTGAAACAGCGACGAAAACATTTTCTTACTCTGTTAAATGATCTTCGACGTTGTTCGGTTAGTGATCAATTTAAACTCAATTTGATTCTAAATGAAAAAGGGGATTTTGAATTGTCTAAAGATTTGATGGAACATTTTAGAAAAAAACTTAAATTTCTCGATTCCAGATTTTTGCCTCGAAAAATTTATAAAGAAGAAAATATATTTTATGCCATAACAAAGAACGAAATTCTCAAATTAAATAATAATAATAATTTTGAATTAAAACTTAAATATGAACACGGCGATGGTTTCCGAAGCGCTAAAATTAATAACAATTACATATTACTTTCTGGCGGCAAGATTTGTAAAATTTATAATGCTTCTCGTAATGAAATTGAATGTTTTCCAGATATGAATCAGAATCGATATTATCATGAAGTTTTAGCAACAAATGCTAAAATATACTCTTGTGGAGGAATGAATAATTCAAACACCTTCGAGTGGTATAATTGGAATGGAGACGTTTGGATCGATGGACCCAAAATGAAAGAAGGCAGATATAATTTTGGTATGGTACATCACGAGAATTGCCTTTATGCCGTCGGTGGGGTAAATGTTGGTAGCATAGAACGTTTTGATCCTCGTGTAGGTAACTGGACCACGTTGATTCATGACAACAAATTGAAGAGCGAATTCAAAACATCATCATTTTTAATGGAACAAAAAATTATATCTTCTTTCTCTAATGGTAGTTTATTCGAATTCGATATAACAGCTATGACATTCACCGAAATGCCTAAAAATGCTCCTCCTTTCAATAAGTTGAAAGATATTTGTTTCAGCAATGGAATAATACATTTTTTTGGCACCGATTCAACAATAATGTGCTCATATTGCAATAGACCTTATGTAAATAATAATAAATCTTGTAATTACGGTCATACCGGAGCTTCGAAACCTGAAAATAAAATAGTGAAAGCCACATTTAAAAATAATAAATTTTACGACATTGTGTCTCTGACACCCTACTTCGATGATGAGATCAATGTGGTTGCTCTGTATTAAACTTATTTTTCATTTGAGTAATCAATTGTTTTTAATAATTATGCATTTTTCTCTACAAATTTATGAATTTTTATTGTAATACTTTTAATTTAATACTATTATTTAACTTTTAATGCTATGAAGGCAAATGATGGAACATAATGAAATGGACAAAATTTAAAACCATTTTCAGTATGCAATACATCTCATATTTATCATCTGATATTATGTAGATTCATCGTACATTCGGCGAAATATTGATTTTTTTTTTTTGTACTTTTTCTAAATATTTTTAATTATTAACTACTTATTACATGAGCAGTATTTTTCTTTTAATTAGAAGTTTTTTATGTTTGTATTTTAATAAATCATAAATAAAATGGTTTCTTAAATACATGTAATTTTTTTATAAAATTTTTTAATTGAAATCAAAGAGAGAAGCAAAAATTAAGTATTTCAGAGTATATATCCTTTCTTTGTAGATATACATTTGGACATTTTAATTAATTTTTAAAAATTTACTTTCGCATTCCAATTTAAATTCCACTTATTATCCGCATTACACAATTTGATGAAAAATGGAATTTAAAATAATCTGTAACTTCAGATTTAAATAAGGTAAGTAAATAAATAAATCGATTGGGCATGTGCGTTTGAATAATAAAAAAATAATGCAGGGTTTTATCAGGGTCAGGGTGTACCCAAATACGTTATAATGTTAATACTCTGGTGATTGCTTATGTGTTGGTTTATAAAATTTCAGTGCAATAGGAAAATCAGATGTTTTTCTTTTTTATGTATCATGTGCATTTTTATGTAGTTCACCGTGACTGCAAAAATTCTAACAGTAAGTTAGTTGGCTTTGAAATTTAAGTAATTTTCGGAAGTGATTTTGTTTTAAGTTTGTGAATAAAAATCAAAAATAAATAAAACTTTCTGCATAACAATTAACTTAAATTATAGAAATTATTTCTTCATTATGAAAAAAAATACATATAAAATTATAAATTTTCCAATTTTTAATAAAATAAACTATTTTTCCAACCCCGTACATTTTGATAAAAACACACTATACAAAGCGTAGATTTTTCCCTGAATCACATATTTAGAAAGAATAAACAAGCACCAGTATTTACATTGCAAGCTATTTGGGTGAAACAGATTTTTTAAATCAAGTTTAAAACACCTAAATTTTCACTTCACGGTGAGGCAATTAGGGCGTAAAACTTGAATCCTATGTAAAATATGAGAAAAAAAGATTATTAAAAAAACAAATTTAAAACTAATGTACTACAAGTTTATTATCTATAATGTAGCTAATAAATATTTACAAAATAGCACGTTTTTAATATGTACTTCGAACAAACAAATAGGATATAATTTCAATAACAAAATCATATTTTGTAATTTAGATATATGGAATGACAGTTTACATAAAAAATATTTTATCCTAAATAAGTTGAAATTAACTAATTAACTAAATTTGTTAAGGCACACTTTAATACATACCTAGACAAATGAAAATCAATTTACGAAAATATTTTTTTTTCTTATTTTTTTTTTGTTCTACAATGTTTTAAATTGATTAATTCATTTTAGTTTATATGACACTTGTGTAAGATCGTCTTATGTCACATATTATAATTTATTTAATTTTTGTTCTTTGCAAATGCAATGCAAAAAAATAATTGCATACGTTTTTGGAACTAATTGGTGAGTATTCTATGAGAACTATGTACTCATAATCATCGATTAAAGGAACTATGTATTTATTTTTCAGAAATGAGTTATTATTATTTTTTAATTACATATATTATATAATAAAAAGAAACAAGAAACTTCAAAGTTTAACGAAATAGCTTTAAGAAGTCTGAATGATTAAAATTTGTTATTTTAAAGGTAAAAAATTGAAAGAACACAAATAAAAAATAACTCGTAATTCAACAAAAGCAATTTTATAAAGTTAAATACGAATTTTGAACTTTTTGAATTATTCTATGGTTTATTACGAATTATGACTCGATCGAATAAATCAATGAAAATCTTTTGCTTCAATTCAATGAATACAATTCTCTGCTATCGCTTATTTGTATTTCCATTTATATTATTTTGTTATCAATATAATTTAAACTATACGCTTTTTTACATACATAATGTATACGATTGCATAAATCTTCATTTAAGTTTTTAGTACTAGACTTTAAGTCATCAAGATTGTTTAAGTTTTTAATGCTTTAAAAAAATGTTGGTTTAACTATAATTACGATTATAATAATTTAACGTTTTGTTCCATAATTTAGGAAATAAATTCAGCGAACAATTACAATACTTCAAGTTCGTTAACATGTATGTAAATAAACTCAAATAAAAATTATATACGCTTAATTTTTTTATTACTAATGATTAGCCTAATAAAGGTATTTAAAATTTTAATCGAAATTAAATAATAAATATTTTTATGAGTATCTCATTAATTTTTGATAAACATCTAATTATTATTAATAATTTAATGATTTAAGTAGTTACACCAATGACTTATATTATGTTTTATTGAATCAAAATTCTAACTACTGTCATAATAAAAAGCTTTGACTTCTAATTTCAATCTTTGGACTTAAATATTTAAAAAATTTCCAAATTTCTTTTCTATTAATTTCATTTATATATACATTTATATTCAAAATATTAAAATATAGGATTTTTTTGGACTATAATATACATACATACTAAAAAATAGACAAAAAAAATATAAAAAAAGGAAAAGCAAATCGTTAAAACTTTGTATTAAAATGTTAAAAAGATATAATTAAAATAAAAACAATATCAATGTCTTAATAACACCAATGAAATTACTTTGATAATTATGTAAGTTACAATTTAAAGTTATAGGTTTATAAGATAACATTTTAATACATTTTTTTCATTTGGGATCTCAAGATCTTAGACTAAAAAAAATTTCTACCTTCGGAAATTTTAATATTTTGCAGAAATTTGGAAACTAACAAACTTCAGTAAATTATTTTTAAACAAAAAGTAATAATCAGAATTTTTTGTATTTATTCTTATAAGTACATATATAAATATCTAAATATATAAATAGTATATAATAATATAATATGCAATATAGGACACAAATATTATAATTCGTAGATAGGAGGAAGTCTTCATTTTATTAAATTTTTAAAAAAGTTTGTTTGGAATCATTATTTGCTAATATATGATAATTTATATTAATCAATTAGACTTTTAAAGTTGACCGACTTGTTTGTGAAAATGTATTTAAAGTAAATTACTATTTAGGCGCGAATTACATCCAGTTTTTTTTAGTTGTATGGTTTGTTCAAGTTTTAGAGGTCAGTAATTTCTTATGGAAAAACTCTAATAGTAGCGATTTTCATGTGAATTAACGAAAATAACAAAAAAAATTATATCAAAATTTATCAGAAAAAAATATATATTGTAAAAAAAAATATTTATATATATGATATTTATACAGGTATGATAGTGATATTATCGACAAATTTTTGGTGTTCTAATTCTACCTATTTTTTAATTATATTCTGAAATTGTGTTGGATTTTTCCGAGTACCCTAAGTGAGCTTTACACACGGCTTTTAAACATAATTTTAATCCAGAGATTCCTATTTTCTGTAACCATTTTTGCTAATTTATAAATTTATATCGATCATGATAACTCGCCAATGGGTGCGTTTTGAAGCCTGAAAAAGTAATAATATTAATTAGACATTATTAATATAAGGAAATTTTTTTTTGCACTATCACCATATTTTCTTGTAAATTTTATCATCACACTCTTAAGCGTGATTTACACAATGGCTAAATTTGTAATCTTTTAATTTTTTCTAGTCAAACTAGAACGAGAAAGCGATAAATAAACAACAACAACAAACATGTGAAAGAAGTAGACAGAAATTTAATAATTTTTTTCCTTTTATAGCACAAAACATAAACAAATTTTATAGCAAATTTACATGCGGGTTACACTTGCTGAAAAAAAAATTATAATTATGATTTTTTTTAATGTAGTGTGAAATTTTTATGAGTCAAAAATCATACTGGCTTAGACTTCATGTTCCAGATGCATTCGAGCTCCCTGTATAAATTTATAAATTTTAATATTTCTTCCTTATAAAATTTTTTCGACATGTTTTTTCTATTTTCTCTCTTTTTACTAAGTTCTTAGTTTTTATAAACTTCACCTTTTTCAATAAAATATCTTGTTTTTTAAAGTAAGTTATTTTATTTATTTAATAAATAATTCACATAGATTTTTTTAAATTTCAACATTCAAATTCAAATCCCGTAATAACAAACCGCTTTTATTATTGTTGTTTGCACTTTCAAGAGTTTACTTTTTTCTTTGGCAGCCAAAAATTTTCCTTTTGACAGAAAAAAATCAACACTGATTTTTTTTAAGTATGATTTTTCATCATGATTATTTCTTGATTTTTTTTCACACAAACTTTCGCACATACATTCAAAAAAAATCATGATTTTTTTTTTCAGCAAGTGTAACCCCCAGGTTAGAAATACAATAATAATTTTTCAGAAACTATAAAATTCAAATTATAACATAAATTTTATTTACGCGCCTAGAAAAAAAAAGACGTAAACTATAAAAAAAGATGAACTAGTTCATCTTTTTTTTTTTTGCTATAAAAAAAGATTACAAAAAAAGACACCAAAAAAAAAAAAAGATGACTCTGTTCGTACTGCTCTAACTTATTAGTTTTTGTATCTTCTGTCCTGTTTTGTTTTGGGATCTTTTTTTTTTGCCATTTTTAGCCATTGTGTAAATCAAGCTTTATGCTTATAAAAAAATGGAGTACTGTGGATAACAACGTCGACATCGTTTTTAATGCAAGCACCAGAGTAAACAAAAACAAATAACAAGCATAAAAAGGAGAATTTTCATGTGCATTTCTGTTCTTTGAGAAAATGTTGTTTTTCTTATGATTGTCAAAATTAGTTTTTACAAATATTTATATTTTATTATTAAGTTTATTACTATTATTGAACATTGTGCTATTTTGAAATATGATCGTAATGTTCAATCGTAAATTATTTACGTTAATAAATCGCTTAATTATAAAGTACATACGTTAGTAATTTTTTTAATGGTAATCCTCAAAAATTCATAATGTTGGCTTAGGTAAATAACTGAATTCAGTTAAATTATTGCAATGAATTTAAAAAAAAAAATATGAGTTTGTGTTCGTACAATGAATATATAATTCAAATAAGTAGAAAATATAATTATTAAAATATAAAGTAATAAAACTTAAATTACAAACTTGTTATTCATTCTTTGATTTTTATATAATACATATATTTGTTCGAATATCTGTTTTAATTTTAAATGACTGTTCAGTGAATTACATTGTTATGCGAAATTTGTTCGACAGCTTGATCGGATGACGTGAAATGGGTTTTTATAGAATTTCAATTATTCAGAGAAAAAGAGATCGAGAGGGTCAAAATAGTACTGAAACACAACAAATAAAATCCGTTAAAAGATCCTATATAAAGAATTTATAATAAAAATTTTGCTCTTTTCGATTGTGTTTTTATTAATTTGATGATAAAGGTTTGATATTTATTCGGTATACTTTTAGAGAGCATAAGAGGTAATCTTTCTCGTAATTATCTTTTGAGAAAAAAAAAGTTATTACCATAAGTCATGAATAAAACTGTACAAATCATCACTGACTGCAACCTAAAAAAAAAACTCAATTATTTTCTTTGATTTTTTCAGTTTGAGTTTATCTTTATATTATTACTTCTAAATTTCTTACCTTATATGGTGTGGGATTTAAAGTTCTTTTATGATCATTACGCAGGGTTTTCAATGTGATTTGTACTTTTTCACGAACTTGTTCCAGTGAAGGTAACGGTTGACATACCACACCATTATTCCAATATACTTTAAATAATGGTTCAACATGTGATGGAATTACATACGCCCGTTTAGACTCTAGAAATGGATGACGACAAAGAACTTTTTGACCAACCACTGGTGGTAACTCATCAACTTTTTGCAATAAATCAATCAATGCGTGTCCATCTGCGCTATATAATCTAAAAAAAAATTGCATTGATTATTGTTATTTTATTTAATTTGAAGATAACAACCAACCTGAAAGCATTTTTATTTCCGGGCATGGTAACTTTTTCTACATCCTGGCTTAATTTTATGCGTGCTTGACCATTAATTTCAACTAATTTGTAAACACATCCAAGTGCGGGCTGTCTTTGACACGTTACTGAAAAAAAAAATTACAAAATAGTCAATTTAACTTATTTTTATTTTTGATTATCTGAAAGCGGTCCAATTGTTCTGGTAGTAAATTGGACAAAGGGACTTCAATATTTCCAAAGTGTTTTTTTATTCAGAGGGCCTAATTATTTTTTTTATTTTACTTTTAATAGGATTTTAAATCAGTTTTGTCGTCGAATTGACAACTCAAACATTTAATTAATTTTTACCTAAATGTGTTCCGATACCAAAGCAATCAATTTTGTGGCCTTGTTCATTCAAACTTAAGATTGTCTCTTCATTGATATCATTCGACGCTACTATAGTTAATTTATTAAACCATGGTATTTTAAATTTTTCAGCAACTTTTTCGAATGTTTCACGTGATAGACATGATAAATAAGCTAAATCTCCAGAATCAATTCGAATTCCTACTGCTATATAATCCAAATCATTTAGTGCTAGTGCAACAGCACAAAAATTTAAAAGACCACTTCTAGAAATGTAAAGAAAATAATTTTAATAAGATAAAATATGTTCATGATATAATTTTGTATTACTTATTTATTATTTTAGTTATTCATTAATCTAAAAAAAATAATTTCAAATTTAAAAAATGAAAACTGAGGAACAATATTAAAGGTACATAACGTACAACCAATATTAAAGGTACATAACGTACGTAATGTTACGAAGTTTGAACTGGTGGAAAATTTCACAAATTATTTATTTATCTATTCATTATATGTATAAATTTTAATATTTTTTCATATGTATATAATTTTATTTGTTAAATTCCTTAAATATTTAGGAATAACATTGTGCTATTCTCAAAACAATTTACTAGCGACATATGTATATCGTTTATGTTAGACATTGCTTCGTTCTATTTCCATATAATTTGTTCAACATTTTAGATTTTTCATACGTTTTATGTTTTTATTATTTATTATTAAATTTTGATAAAAAAAATGATTTAGTAAAAGTAAATGTTTTGAGCTTTTTAATGACCAGCAATTTCATTTGAAACGCAATTGAATGTAAATAATTTTTGTATTTCGTCGCTAAGCTGAAAGTGTAAAATAAAAATTCTTCATTAAAAGCTCAAAAAATAATACGAAGTGTGCCGGTTGAACTATTTTTTGGCTTTGAACAAATAATTTTGACACATTCCTTCAGGTTGGCTACAAAATTCACACTGCTCTCTACAGAAACAAAATTTTCTAATAGTTATTTTATTATCAAATTTTAATCAAATTTAGAGAAAAATGTGTTTTTTTAAAAAAGTGTTTTATGGACAAAACCATATTTTACAATACAACAATACACTACTTTAATTTAGTATTAAATTAAAATTAATAATAGTAATGTTTTCCATCAACAGTTTTTATTTTTGTTTTTTTTTTTTTCAAACTACTGTAGGAAATACTACTGTTCCTATTGTGAACTGTGCACTTTCTTTTTTTTTTTTGCATTATCAATAAAATTATATTATATGTATTATATAAAAAAAGTCGTTATTATATTTAATACGGACAAATTTGTCAGAGCGTAGAGTTAGTCGGCTGAAAATTCTAATTTCAAACGACCTTAAATTCTAACGATTTTATGTCATTTTATTTATTTTGTCTGTTTGACTGGAAAAATCATAGATTCGAGTTACGAGAACTATACGTAGTACTGTCCACTATAATACGTATTGAACTTTTTCTTTTGTCTAAAAAAATATTATTTTCGGATTGATTGTAAAACTTTCTACCCCATAATAATTACAAAAAAAAAAAAAATTAAAATGATATCTATTAGTTTGGCGATTCTAAAGACTTTAGTGTACATACTTTAATTCTAAGTTGCTTGTGTTATCCATAAAACATTAGTAATGATAAGTCAAAATATTAAAAAAATTAAACAAAAGACAAACACAACCAAAATTATATTAATTTTTTTATTGTGATTTTTTCGTCTACAACTTATCTACCTGGGGTATTATTTCGTATTCTGATCTGAAAGTTGAATTCCGTTCTCAAAAATTATCGGTATTCTGTATCATTTTTAGATTACATGAAAAGTGTTGTCGTTAATTATAAGAAAAATTCCCAAATTTAATGTCAAAAACAGATAACAATAACATAAGCAAAAATTAAAAACCTTTTTTTTTTTCATATTAAGTGCTGATGATTTAGAAAATAATTTTAAAAAAAAAATTTAATTATGTATGTGATTTCCGCAAAATTAACTTTTGGAACAGAATACAGAATAAGGCCCGTTAAATGGATGCTAGCCAAACCGGATGAAAAAAAATAACATACGATACTACATAAAAACATAAATAGTTTCTTTATTTTATTTTATTTTTTTTTTTCTAAATTACAATAGCGAAAGTCTATCTTTAAATTTAAACCATCACTTAGATAAGTGATCGTTTAAATTTAAAATATAATTCAAATATAAAAATAAATTCACCAAATTAAAACAACCTTAGAACAACTACAGAACCTAGCTGTGATCCCAGTTTGCCAATGTTTTAATAATTATGATAATAAAATTGTCAGAGGTACAGGCGAATTTAACCTTTCTTTACTTTAAACACCACTTGCTAATATCATTTAATAAATAAACAAATTTCCATTTTAGATTGTTATGGGATTTAAGATGGGAAGGTAGACCTCTGATAAGACTAAGACCATTCAAACAGTTCTCAGAACTGAGACAAATGGGCACATAAAGTCTGCATAACAATCAAAACAACCATAAATTCCGAATAAATTCGTCCACTACAAAACCCAGAAAACATAAACAAGAAAGGTCCATTGTCAACATTCGACGAAGCGAAAATAGAAACAGGAGGCTACTCAGAGATGCTGGAACATAAACTGGAAAAGATGTTTAAGCTTGTTGCCACATACATAAATAAAATTTGACATTCGTGGCGAGTTGAAAACGATAAGGCGGATTCCTTGATAGGGGTTATTAAGTCAATACTAAGTGGCAAAAAATAATTTAAATATTTTTTTTTGTAATAAAAAATAGACAAATAAAATATCTCTATTTTCCTACTCCTAATTGACCTTAAGCGTAACTGTGCAAAATTTTTATTTTTAAAATAAAATTGTTTTGGCAAAATACTAGCAATAATGTTGTTAATAGTATAAAAAAAACTTATTGTTACTAAAAATTTTGCATTAATTTCAATGATAAATATTTAATAGGCTTATTTTTTCTCAAATTTAGCCGATTTATTTCAGAATAAAAATACATGCCATTAAAAATAAATGAATTGATGGTTTGATTTTTGTGACACAATAAGTTTAGTTTAATGAGTCTTCAGCACTTATTTCCTGCCTATGATTGCATAACATCTGAAAAACATAATTTATACGCCTATTTTCAATTCACTGTTATATGATACTTGTTCGAAAATCTTCTTCTCATTCCGATAACAAATTAGAATCCTTTTGAGTTTTTAAATCTTTTTGAGGATTTGAAAGTTGGGAAAAATAAAATAATTCTCTAACCTCTACGTATTATATTTTCAATATGTTAGGCACTTAAATTAATTTAAATTTTTTATCAGATTTTTATAATTTCAGAAAAATAAGATATACGATATATTTTCCACAATAAAATTTTATTCTCTTAAAAATTTGCTTAATCAAAAGTAAAATTTTAATGAAAATTTCATACTTGCAATCTTATACTGAATAAAGTTAATAAGAAAAATTTTGATTATTAAGATTAATACGCACTAAGCCATTTGAATTAAAATCAATGAAATGATTGTTCGAAAATCTTAAGTTAATTTTAAAGAAAAGAATTTTGTAATTTCAAAAGTAGCATCCAACATCGTTTTATGATAATAGAATATTTGTTTTATTTTTTAAAATTCATGTAAATTTATTCAACCTATCTAATCCAACTTATTTCAAAAACTGGTTATGATTTATTAAAAAAAAAATACATACCTCTGCCAAAAAATGTGCCAGGAAGTCAATAAATAATGTTAATTTGGGACTTCTTTCAAAATGAGAAAAAAAAACTTACAGCCAAAAATGTAAACACATCTAGGTATTACATTTATAAAAAAAAATAAAATTTATCAACAGCTCTTTAACATTTTATTAACATTGATCTGTAAAATATGATTTTTCTTATTTAAAATAAACTGTTTTATTTCAATTAAACATTCAGGGTCTATATGTCGTTATTCTGTGAATACTCACTTATTCCAAAAGGATAGTTTTAATTTTAAGTTAATTTAGTTTAGGCCACATAGTTTCATGCGAAACTGAATGTTATGTGAAAAACTGTGTAAGCTCACGTATAAAAAATATTTTTCTGTATTTCGAAAACGCGTATCCGGAATACAGTATCCTCGCTTGAAACTAACCTAAATAGTGCAAAATCTGACGATGAAATCAAATATATATAGCTTAATAAACATATGTATTTAAAAAAAATATATTTGAAAAAGAAAACGTCTGTTATGTCTCATTAAGTGTGTACAGAAACATTTCACATTTTACTAAAATTTCTTGAATGTTAAGTTGCTATAGAATATATTTTTATTTTATTTTATTTGAATTGAGGTGACTATAAAAAAGAATCGTCAAATTTTGAATTAGAAATGTCTGTTTTTAATTAAATTTTCAACAAGTTTAATTTAACCTTTAATTGAACATGGAGCTGATGAACGCAATTTTGAAGACATTCCACTAAGAAAATGAGTTATATCGATTATAGAACTCGTTCTGGTAATTGTAATAAAATTTTGAGTCTGGCACCAAAGTAGCGTACATCTAATAGTTTTTAACTTCTAAAGAGATCAATATTTAGAGATAACATACAACAAAATACCAAATCTAATTTTTATAACACTTTTAAAAAAGCCAACATAAAATCATTTTCATATGTTGCCAGACGTTTTGGTTGGAACGAACAGGGTGCCAGACGCTGATGAATATATGAAAAAATTATTTTCATAGATAGACCTTTGAAAGTTTTAATGAATTGCGAAAATTGTAAAATATGTTTGCCCCAATTTGTTTAACGTTTCTGGGTAATGGCTCAAATGGGTTTCAACCCAGCTATCTAGGTACCGGACAACGTATTTCATTACCAGCACGAGCTCTGTAATACTGTAATGTTTTAAAATAGGACATATTCTTGGTGGAAATGACATTTGAAAAATTTCACGAGCTGCCGGCCAACAAAAAATTTTAAATTTATTTAATCAAATTGATAAAAAATGTTAATTGATAATACAGTTCAATGTTAAGCTATTAATAAATTTCAAAAATTAAAACATATAAACGAAAAAAATACATATTCAGCACAAAATATGAAATTTTTTAAAATGATGCAATGATGAATGAATGTTATATTACATTATGAATTAGATAAACCACATTAATATAAACTCAATAGCAATTTTTTTTTCCTTTTTTAAGTTATGTTTAATTTATACATAAATATTGTCTTATACTCTATGTGTTTTTTAGAATCTAAAATAAATTTAGCTTATTTTTCTTTGCTAAATTTTAATTTAATTATTTAAACTATGAACATTACTGAAATGAATGTTTAAAGAATAATCCTTTAGAATTAAGTTTATAAATTTTTGTTTTTAAATATAATTGATCTTATACTAGAGTTAAAGTTAAGCTTATAAAGATATATAATGTAGAGAAAACAAAAAATATAGTGCATAAAATTAGCTTTCTGTTTTAAGTTTTGAATGGAAATTTTTCTTTTGAAATGATAACAGTTATGTAGCTAAAATGAAATTATTTCTGAATTAAATATCGTTAAATATTTAAACTAAATTAAAAAAACCGCCAATCACATTAAAATTGTTTAATTCGGGGATGAGCTTTTTTAAGTCAAAGTAATGAACACTGAAAACTAACGAAATTATTTTTGTATGAAGGTTTGTCTTAAAAAATGGCAAATATGATGCCCTTGAATTTGAAATCTGCATTTGATTTTATTCCATTTAAGTTTTAAATTATGATAATGCTAGCGTTTTGTACCTTAATTGAAATACCACCACACTCTTCTTTCTTTGATCTACAGAAAAAAAAATAAAATTTTGAAGAGTAAACATTTTGGCAGAGAACATCATACACAAAACACAATATAATTTTAGGTAAGCAAAATTTTTTTGTTTGTTTGCGAATGTGAGAAAGCGAAAAGGCGTTATATATTTAGTTGAAGCAGAATTTTGTGGCAAAGTCTTCTGGCAGTAAAATAACAAAATATAAAAAAATTAACACAAAATGAACAAAAACACTGATATTGAGCCAATTTAATAACTTTCACAAAATAAATTACCTGCCTATTTTATCGACTTACTATATTAATTGTCCAAAAATCCTATTCTCCATTCCGAAATGGGTTCATATATTACTGAATTTAATCGAAAAATATTTTGAGAATAAGATTGTTGAATAATTTACTTCACAGTGAATTCGGAAATAGGCCTCTTTAAGTCAAAAATTTTTTTTTAGATTTCAAATTTGATTTTTTTTACCAAAATATTGTTTGTTAGTTACGTATGAGAAAAAATTTCAATTACCTACTTTTTCTATAGAATAAAAATAAGATTTTTTTTTTTTTTATTAAAGTTACCAAATCACTAGGTACGATACCATTTATACTTAAAGAAGTATGGATTTGGTAATGGGAACAGGAAGTTTAGACGGAATTAAAAAGCGGGACAGTTAGTAGGTAATCATTTACACTCTTCTTAAAGCGGTCGTAAATGAAACGTCCGCTAGCTGTCGGGAACAACTTTGATGGGAGAGCATTCCACATTCTCGAGGTGCGAATTGAAAACGAATCTCCGAAGCTCGTCCTATCACATTTGGGAATTATGACGAAATATGGGTGTGACGTTGAAGCGGTACGTGTTTGGCGTGAAAATACTTGAAGTGGAGGAAGTAGGGCCTTTACTTCCAGAGAACACGTATCCTTCCAACAAGGTATTTATAAAAAATGGAAAGTGAACCTACATTACGACGGTGATTGAGTGATGTTAATGAACTGGTGTTTTGGTGATTGTTTATCAATCTAATAGCCCTTCTCTGAACTTTGTCCAGGTATTCAAGATGGATTTTGGGAGCACCAGCCCATATATATGAATTATATTCTAATTTCGGTCGTATATAGGATTTGTAAATGCTTAAGAGATCAGAGGGGGAAAAGTATTGTTTACATCTTTTTAGGAAACCAAGACATTTCGTTGAATTTTTTGCCGTTTCGAAAATATGAATTTTCCAGCTTAAATCGCTTGTTATTTTCGAACCTAAAATGTCAAGGCTTCCAGATTTGCCAATACTTTCTCCTTGAAAAGAAAATTGAGGATCGAAAGTTGACAGCTATCTAGAAATTTATTGTAAATTTATGAAATTTATGATATTTAAATTTTAATATATTTTGTTTTTTAAGGTAAAAAATTTATCCGAATAGAATTGTGCAAAAAAAAATCCTCAGCTCTCTACTATTTTGGTTGTTCTGTTTTCACATTTTTTCCACAAAAAAAAAATAAATACAAATATAAATTAATGTTAAGCTGAATCTTATAAAATATTAATTTATTTCAAATAATTAAAAAATATGTATTGAAATGATTTTAATTTTTAATACCAGAAACCATTTTTTTTTTTATGTTGATATTTAACATTATTGAATTTGTTTAAATTAAATTGTTACATAATTTTATTTACAAATTTGAGTTCAAATTGAAATCATAGTTTTCTTTTTTTATAAAATACATAAGTAATTAAGTTAACATTCATGCATCGCTGTCTTTTTTAAAAATAAAATACCAAAATAATTTTAATAAATAAATTTGTATTTAATTTATTTACCTGACTGACTTCCCAACACATTTTAGCAGATTATTATTGCTTTTATTATTTGTGTTATTTTCTAACAATGTTTTAGATCCATTTTTTAAATTATCAATTGAAGTTGACGATTTGCTTCCATTCTTAACAGCACTACTATTTTTAATTAAATTTATCTCACTATTTTTATTATTATTGAAATTTTTAGCGTGATTTATTAATTTAGGTATTTTATTTGAAGCATGAGAAGATCCGTTCGTAACTTTATTTTTCTGAGATTTTTTCAAATTCACCTGACTGCAAAAAAATTTAAAATTATTTTTTTTTTTTTTTTTGTTTTTCTTTTGTATAGTGTTGTAAACCCTTAAATGCGTGTTTAAAAAAATTTTGATTTTCAAACAAAAATGAAAATTATCACATAAATAATAGAAATTTTTGTTTTTCTTTCCAAAAAAAGAATTATGAATTTTCCAAAATTTTTCAATAATTTTATTATATCAAACACAAAAATTTGTTACAATTTTACTTGCATTTTTAATTCATATCCATTGATTGATCAAACGCATCAAAGGGTTTATCTGTGGCTTGAAACAAAGTGATTCAATATATGTGTACCATTTACTAACATTACTAAGAACATTATATACTAAGAACATTATATACTAATAATACATGTACTACAATATTAAAATAATAATAATTTGCTGCTTCGGTTGAAAAAAAAGTAATTACGATTTTCTGAAGACTACTCTTTTGTTCCAAATTAAAAAAAAAATTCGTTATCACCAATAAAATAAGTGTAACTTTATTAATTCATTTTAAATTAATTAGTAATTCAGCTAACTTATTAAAAAAGAATATTGGTCAAATTTTGTTTTCATATGCTTAAAAAAATTGTTCAAATATCAAGATAATTTAATTTTTAGATGGATGTACTACAAGTATGTGTATGTACACTGTACATTTAAATCATACTTAAACGTAATTATAAACGTATAAATGTAATTACATATAATTATATTTTATGACCAATTACTTATTTAACATATCATCAGGAAAGTCTTTTAAATTAAAACTCCAAAATATTTAATTTTGACAAATAGTAAGTTGACTTTTTTGAAAACAAACTAATCAGATGAATTGGTTTCAAAATTTTCAATAATTCATTTTCATCAAATAAAAAACACTAAAACCTGCCTACCTTTTGACGTCGTACGTATCCACCAATGCCATGAATCCTGTAAATATTTTTGATTTAATGATTATTCATTTACCCATTTTTAAAAATTTAATACCATCAGGAAATGCTATAGCAAATGAAACCATAGCTGCTAATTCTCCCTCACTCGATTCTTCAGTTGAGATGTCTAAAATGGTGGACAAAGATTGTCGATGAAAGATGGCTCGATCTAATAAATCTATCATTTGACCTGAAAAGTAATTTAAATAAAAATTTTGTCCTCCATAGAAAATTATTATAAAAGTAAAAAGAAAAAAACTAGGGTTTGTTTTTGGGAAATCACGATGCAAGTGAAACTTTTTCACCATTGTTCAGTAAGTTCTTGCCTAGAAGTATGATTTTGTTTTTTTTTTCAATTACGAACGCAACTCGCGACATGAGTAACCACATTGAAAAAAAAATTAAAATGAGTCTAATTAAGTTTTTTTTTTAAAATTACCAGTATTCTTGTGCCTGAGTACTCGAGTTCGTAATTCTGCTATATTTGTGAAACTGGTAATGTATGCATGTGCGTGGGTTCCTTTAACTGGAATATCAAATAATTTGCCAGCAAGAACATTTGAAGTTCCATCAAATCCACCTAAAATGAATAAAATGTAAATAAAAATATAACGCTAATATATACCACCAGACCGTATCAGTTCTTCATATACTACTGAAATACTTAAAATAAAATAATAAATTAAATAAGTGGTTATTATTATTAATCTTAATATATAAAATTAAATATGTGTCCATTTTTAAAGAAAACTATTTGAGTAAATGTGTCCAAATTTCTAGACATTTATTATTAAGGATCGTTTTCGTTCAGATTTGGAACCGCGAACTATTTTAGTAAACGTGTCCAAACTTCTAACATATATATTATTAAGCCATTAAGGACTGCGCTTAGGTTTTAGTTCAAGTTTTGGATCCGCCCGGTGTCGCTATTATCCGCAGTAAACTTCGAAAAAACTCGAAAATTATAAATTAAAAACAAATTCATTCTCTTCAAATCTGATCGTAGTTAACTCGCGAAAAAACCGCAAAAAAAAGCCAAATTGGATTCTTTTTATGTAAAGGTTTTGGGGTACGGCGTACAGGCGTGCCATATTATATCTCTCCACTATAGCCGATCGCGACTACCCCTAGAAAACAGCGAATATTATAAATAAAAAATAAAAAAAAACCCTTCAAATCTAATCGTTACTAATCCGCGAGACAAAATTGGCGAAAAAGGCAAAAAAAAAAAATAATAAAATAAAATCTCCATTACTAACGGATAGTCGCATTAATACAACTACCTTTTTATTATTTTTAAGATAGAGTCTGTTCACTTATTAGCGATTATTGAAAAAATTGAAATCGGATTTAATATTCCAGGTTTTTTAATTTGTGAACGACACGATTTTACTGCTGTTATTTAAAAAAATGAAATAATTTTGTCCTAAAGCCGTTCACAAATTCAATTTTACTTTTTAAAATTCTGCAAAGGGAAATTAAAAATTTCCCATAACAAACTAAATTTGTAGGTCTACTTTTAAGTGAATTCAAAAACTAATAGTACGTTCCATAAGTCCGGGTACCCTCCACACAAGATTTCCCTTTTCTGCAAAGTCCTACGAATACCTTCTGCAAAGTCCTATGCACAGGGTATTGCCACCATTTTAATTTTAAAATCATATACCTTAACAAATTTTATATGCGCATCGTTAAAAAATTTTACATTTGTTCTTTTCAGTTTATGAAGATAATTTGTACAATTATTAATAATTTACTTACATTTTGTTTAAAAGAAATACAAATTTAATGAAATTACTAAAATTCTGTTATATTTTTTAATGTTTTTAAGCTAAACACATAAAAACTATTAAAAATTTAAGATCCATGAACAAAAATTGAGTGAACGTGTTAGTGCAAGTTCTTTAATAGGGCGAAAAAGAACGAACAATTTATTTTTAAATATGTTGTCTCACTTCAACATGTATTTTTACTCCCTATTCACTACACTAGTGATTCACCGATGAAAAAGTATTTCTATTTTGGAAATTTGTGTCATGCATTTGGTGAACAAATATTAAAAGTGTACGCAAATAATTACAAGCAGGTGAAGTCTTATTAACATTATGCAAATTTATATTGCAGTTTTCAATTTACGAAGTTTGTTAATTTATTTTTCATAATTTGTGGCTTTTAGGATACCTACGGAGGATCTGATAATGGATTCTTTTAGAACTCGACGAAATAAGACGAAAAGATTAAATAAAAATTTTCGATATCGCGCTTAGTTTTCGAGATATCAGAATTTAAAACTGGTTCTTATGAAGTTGTATTTAAATTAATAAAATGTTTGATATCTTGAAAACTAAGCGAGATATCGCAAATTTTTATTTCATCTTTTGGTCTTATTTAGTCGAGTTCTAAAAGAATCCATTATCAGATCCTCCGCCGTAGGTATCGTCCACTTGCCCATAATTTTTTTCCAATATTTTGTTGTTAATTTACAAATATTACACAAGTGCAAAAAAAACCAACAAAATACATGAGAAATTTTCGGCATTATGCAATATTAAAAGGAAGTGAGAATAGCTATAGTAAAATGTAAACTGAAAATCAAAGTGTAAAAAAAACCTGTATAAAATTTTTTGTCAGTATATGGTTCAATATTTTTTTATTTATAATTTTTTTTTTAATAATATAGGTAGGTACTTACCCATTTTGTTATTATTTGTTATTGTCGTAGAAAAAAATGCACTAAAAAGTACGCCCAGAACTGAGTTTGTTATGGGAAATTTTAAAATTTCCCTTTGCAGAAGTTTTGTGGTAGGGTAGCATTTTGGAACGAATTTTTTGCAGAAATTGTCTCAATCACCGGACTTAGCTGTCAGATATTGTCGTTCCAAAAGTAAATTTGTCACAGAACTGAGGTATTGTCCTGTGTGGAGGGTACCCGAGACTTTTGGAACGTACTATATATATCTAATAAAACCGTGTAAGAATTTATTATTTTGTTAAAACATTTTACTTATAATTTATTGATTCAAAACCTTGATTTTTAATATAATAATTTAAAATTTACAAAAATTATTAATTAAAACATTATTTGATTTTGCCTATTTTTGAAATTTTTTGCATGTTCGAGTTTCAATTTTAACTTATATATCAAAATTTTGTAAGTAAAACTCAATATTATTTTCTATAATATCTAACTATATTGTAAATTAATAACACGATGTAAGATTAAATTTTTTTTAGGTGTCAAGGTCGAACGTAATAATAATTTCATGACAAAATAAAAACAACGTGATTGACATAAGCTAAATAATTTTTCAGTTGATTTTTGTTCTTATAAAAAATATTTTTATTTCTTCATTTGCTGTTAAAGTCCTGGCTAGCGCTAGCAGATACAGGATGTTTTGATTGAGAATTCACACAGTTATTGGAATTAAAAAATGCTGTACATTATAAAGTATTTACTTGATAAATTCAGTAAGAGTGAAATATTTCGAATCCTATTAAAAATTTCTTGTTTTTGAAATTATATATAAAATAATTTAAATCTTGTAATAAAATGTTAAAGAATTTCAACAAGCCAGTGCTTTGTGTAAATCATTTTTTTTTGTTCATAATAATATTTTATAGCTGTCTTAAATTTTTACTATTTTTTTTTTACTCTTCCGACTTATTAACCAATTATGTAAGCAAAAAAAAATAAATAATAATTAGCAACGACATAAATTTAATAAATTCAATTTAAATTTTTATAAAATCCTACAGGAAGAATGATGGAAGAAAATTACAATAGAAAGTAATTATTTTCAAAAATTCATTGATTAAAATAGTTGTATAACATATAATACGTCAAATAAACAATAATCAACAATTAGTTATTTATGTACATTGTTTTGAGCGTTATTTATTACTTTTTATAAAGATTAATATTAACATTATTCTTATCAATTAACTAGAAGCAAAATATAAAAAAAGGTACTCAAGATATTTTTATGAAATTTGAGAGAATTTTTATACTGAATATTAAGTCTCGATTTTATTATAATTCTGACCAAAAAAAAGCATAAAAAAAAAACGATTATTCTCAATAAATCAAAAGTTATGTCACGTCTGACGGTTATAAATTTTATGTTCCGAATAATTAACAAACCTCTAAAATGAGACTTTTTCATTTCAATTATGTTTAAAAATCTTCTGTTTTGTTGAAAGAAATATTTTCTTATTATTTTTTTTTATGTGATGTACTACTTTATTCTATTAACGATATCGACTCCACAAAATAAGTAAAAAGAATTTACTAAAAAACCGGGACACCCCTCAAATTCTATACAATTCTATTATTAGAAATTCATGTTCATGGCAAAATTTAAATAAAATGCAGAAATAATTATATACATTCAGTAATTGAAAGGAAATATATACATATTCACATTTAATACAATATATTTATGTACATAAAATAATAATATATGTATGTAAAATGCCATATATACACAAATATAAATAGTATACCTAACTATGTAGTCATCGTTTAGAATTAAATTAAAATAACTTTTATCCGTGTAATTTCGCAAAAAGCTCAATTCATATGTTTTTAAATGATCACGAAAAAAAAAATCATATGCTTCATCAAAAAAACCAAATATTACTAATGTATGTTGGCACCAAATGGTACAAGTAGTTTCCTTTGATGTTATGAATATACATAATGTATGTAAATAGATATCTAAAAACATTTTTACAAAAATTTAAAAGTTCTGTATTGTAATCAAATATTATGTAGTGGTTCATGTATGTACAAACATTATTCCAACTTTATGATAAAACTTTATCAATAAACGAAAAATAATAAGGTTTTTATTGTATGATACGAGCTAATAATCTGACAATCATTGAATAATTTTAAATCGTTTTAGACAAAGTGCCAAATAAAGTGTTCATGATACATACCATATGTTATAGTTATTGTTAAACATTAGTTGAATTAAATTTTATAAACTATAACTATAATAATAATCACCTTTTTTATAAGAAACCTTGAAAGTAACTTTGCGGGTGCAATAAAAAAAACCAATTAATAGAGAACTTTGCCAGAAAAACTGTACATTAAATATTTCAGTCAAAAGAAATTAATAAACTCATAATTATGTTTCACATTAAAATAATATTAAGAATTTTTTGTTGGTGCAAAAAAAAAATACTTAAGTATAAACATTGCACCAAAATTTTCACATTTACCACGGAAATCATTATTATTTCAAATTGATTTTATTTTATTACACAAATTCAAAACACAAATCAAACTGTTTATTAAAGTCGTGATCTAAAATATTTAGCTGTATGTATAAGTAGTTTAGTTTTATGTTATAAACATATTATTTATAAACTGGAGACGAATTCTATAATACATATATATGCTTCGGAAAATTTAAGCTGTTACGTTAAATTAATTTATCATTAATTTGTATAACTCAAGAATGAATTTAAAAAAAACCCGTAAGAATACAATTCTGGAAAGATTGATCAATATAGAAAATAATTTTTTTGGAATTGATAAAGCTAAGGGGATCTTTGTAATGAACAAAGTTATTATGTAGTTTACAATGTATACTTAATTTACAATTGTAAATAGATTTTTTTACTATTTTTTTATTGGTTTCATTTATGAAGTATAAATATAAATTTTTGAAACAAAACCCTAATATGAAAATATTTTTTTCCCAACCTTTATTTAAAACATATTTGATAATACAGTATTCATAACTTTAATTATGTGCCAAATACAAACATAGAAAATCAACTAGCCTTGATTAATAGAGATATCGATTACACAATAATAAAGAATACATTTTCTCTCGTCTGAACACCTTTTCAAGGTTAGGTATTAGTAATTTTCGAAATCAATATGTTTTTAAAATAATTATTTTGCTACTATTATTATTAATATTGTTATTATTGTGTTTTATTTATTATTATTATTTTCTTACCTATATATGAATACTTTGACGCTGACAATCCTCCATCTGGACCTTGTGCTCTTCTTAATCCAAATTCTAATAATTTAATTTCTTTTCCAGCAACCATACGATACCTAGCAGCATTTGTAGCCATTAAACTAAAAATAAAAAACGTAGTACAATTATGAACAGTTTTTTATATTTCGATTTAGAATCAAAAAAAAAATTTTTTTATATCAGGTTGAATTATTAAAATTTTATGTAACTACTTAATTGATAAGGAATGGTTATTTTATTTGAATTGTTTTTATTAATCATCAATAAAGAATTCTTCTCATCCAAACAGTGAAAAAATTAATTCTAAGAAAAATAATTTGTAGAAGCATACTTTTTTTTTAATTATTTAATTTTCATACCTTGCGTAATTCACTAGCGTCAAAAGCGTCGTTTCTAACAATTGCACTGATATAAGAGGACCTTCGACTTTAATAATTGGAACTCTGTAAAATAAAATTTCAATTTACTTTATTTTTTTTTTATATATGTATAGATAAGTTGTTTACCTTGGAAACGCAACAGATCCTTCATCAATGGCATATAATGTGATGTCTTTTGCATCTAAATTTTTTAAGAAATCGAAAAATTCATCTTCAATTCCTTGTGGTAGTGTCTGTTTCAAGTACTCAATGTCTTGGTAAGAGTTAAAAAAAAAAAAATATTTTTTTTTTTATTACTTTATATTTTTACGCATTTATTGGGTTAAAACAATAAATAATATTGTATGGCAGTATTTTTATTTTTTTTATTCACTGACACTTAAAAGTATACAAAATGTATTCTAACAACGTAGTTATAAAAAGAATTATTAAAATTGTGATTGGAAAATGGTTTCAATTTCAAGCTTAAAGACTTATTTTATTTTACTTAATGTAAGAAAAGAATGTAAAGTCTAAGACTTCAGGTCAACAAAGGATAGGATAAATAGATAGAAACGAAGATGGAAAAATTTAATTAATTTTATGTCACTTTCAAAACAACATGTAGTCAATTGACTTTAGCTCATTTTATTTGTCTCATCAATCGAATATAGTTGGTAATAGCTAAAAATAAATAATTTTGAATTTACTTTTTCCCTTTTACAAAAATTTAATATCCGAAAATGAACTTTTAGTTTAGACTTTGTGTCATTTTGATAATGTGATATAAATTCAATTGTTTTAGGTAACATAAAGTTAATTGACCATAAGGGGTTAAAAACCACACGACTTTAGCCAAAAATTTCAACAAAATTAACACAAATTGTACAGTGAAAAAATTAAGTAAGAAAAGAGAAATTGAAGGGAAAAATAAATAAGTATAACATTCTAATAGCTTTTCTTTAATATTCAAACTTGAATAACAAACTGGAGTTTTAGAACTTTTTCTAAATATCGAAATATTCGTTCAGGCTAATTTTAATATTATCAAAATAATCGATATTGTCAAATTTTTCAATGCGTCTTCAGTATGACATAACACGATGAAACATTAAAATTATATCTGATGAACAACTTACCACTATCAGAATAATGGAAATTTTCTAAAAACTTCAAACATTCTTCTAATCCAGCGAATATTGTAAATTCGCCGTGAAATGGATTGTTTCTAAAAAATAAATCAAATACACTGTGGTCGTCTGTTTTTCCGGATTTCCAATATGCATAGGCCATTGTAATTTGATATAAATCTGTAAAAAAAAATTAATTAATTACATGACAATAACAACTCAGTATGACTGCATATATAATCGTAAATCAAATATATCAAGATAAAGTAGTAGGAAGATTGAAAATGTTTGCTAAATTTAAGCACAGATAAGTAAGTAGAGTAAGAGCCCGTTCCCAAACTGAGACTATTTTAGAAACTGAAAAATTTTTTTAATTTCTAGAATTTCTAGTTTTGGAACGACACGATTTTACAGCTGTTATTTTACAATTATTTTACAAATCAAGATTTTTTGACGTAAAAATCGTTCCGAAATGATATTTTATATTTTGAAAATCTGCAAAGGGAAATTTTAAATTTCCAATAACAAACTCAGTTTATAGGTATACTTTAAAATTTAAGCAGACGTTTCAGATGATACAGATTAAATGTCAAGCCTATTTCAATTTCTGAAAAAAAGGAATTTTCTTTAGCAGAAAAGGTATATTTTACGATTTAAAATAGTCTCAGTTTGGGAACGGGCTCTAAGTAATGATTCTCATCCGTACGAGATTTTGTTCTTTTTCTAGAAGACGGCTCGCTTGATATTTATGTCTATCATGGTTCATCGCATCAATTTAAAAAGGGAAGAAAAGACTGTGCTTGAAAGTTGAAACACAAAACAATAATAATTTGAGAATTGCGATGCGAGTGATTATGCAATAGTGTTGCTGTGAGGTGAGTACGTTCTCACATTTACGTACATTTACGTACGAAAAATAGATAAAATTAATATCTTCATTTTCAGTAAATTTGCTTAAATATAAATTAAATAATAACATAGAAAACCGGGTTTTATGGTACCATTTTTTCAGATAGGTAAATTAGCTATAAACAAGGCATAATTGTACATAAATTGTAGATTATAAATAATTGTAAATAAAAAAAGCATGCTAAAAATTATGTTTTTAATTTGATAAGTCCCTATTGATAATATGGTGATAATGAAAAAATATTTTTAAAAATTTACTTAAGTACTTACTTACAGGGATGTCATATTTGAAAAGTGGTTCGGCGGGAAAAAAATATTAAGAAGTTAAAGTAAAATAAAATTTTCGTAACTCAAAGTGTGTAAATGTTTAGGTTTTTTTACTGGTGTTGGTTGCTCACTTCCCGAAGAACTTGACGAAATGTTTAACAATGTTTACTTGGATCGTGAAAACCGGGCTTTACTTAACTGTCCAAGTGACTTTGATCAAGTTTAGAAGTTTAGAAGTGTCCTACTCAACTTTGATCCAAGTTGACTTTGAAACCCTGTTTACATGATGAAAAAGAGCGTCCAAGTCGATTTGGACAAAGTGTAGGATTGTGAAAACCTGGCTTAAGTATTTGTAGTTAGTTTAGAAATAAATAAATAAATAAATAAACAGTTTTTTTTGTTTTTGTGATAAAAATGGAGCCATCTTTGATTCTATACAGCTGTCCGAACTAAATTTGTTAGTTATTTAAGCCTCGACAGGGTTGCTACAAAATTTTCTTATGAAAATTAAAGGGTTTTTCTATGTTTTCAAGACCATTTTAAAACAAAAATCAATGATTATTCAAAATAATTTTTGTGACCACAAGGTTCGCATATTTTTTTTTTGGAATTTTCTTGACACTTTGTCTCCTGGCTTTCATTAGGAAGGATTAGAATACTTGGATTTTTCACGACACTGAATGGGAGAGCATTCCACATTCTCGAGCTGCGAATTGAAAACGAATCTCCGAAGCTCGTTCTATCACATCTGGGAATTTTGACGAAATATGGGTATGTCGTTGTAGCGGTAAGTGTTTGGCTTGAAAATACTTCAAGTCTAGAGGAAGTAGGCAGTAGGGCCTTTACTTCCAGGGAACACGTATCCGGTCCAACAAGGTATTTATAAAAAATGGAAAGTGAACCTACATTACGACGGTGATTGAGTGATGTTAATGAGCTGGTGGTTTGGTGATTGTTTATCAATCTAATAGCCCTTCTCTGAACTTACTCCAGGTATTCATGATGGGTTTTGGGAGCACCAGCCCATATATGCTAATTGTATTCTAATTTTGGTCGTATGTAGGATTTGTAAATGTTTAAGAGATCATAGGGGGAAAAGTATTGTTTACATCTTTTTAAAAAACCAAGACATTTCGCTGCGTTTTTTGCCGTTTCGAAAATATGAATTTTCCAGCTTAAATCGCTAGTTATTTTCCAGATTTGGCTTCCAGATTTGGCAATATTTTCTCCTTGAAAAGAAAATTGGGGATCGAAAGTTGACAATTTTCTAGAACTCAACTCTGTTGAGAAGACCTCATTATGCAATTTTTGAAAGGTCGTGGTTTATGCTACTATGCAAGAAGTTTCGATTAGTAATAACATCATTTGAAGATGCTGATTTCCTATTAATAAAATCGTAGCCTGCTACCAAGTTACTGTCATCGGCGAAGCTGTAGATGGGGTTTAGAGTTAATTGCAGAAGATCATTAATGAAAATTATTGGGGTACACCGGAGTTGATGTTGAAAATATGTGACTGGTACCCATCCCCAACAGCACGAATAGAGCGACCAGACAAAAAGTTGCTGATCCAATTGACAAAGGCTGACCAAGGCCCATTTATTTAACTTTAGAAATCAGGGCCGAGTGCCACACTCGATCAAAAGTATTAGCTATATCCAAAGCAACAACACAAGCCTTACCGAAGTTGTGAAGATTGGTGTTGAGCTTGTCGGATAAATATGTCATCAGGTAATAAGTCGATCTATTCGAGCGAAAACCATATTGCTTTGATGTTAATGATTGATTCCATTACTTTGGAAAGAATAGAAGTTAGCGCAATAGGCCTGTAGTTAGAGGGATCGCATTTATCGCGTTTTTTTTAGAATAGGCTGAACATAGGTGTGGTATATACCAAGTGAATATGAAAGATAGAAAAGGTTGTGAAGAGGTTTAGCTAGAATAGAACAGAGACAGTATGCTCTAAGACCACATTATGAAATTAGATTTTCATTAATATCAAAATAAAAATTATAAAAAAAAATTAAAATTTTTGATTTTTATGTTGAATTTTTAATGGAAAATTACCAAAATTTTAAGGTGAATAATTTTATTGTTTTCAGAGGGCAGCACATTATTCTGCTTTAAGGACAAGATCATTCTTTTTTTTTGATTTTTTATTTATTATTATTACAAAAAAAATTTAGTTTGGAAATGTCAAAATTAACAAAGGCAACTTGTGTTGCTAAACTTCGAATTGCGTACTAGCCTTACCGCTGTGTTTAACTGGACGCGACGGTCAGGTTATAAACGTGAAAGACGTTGTGATTAAATTTTTTGCAGTTAGACTGGACGTCTTCAACGTTGTAAAATAAAATAAATTAAAATGAAATAAACAGAAAATAAAAATTTTTGGATGACAGAAAATACATTTTTTTTGATTAAAACGGTTTTTGTTCTAAGGTGGCTTTACACGCTCGTTGTTTTACCCACTGTACGTTGTACCATGTTGAACGTAAACTGTTCAACGAAGGTGTGAATGGCAAAACTGAACAACTTACATTCTTAGGAAAATTTCAAACTTTTTGAAATTTCGGTGTACCTTTTTACAGCGAAAAGAAGGAATGGTGTAAACGTTTTTTCGTTGTTCGTTGTTATACATACAACGATCAAGGTACAACGAACAACGAACAAAAGAACGAGCGTGTAAAGCCACCATAAGTTTTTTATTCAAATTTTTTGATTTTTTCGGAGCATGAAACAGAATCCGTTGATTATCAACGTCCTTAACGTAATAAGTTAAAATAGATTTAACTTTTTACGACGTAAACGTCGCGTCGTCAACGTCAACGTCCAGTTTAACCGTCTCCATACACTTCCATACACTTCCATACATTTAATATTTCTTACGTCTTTAGCGTCACGTCCGTCGCGTCCATTTAAACACAGCTATTAAAAAGTAATTTTTAGATTAGATCATTGGTGGGGAACCTGCGGCCTTTTAGAGGATAAAGCGCAGCCTTATACACCAGTTGAAAAAAAGGTAAAATGCGGCCTTGTAGGCATTAAACTTCATTAAAGTTAGCAAAATGCAAAATATATAGCTTTTTTTCATAAAATACTTTTTATTGTGCTTATATTTCTTTATAATACAAATACATACATATTAAAATAAAACATTTAGCTAAAAATCTAATCATAACAACTTATTTTCAGCATCAAAACTACTATGTATGGCCTTCTTGGGAAATGGGCATGGTCAATGCGGCCATTGTACCTAAAAAGGTTCCCCACCCCTGGATTAGATTAAAATTAAAAGACATGCTTTTCATTTGTTTGGCACGCACTCTTTGCAGACGCCATAGTTACATTAAAATTGACTTAAAGACTTCGTACTTTTTGTCAGCTGTCATGGTGTAGTGGTATTGCCATTATCCTATGGCGTGCTGGGTCGTGGGTTCGATTTCCACCTCGGACTAGAATTTGTTTCAGTTTTTCTATTTGTTTGTTTAAAAACAATTTTTTTCAGGCATTCCTAACTCTTTTTTTTATTTTATAAAAGATCTAATAAGAAAGAACCTAAGTATGGTCGTTGTGCTGTAGTTATGAAAAAAGTAGTTTTGATTCCTTAACCCGGTCGAGTAGCTATACAAATTTTGCTGGTCGAATAGCTATACAAAAATTGTGGATGAATATTACCATTTTAATTTTCTAATTAGGTAATTTTGTTGTTTATGGTTTATGCTCGGGTTTATGTCTTTTCGGGTCTGTTTTTTTAGATAACCTAGCTGTCCGGGCGAACCTTGTTTTGTCACATACATTTTCTTCTATTTTATAAATATAAGTATTAAGTATGTGTTAATAATATTAAAATAATGTTATTAATTAAATTATCGCGGGTTAGTAGCGTTTGAATACTTTGGAGGAATGTTCAATGAGACGACGGTACTCGAAAACCTTTACATAAAAAAAAATATCCAATTTATTCTTTATTTATGTAATTTATACAAGCAACAACGTTCTAATGATTGATAATTTACAGGAAATTTTTATATAACTAACTATAGATTTTAATAATCTATTAAGTAAAGTACCTGTATTAAACTAATTTTAAAGATTAATGCTTAGTATAAGTACTTAGAAAATAAACTCACAGTTCTTATCATTATTTTACTAATTACTATAAAATATATTAGTTATAATTATTAGCAATAAGAAGTTTATTTATACAATTAAATGAGATAATTTTCATCATGAAAATCTTGTTCTTGACCAACCTTAATTGCAGTAGGCACATTCATTATACATTATACACGTTTAGACACTTACTTTGAGAAAAAAACATTGAGATTACACTAACAACAAATAACTAAATTTTAGTTTTGTCTGAAATTATACCTTGTTCGCAATATTTTCGGAAAAAAAAAATGGAAATTTCCACTTCTAAAAGTCCTTTTCATAATTGAGAAGTGGAATGAATTTGACAGTTCTGGGAAAAAAATAATAGGTCTACAGGTATTTGGTGCACATACTTTTAAGCCTAAGTTAAGATCTATAAAATTCGTGTAGCTCGTAATCGCTAAAAATAATGTAATCAGCTATTTAATACTCAGTGATTATCTCGAAACGCATTGTAGTAAAATTGTGGAAGTTAACGTTCTGCAAGCCTTGTTTTATCAGTGTCACGCATCTTTTTTTTTTATTAAATTATCTTTAAAATAATTTTTATTTACGATTTTTTTTTTTTTTTAATTAGAGAACGTTAAAACTATTGTAGCTGTGTCGCTAAGATATATGTATAAGCTTGTGTTCTATAAGTAAAATTGTGTTAATTCTCACTCATGGTGGATATTTTTGTTTTAAGTTTATTTGTAACTAAAAGCTTCAATTGTGTGTCAACACTTTGAAAGGGACTCAATAAAATTACATAAACAATTGATTAATATACCTAGTTGTATTATAAAATATGAATTTTAATTAAGTACTCACCAGTTAATAATGGTTGGACTACACCATTTTGATTGAAACGTGATCTACCAACAAAACCACCTTCAAAATTTCCACAAATTTCACGGTCTGACATCTTTTTTGTTTTTTTTTTTTTTTTTCAAATGTATATATGAAATTTATGTACTTATTTATGTCTTTTTCTACTTTAATTCTTTTTTAAATGTTAAAAACTTTAAAATTATTTTTTAAAAATCTTTTCTTTTTTTTTTAATTCTTATTTAAAATTATAGTTGTTTATTATATGAAATATACATTATAGATATACTTTATAGAAATATATAAGTAAATTTAGTTAGTTATTCTTAATTGTATATAGGTATAACGAATTAGAAATTAAATATTTTAATTCTCAATTTCATAAAATATCTGAAATTTTAATTTTTTTTTATTTTTATAAGTTAATCAACTATAAGTATTGTTTTTAATGTACCATTGTAAAAGCAACCACTTAAGCTGATTATAATTAAGTACTAAACTCGATACTAACTATCTTCTTTGGATTTGAATAAAATCAACAGAAAATGAGAACCAAACTATGTTAGTATGTAGGTACTTAAGTTTTTCTAATTTTACCTTTTTTTTTTTTTTTTTTAATTATCAACTATTTGAATATAAATTTTTATTAATTTTTTTTTTTTTTTTAATTCAATTTTGAATAAACAAATATATGTATAGAAGAGAGTCGAAGTTCAAATTTCAACTAAACGCAATGAGAAAAAAACTAAAGCTTTTATAGGTATTAAAAAAAAAAATAAAAAAAATATATAAGTACATATATATAAATGTACAAAGATATAGTACGGTTGCTGATAGTGATTTTGTACTTAAGAAAAAAAATAAAAAAACAACAAAATTTTCTATTCTATGAATCCCTTTAGAATACGACGATAGTTACTGTTGCCATACTCAATAAACAAAATGTTGTGTAATTTGATTGAAGTTTTATTTTTTATTTTTTATTTTTTTTTTTTGCAATTTGCTATTAATAAACTTGGAATAATTTTATTTTTATCTAGAGAAATAAAACTAAAAAAAAATTTCCACATTTTTTTTAATTAGATTTTTTTTTTGTCTCCACATTTTTTATGTTGACATTTTTCTTTTTGGATATTTCTTGATATTTTGATACTGTGTAAAGTGTATTCAAATATTTTGAAGTTACTTATAAATGATCTGCGGAATATCATATATATAATTAGTTTTCAAATACTAATTTATATTTCAAATCAAAACGATAATATAACTAAGGTGTTTATTTTAGTTTCTAAAATTTGAGAAGTAATCACCTGTGAATTTGTTAGGCTAATCAGTTCGTCCTTAATAATTATATTCCGTTCTCATGTACACTTACTACAATATTTTGTTTCATATACAAAGGAAATTTTGAGCAATTAAGTAATTAAGTTTTCAAAAATTTTAATTTACCTAGTCCTATAATTTCTGTTATAATTTTCGAATATTAATTAATTAAAAAAATAAAATAAAATAAAATAACAGCATGCAAACAGAATTAAATTAAATCGCAATCAACGTAAGATTGCTGCATTCACATATCTAGCTAACTATCAATATTAATCGAAAAGGAAGCACAACTAATATATCTGTGTTCAAAAGCTGAAACGTCTTAAATGATGATAAGACAAAATTGAGATAATATTATAAAGTTGCTTCTTTATTTATGTAGTTTATTTTCATTCTTACCCTTTTTTCTTCTATGACAATCCGTTAAGAAGTTATAGACATTGGACAAACGTCCTAACTAAAATTTTTTTTATTGTGCTTTTGGAAAATAATATTAAGTTTAGTAAGAAAAACGTCTTATTTGCTTCTTATTCAAATAACAGAATTTAAAACTAATAATTTGATAATTTATAAACAAAAAACTGAAACCAAATTTGTTCTCAAAGCTTTCCTAAACAAATTACAATTTTTTAGCAAATTAATTTTTTGTAATTTAACAAAAAATTTTATTCCGCTCTAACTCAAAACAAAGATTTTGCAGATAAGACGTTCTGGCTTTTGAGCACAGATATAGGTACAATTAATTTTTATGAATTGAAAATTTCCTGGTTTAAATATAGATAGTATCTACTAAAATGTTGTTTAATTTTTCTTCGTTTTTTTTTTTTTTTAATTTACAATAATATATTTAAAACAACAGATTTCTGTTCGGATACATTTATCTAATGCTATCCCTATAAGGAAATAAAGTTTTTTTTATTTTTTATAAATTGTCTAGTAAAATACAATAATATTAATCAAGTAAGTACTATAATTTCTATTATTAAAAAACTAATTTTTCAATCAATAATTAGCAGAGATAGTAATGCATGCGAAATGCCTACTAAAATATATTTTAAATTTTGCATAAAAACGTTCAACATTGAATTTATGCGTGTTTAGTATAGGTAAAGGAATGTACAATTATCGATGATTTTATTAGCCACGCAGGATTAAGTGAAAAACTTTTAGGTTTACGGTAAGAGAAAAATAACTTAAAGTTTATGAAAGGCTTACTTATACAATCGTATGTTTACGAAAAAAGGATTTGTAATCTCTGCACCGAACAGGCTTTAAGTTCCGTAGCATTTCACTTTGAATAACGTTCTTTTATATTTCGACGAAGTCGTGAATCACAATAAACAATTTGATGAATCGGTAGGTATATAAGTAAGATAATAAAAAATAAAATTTAAAGCATGTTTGACATGTGGACAGGTTGTAGCTTCATCTGTTTTCAGTAAATTACATAGCTACCTATCCAAAATATAATTTCATACTTTACTATTTGTGATAGTGAGATACTACTAGAGGATTTGGTAATGTTTATTAGATTTACCTACTTAACTAGGGATATTATAAAAAAAAAAACAAAAGTGCGCCAAAAAATTTTTTTAAATAAGTAATGTCAGATCGAATCGAAAAGATAAATTAAGGCAATAATAAAAACTAGAGAGAACAAATTAATTCCTACTCCTGTCTAATAATTCATAAAATATATAAAATTATTATTTAGGTAGGTATAAGTAGGTGGTATTGGTATATATATATTTTACAACAAATTTACAATTTACATTTTATTTTACGCTATTTTTTTTTTTTAAATATTTATCATATTTTTGTTATTATTACTTTTTGTTTTTTTTTTTTTTTTCATTGATTAAACAAACCATTTTGACAACAAATAAACAAACAAAAAACAAACAATGACGTTAACGTTATAATAAATATGTAAAAATTACAAAAATAACAATTATTAGAAGGAGGGAGGATTCGCATTGGTGCTGGCGGTAGGAAAAAAACTAGAAACTAGAATGAGGGGTGGTGGTGTTTTTAAAAATATAAATAAGAGAAGTAATTTTGATATTTTAATTTTTTAATTTCATGAAATTTGATTTTGTTTTTCTTTTATTTTGTAAATAAAATATTCAAAGTTTTTTAATTTTAATTTTTTAAATAACAATTTTTAATTATTTTTTTTTAGACAGAGAACGAATGTAAAAAAATTTCCAATGCACGTGAAATGAAGGTTGTTCAAGGTCATTCTGTTCTTATTTTTTTTTTTTTACCAAAAAATTATTTTGTTTTACTTAATTTAAATTTTTATTATTATTTTACTATTTAATTTCTTTTGTTTTTTTTATTTATTTATTTTTAAATTAAACTTTCACTTATTGTTTTTAAAAATTAAAATTTGTTTTTTTGTTTTTAGAAGTTAGGTAGTAAAGTAACTAACTTAACTAGATAGGTACAGTAGAGGTACCTACTTACAAAAATGTTAAAAAAATAATAATAAATATAAAAATCTTATTTCACTTAAGTTTTTGGTGCTTGTGGTGTGTTTTTCAGAGTTTTCTTTTATGTGTGAATTGTGATGTGCATACAATGTTGACATAATTTTCTGTTCTGAAAACAGCTGGTTGTGATTTATTAACAGAAAGTTTTTCTATCTGGTAAGAGAATAACAGACAGAAATATGTATTTTACAGTTTTGTTAAAAAAAATCAATATACAACCAATGCGACCAATGCGGTAGCTTAAACAGTTACATTTTACTTCAAATAAAAGAAGCAGTTCTATAAAAATTAAATACAATAGTGCTTCCCCTTAAAAAAATTAAAAAATTTCAAATTCTGAATTTCAAATTCCTAATGTATTTTGTTAGTGTAAAATTCAAAATTTATATTCTGTTGTGAATTTCAAATACACGCCTCAGAGCGTGTATTTGAAATTCACAAAAACAAAAAAAAAATTGAAATTCAAGTTCTGTCATTCTAATTGTCAAATCAAAAAAAAAATCATGCCAGATGAAAAAAATTCCGCAAATTTCCTGAGATTTTTCTTGTAAAATAATTTTTTGTTTATATTTTTTCACGATATAATAAAATCCTCTAAATTTAGTGAAAGAAAATCTTACTCTGGCAGCTTTGTTAATAATATTTGAAATTATGTAAAAAAGTGAAAAAAAGTGTTCACCCGAAAACTTTTTTTTGACATTAAATTACACTAACAAAATACATTAGGAATTTGAAATTCAGAATTTGAAATTTTTAAATTTTTTTAAGGGTTTATTTGTAAACTTTTAATATTGAAGTAAACAAAATAATATTTTAATAACAAAACATTTAATTTAAAACAATTTTTTCCAATTCATAATTTTTAAATAAAAAAAATAAAAATAGAAATAAAATGAATAGTCACAAAAAATTATTACTCATAAAATATTTCAAATTTTTCAAATATTTTAATTATATTTTGCATTCAAATAATATATTATATTTTGCTTACAAATATTTTTATTTACATATTTTTGACAACCGGTTGATTTTTTGTATTTTTTTTCCAATTTTTGATCCATCCAACAAAAAGTGTGCCATATTGAGTGAAAATTTCTTAAGAAATTGTGAATTTGTATGGCTGGCACCCCTACATTTTACTAGTTTTGGGCAAGCAACTTAAAATTTTTATATGGACAAAACTACTTTAAACGAAGAACGAAACTACTTTCCTGTGTAAAACACGTTTCACACTGAAGTGGAGACAGCACTTTACTTCTTATTTTATTTTAAGCACGCTTTAGACCTCTTGCGAAAACGAAAACGAAATTGGGTTGAACAAAATTTTTATTTCACTGAGAACATAATTGCGAAAACGAAATGAGTTGAATATAGATTTCGTTTTCGTCTTAAAGTTTACAGTTGTTGAAAAAAAACTTTAATATTATTACAAAATTTTAATTAATTTGATTTTAATTTAATTTGAGTTAGAATCAAATTTGTTTTTATTATTATTTTTATTTTTAATTTCAAAAACAACAAATTTTTCGTTAGTTAATTTTTTTTTCAAATGTCGTCTCAAACCATTAAAAAAAAAATTCGTTGTGAAAAAATTTTACAACTATATTCACCACATTTTTCGTTTTCGTTTTCATTGCTTCATTTACACTTCCGACGAAATGTGGTTAATTTAGTTCGTTCCTATTTCGTCGCGAAATATTTTTAATATAAACGAAATAAAAATTAAAGATATTTAATAAATTTAAAATATGATTTTTAATAATGGAAATTATTAATTAATTTATCTTTTACCTACTGACAAAATTTCCGGACAAAACTTTTTATATTTTAAAAGTTATTGGCGAAAAAATGTTTTTTCGTTTTCGTTTTCGCTAGAGGTCTAAAGCGTGCTTTATGCTAGAGATAGAGTCGACGTAATTCACGCGCGTGTACGCACGTAAAAAATCAAATTGTATGAAAATGTATGAGACCGGCTATACGCAACGACGTAAAACGTAGCTTACGCGCGTAAAAGTTGAAATATTTTAACTTTCCCAGTATTTTACGCCGTACATTGTGGAAATCATTTGTTTATAATTGTGTTGTTTATTTTGTTGTATTTAGAAAAAAAAAAATTTTACAAATAAATAATTATTTAATAAAATAAAAAAGTTCATAAATATAATTATATTCAAAAATAAAAATTAAATAATTATTTATTGCAAATTTATTAAAATTTTTTGTTTTATTAAGTTATAAATAAATTAAAAAGCATTATAAAAATATTACAAACAGAATTTCGGGAATTAGGAATTTAATTTTATTTTTTTAAATTTTTATAAAAATTTTATTTTTTATTAAAAATTATAAAATTGTAATTATTGTTGTATTTTATTTAATTTATAACTTTATTTTTATTAATTCTTTAACAAGAAGATCAAATTAAAATTAATCAAAAGAAATTAAAATTTCTTTTATTTTATTGTTGACATTTTTCTCTTTTGTTTTTCGCATGTGAACGGCGTTGAGCATAACAGGTAAAAAAAACAGGTTTTTTTTATTTTTTTTACGCGCGCATACGCGCATGTATTACGTCGACTCTATCTCTAGCATTAGACTGAATTATTTTTATATTTTTTTGAACAGTTATACATAGGGTTGCCAGGTGTCCGGTATTGAACCGGACAGTCCGTTGATTCAACTACTTGTCCGGTGGGAAAAAATGGGAAGGACCGGACATACATTTGTCCGGTATTCCACCCGATGCGTATTATTTTGCGAAAAATTTGGTTGATTAGATTTTTTTATATTTCTGCCTTTTGGTAAACTGACCATATTTGTCCAGCTAAATGCTGGACATTTTTAGTTAATTGCAAATATCTCGAAAACGGTGCGTTTACAGCATTTTTGAGGCTTCGGTGACCATTAATTCAACTTTTAATTACCTATTCAAAAAGCACTGAACCTAAAAAACCATCAAAGGGTTACTGAGATATTGAATTTTGAAAACATAAACAAGTATTATTTTTATTTATTTATTTATTTATTTTTTTTTTTTCAAAATTCAATATCTCAGTAACCCTTTGATAGTTTTTTAAGTTCCAGTGCTTTTTGAATAGGTAATTACATGTCTCAAAAATGCTGTAAAACGCACCGTTTTCAAGATATTTGCGAATAACTAAAAATGTCCAGCATTTGTCCAGCATTAAGCTAGACAAATATGGTCAGTTTACCTTTTGGTATTTTTTTTGTCGCTCAAGTGTTTTGAGTAAACGGTCAAAATGGTAGAGTACGATTCAAATCACTTTCCCTTTCCATTACAAAATTCCATATAAAATTTAGGGGAAATTAAGAAAAAAGATCATGCAATTTTTTATTCAAATTTTACCCTCTCTTTGGTCAAGTGATTTGAATCGTACTCTATAAGAAATTTGAAAATATTGAAATTTGAATTTTTTAATGCAATAGGCTAGAATTTGTTTTATTATTTCAAAATTTTGTCCGGTAATCTTGAAGATTTCATCTGGCAACCCTAGTTATACACTAATCATAAATAATTAAATTCAGGTTTATATTTATTTATTCATTTGAATTAATCCTAATACATAAATGCATTAAGATTACAATTTTCAGTGCACTCGGTAACTTGACCATATGGCAGTTTTAAGTACACGAGCCTTAAACTTATGTTTACTATTTATATTTACAATGTTGAATTACAATTTTACATGCTTTATGTTCAGTATTCTACTTTGTTTGTTTGTTTTTTAATATTCTTTTAAGATGTGCCCAATGAGATGTTTTTGCAGCACTTTGAAATCGACTAAAATGGTGTATCGCTGCACTTAAATCAGATCTTACTGTTAACATTGAATACATAAGACAGCCTACAAGTTCTCTATAAGGCTCATTAGTTAAATCATTTCCATCATCCTTTTATAAGTTTAATCTCTTTTCAATTGGTGTTTCCATATCTTTACGATCTTCCATTTGAAATTGCTTTAAGATTCTTTTTAAATATTGTTCTTGACTCAATTTCATTACTCCAGTTTCAAAATCGTAATCAAACTTTATGCCAAGAAAATATTTGGCATTACCCAAGTCTTTCATTTCAAATTTATTTTTAAAACATTTTTTGACTGTTTCAAGTTCATTCAGACTATTACTAACTAAAAGTAGATCGTCAACATACAACAATAGAAAAATTTCAATATTATTAATACTTTTGTAGTATAAACAATAGTCGTATTTTGCTCTTTCAAAATTTAACGTTTGAATAAATTTATCAAATTTCTCGTTCCACATTCGAGGTGCTTGCTTTAAACCGTATAGTGATTTTTGCAAACTAAATTACCTTTAACAAACCCTTCTGGTTGATGCATAAATATTTCTTGTTGTATTTCTCCATTAAGAAAGGCACTCTTTACATCCATTTGATGAACATAAAATTTCTTTTGGTTAGCAATTGCCAACAAAACTCTTAAAGTAGTTAATTTTGCCACCGGAGCATAAGTTTCCTCATAGTCAAAATGTTTTCGTTGAGAGCATGAGCAACCCTTAGCCACTAATCTAGCTTTATAACTAACAACTTTCCCATATTCATAATTTTTAATTTTAAACACCCATTTACACGGAATGGCTTTTCTTGATTTTGGCAATTCACATAAAACCCAAGTACGATTTCGTTCTAAAGCATTCATTTCTTCTCTTACAGCTTCCTGCCATAAATTCCAATCTTTTCTTTGCTTAGCCTCTGATAAGGTATTAGGAACATTATTTATATAATTTTCAACATTTAAAGCATAAATAAAGTTTGAAGTTTCAACATCTGTTTCAGAATCTTTTAGTAGTTCATAATCAGCTAATCGTTTCGGAAGTTTTTTTACTCTTTGACTACGCCGTAGCCCTTCCTAAATTTCAGAATTTTCATCGATTTCATTTTCTTGAGTTTCATGATTTTCATTTTCAGTAATTGGATTATCTGTCTCTTCTTGTGGTGGGAATTCATTACTAAATTGTAAGTCAGTATCAATTTTCAATTCATCAATTTTATTAATATTAATAATTTTATGTCATAACAGATTCATCAAAAATTATATCTCTTGCTATAACAATTCTTTTATTAACTTTGTCCCATAGACGATAACCATTTGGAGCATAACCAACAAAATAATATTTGGTTGATTTAGAATCCAATTTACTATGTCTTCGTGATTTTTGCACATGTGTATGCGCAACACATCCAAATATTTTAAGCTTAGAAATATCAGGTTTTCGGTTAAACCACATTTCAGCTGGAGTTTTATTCTGGTTTTCTAACCGCAAACCATTAGTAGGACTTCTGTTTATCAAGTAAGTTGCAGTTTGAACTGCTTCTGTCCATAGTCTTTATTCAAATTTGACTCCAACAAAATTGTACGTGCTTTTTCTATCATAGTTCTGTTAAAGCGTTCTGTTACCCCATTTTGTTGAGGATTATATGATATTGTGTATTGTATCTGAATACCCTTTTGACCACACCCATTCTTAAAATCGTTTGAGATATATTCACCACCATTATCGACTCTTAAATATGCAATTTTTGTATTAAACTGTGTCGTAACTAACGACTCATATTGCTTAAACATTTTTAATACTTCATATTTTGTACTCACCACATATATCATACTAAAATGAGTATAATCGTCAATAAACGAAAAAATATGCCTTTTATCATTCCAATAAACTGGTGTTATAGGCCCACATACATCTGAATGTATTATACGTAATGGTCTAGTTGAAATGTGTTCTTTAATTTTATTGAATTTAACTCTTGTTTGTTTACCTTTTAAACAAGATTGGCACAATTCCATTTCAAAATTATTGATTTTCTTAAAACCATTTACCATATTTTCTTTTATTAACTTAATCATGTCATTTTTATTTAAATGTCCGAATCGTTTATGCCATATTTCAAAATCTTTTGTTCTTGCAGTTAATCAACAAAATTCCCGACATAACTGTATTTAAAGACATATTTTTCAAATTTACATCTGCAACGAACGATACTGCTTTACTATCTTCGCAATCGTCTTTAACTATAACATTATTTGCTTTTCCAGAACTTTGATTATTTTTGTCGTTAGACCTTTTTAAAAGTTTACATTGAGATTTCTTATGCCTGATTTTATTACAAATATAGCATTTGAATTTAAAAGGCTTTGTATATAAGGCTACATTTTCTGAATCATTCGAGACTTCTGCATTCTGACGTTTTATTTTTTCATCTAGAATTCTATTTTTTACAAATTCTAGTGTCAATTGCTTTGAATCTACTGTTTCTATAGCTGTTACTAGCGTTTCAAATGATTTAGGCAAAGTCAATAGAAGATGACAAATTATATCATTTTCTTCCATCATAGCCTCCGCACATTTTAATTCCCTTACAATGTGATCAAATTTAACAAAATGATCCTCTATGCCCTATGGAATCATTTGCACCACATTTTAATGTCAATAATTTACGACGAAGATAAAGTTGACTTGATAAACTCTTTCTTTAAAAACCTTTTTCAAACTATCAAACACATCTTTAGCTGTAACTTTATCTTTAACATATTCTAATTGGCTATCAGCAACTCTTTGTATTAATAATTGTTTGCATTTCTTATTATCTGACTTAATTTTATAAACTTCTTTTTCTTCAATTTTATTTTGCAGAAGATCTTCCAAACTTGTAGTTAGATGCGATAATAAATTCACAGTATCCATTAATGTTTCGATTCTAAATTTCCAATTCTCGAAATTCTTTCTGTCAAACATTTGTGCTTTAGTAAATTTATCTTCCTCCATCTTGTAGTGAAATACTTCTACAATACAAACTCAATAAAATAATTAATACTTAATTCAATTTAAATTTGTTCTGGGCCCATAACCTGTTGAAAGTTATTGAATACGCAGCCTTGGTTTATAATTAAAACAAGTTGTGTTTAAATTGAAAGTATTGAATAATTATTATTATTAAATTAAGAAAATAATAAATAGTTCTTAATTTTATAAACTTCTAAAACTAAGGAATTGAACAGAATGAAAAATATAAAATATTTTACATTTCATAAAATAAAATATAATCAAACATGTGCTACTATGATTAATAATAAAACATATATATGAAGCGTTGTATATTTTAACAAAAATGCCCCAAACAAACTCTTTTAAAATAGGGAAGCAAAGTTATTGATCATTTCGTTTTAGGTTTGAAATTTTTCTCCAAAACTCTTCAATATTGAATTATTCAACACACGGTGTGAAATCATAATTTTTAAAATTTACTTTACGGAATTCCCTCCTTTTTGTATCAAAATGCAAATTCGGAACGTTTAATGAAGAGAAAAATTTAGACTTCTTTGCTTTCTTTGACAACATTTTTTTTTTCAAGAACAGATTTTGGAGATATTGTTTCTACGCATTTGAAAACTTTATTTTTAAAATCAAATCTTTTAAGCATTTGGTTGCATAAAACAAAATAGAATTTTATACAATGGTCTTCGAATTTAAATCACAACTTCATAACTTTTCATTGCCTCAAATATTCTTTAAAATTAGAATTTCGAGATTTTTTTATGAAAATTGAAAATAAAAATCTTGATTGCTTTCAAATGTCTTGAATTCCAAGGTTTTTTATAAAGGACTTGGAAAATAGATAAAAAATCTTGATTTCAAGATTTTTGCTAAAAATAGGGACCAAAAATCTTGAAAATCAAGAAAAATCTTCACTTCTGGCATCACAGTACAATTTACGATTGGAGAGGCAGAGAATGAGAGATAAATCTAATCCTTTAGAACTTCCTGAATGCACAAGTTTTAATTTTTTTTTAAACATATATAAGATACATAAATACATTTTTAATTTTAGGTTCTTAAAGTATTTTAGACTTTCCCGAGAAGCTTTTAAACATCTGTTTAGTATTGTTGAGCCACAGTTTAAACCGACTGTAAGGTCCACTTCCATTCTACCAAAAGTACGTTTTTTGGCGGAAAGATGTTACCAAAAAGGTACAGGGAATGATTTTTTTGTGGGAGTTTGCCAGCCAGAATTTTCAATTATACTAGCCGAAACGTTAGATATAATGGAAAGAGTAGTTTGTCCTCAATTAATCAAATTTCCAAGAACTCTTCAGGAAATAAATAAACTTAAAGAAGATTTTTATTTAAACAAAAATTTTCCTGGAGTAATTGGAGTTGTGGATGGAAGTCATGTTCGCATTACATCTCCAGTTAAACGCTTGCAACATTTATTTTGTAAAAGGAAAGGATATTATAGATCTATTTTATATGTTGACGCAAACTATGCTGGGTCCTCCCATGACTCTTTTATATGGAATTCAAGTGAACTGGAATCATATTTGCACCAAAAATTTCAGGAAAGGGAAAGATGTACTTGGTTACTTGGTAATTTGGTTATTATCTAAGTATTATTTATGGATTATTTTTTGTTTAGAATTTTAATTGAGGTGTTATGAATTTTAAAATCATTATGTGCATTTCTTAAATTTTTAAGAATATCGTTATTATACGAGCCCTGCATCATAAGACCTGTACGGGTTTTTTTTGGGTTTGTTCTACTTTTTTCCAGTTTTGTATTTTTTTCGTTTAAACAAACCTTTTTTAGGAGTTTTTGGTCTTTATAAAAAAAAATTTTTTTTAAGTTAAATTTTAACCAATATATTATACCTTACTTCGCAACACCATCAATAGCATTAAATTTTAACTGGGATGTTCTAAATGATTTATATGGAAGTGATCATTTTCCAATTTTCATAACTACACCTGCTCAAACAGCAAAAAGTTATAAAATATGTACTTTTAACGACTCCAAGACTGATTGGGAAGAATTTCAAATAAACCCGACTAGAGAATCACTCGCTCGGTCTCCCACCTCCAATATAAATAAAGAAGCTGCTCAAGTAGCAAAAATTATCAGAACTGCTGCCTTTGTTACGATCCCGATATCAAATCACAAAAACAATAAAAAAGTCGAACATATTTGGATGACTGAAGAAATTCTAATCCTAATAAAGAAAAAAAAACAAGAAATGGACAACTTTCAAAACACACCCTATACAAACAAACGAAATTAATTACAAAAAAATAGTACTCATAGCTGGATATTACTCTTACACTTGGAAACACAGTCTTATTGTCCCGATTCCAAAAAAAGACTTAAACAAAATAAATCTTAATAATTTTCGATTCATCTCCTGAATTCCATGTTTGTGGAAAATTTTAGAAAATATTCTAGGTGAACGACTAAGCTGGGATTTAGAAAGAGAACTCAGTCAAACATTTCTTCAAGTTTTAGAAAACGATTTGGCAACTAACCTCTCTCAAAGGAAACTTTCTTCGGAGCTTTCTCTAGATTTAGAGAAGGCATTTGATAGAAGTGGACATAAGTGAACTGATAAAATAGCAAATAGATTAAAATCAATTCTTCCTTCCTCACTAACAGAAAATGTTTAGTACGTGCGAATGGATTCAATTCGAGCTCCCAACTTCAACCTAATGGAATACGTCAAGGCTCACCACTATCGGTTTACCTTTTCAATGTCGTTGTACATCCGCTTTCCGAAAAATTGAAATCGATACATAATTTGCAACACCTAATTTATGTGGACAATTTAATACTATATACTTCCAGCAATAGGAAAAAAATGAACAAACTATTAATACTTGGCATTAATATAGTTGAAAATTGGTCCGAAAATCAGGCGCAAAAATATCACACGAAAATTGACCGTATGAATAATGTCATTTTTAAAACGACACTATTTATGGTATGTGAGTAAAAACGAATGTTGGCCGTACAAAATGTAGGTGAACTGACATAACCGCGAATATTGTGTTCTAAGCAAAAGGGGAAGGGGGGCAGCAGGGCGGCGGGCGGGCGGTTGGCCCTGCTGCCCGCCGCCCTACTGCCCCCCTCTTCCCCTTTTACTTACCTCACAAAATTTTATCAGAGATATTGTGAGGTACACACGGCAAGGGGGGCAGCAGGGCGGCGGGCGGGCGGTTGGTCAGTGGGATTTGCGGCGCCAGGCTTGGTTAATTGGAAATATGTCCGCGGATAACTATGTTACACGCGGGTAGGGTTTGCGTACCCTGCTCTAAAACCTTATTTAATTACTCCATATAGAGCAACTGAGGAAGGAAGTCGCGAAGCAAATTTTCATAAAAAACATTCCCATGCAAGAGTTATTGTTGAAAATTGCATTGGAGTTCTAAAACAAAAGTTTAGATGCATCTTAAAAGATCGAGCTCTCCATTATCATCCCAACAAATGCTCCAAAATAATAAATGCAGGGTGTGCATTACACAATTTATGTATTCAATTCAAGATTCCGCAATACATAGAAGAAGAATATGTAGAACATAATGAAGATGAAGACTACTATTCAGACGAGACAGAAAATGAACGTGATTTAGCAATAGCAATTGGAACACGAAATAGAATTTTAAACTCCAATTGTTCCTAAAAAAAATTAATTATAAATGAAATGTGAATAATCCATAAATAATAAAAACACAAATATATATTGAAAACGATAAAAATTAATTTCAAAATACTTTTTTATTTCAATTCATGTTTCATGTAACTGGCATTCAAATGCTCTTCAGTAATTTTTGAAGTTTATACTTCTTTAGCGACGTTGGAAGAAATTTGGTAGAGGGTAAAAATTTATTTTCATATAAAATTTTTCTGAGAATCGTCATCATTTTTCTGAGAATCGACCGTCATCATTTTTCAAAAATTAAAAAAAAAAACAAACCATAATTGGGTTCGAACCTGGCACCTTCAGACTTATTAGTATGGTGTTCTATCCACTAAGCCATACGGCCATATAATTCTTGCTTTCTAAAATATAATTAAAAAAAGTCTAATAAACCATTCATTTTTTTGTTTTTATTTTATTGTAGGGGAATAAAAAATAATACTCAAAAAAAAAAATAAGAAAAGAATTAGAATACTCAAAAAACGAGTTTGAAAAATTAACTAACCAATCAAAAAATTAATCTCATTGCCATATAATGAGATTTAATATTATTTAGGAAAATAAATCAAAAATATTTTTTGTATTTGTTTAGAAAGCTAAACTCATATAGGCAATATGGCTTAGTATTATAGTAGAACATCACACTGTAAGTCTGAAGGTGCCTGGTTCGATTCCCAATGAGGATTTTTTTTTTTTAATAAAGAAACAAATCCTTTTAGTATTTTTGGAAAACGTTAAATATTCATATGATATATGATAAAAATTAAATTTTTGCACCACTTAACAATTCTTGAATTAAAATAAAAATATGATTTATAGTTTTTCATTAAAAAAAAGAAATTAAATAATCCTTTTCTTTGTGGGTCGCCAAAAAAAAATTCTCATGTGACAACGGAATTTATTGTCGATTTATTTATATATGTATAATAAAATAAGGGACTATGAAATAATTAAAAAGTAATAGTTAGCAATAGAAATATACATTTATTTTTTGATCCTATATTTTTTAATTTATAGCTTAAATATTATTTGCCAAATTCGATTCTAATTTCAATTTGATATTTTCGTCTATTTTTTATTTTGACATGCAGATTGTGAAAACTTCGGAATTTCACGCAGTTACGAATGATTAAATATAAAAATATAAAATATTGTTAACTTCATATTATTTAACGTCTCAAATTAATTATAGATTTAGCTAGACAAATAATATTATTTCCAGTCGATGATGAACTTTTACAGATAAGACTTATATAAACAAAATACAATAAAATAGATTTAAATGCCAAAATTTAATAAAATTATTTAACAATTGATTAATATGAACAAAAATTTAGTAAAATGTCTTAAAATTCGATTTATATGAACAAAATTTCGATTTATAATTCATAATGTTTAATTTAAATTAGTTATTCGAGCTGATTTTCCATCAAATAAAATAATTTTCGAAACATCTGGGAAATGTTTTTACACACTCTAGATTATTTTTTACAGAGATCATGTAACCACTAAAGTTATAAACATTATATCCTATAAAACAAATTTATAATATTGGACGCACTAAACTCGTTACAAACAACATAGGTATATTTTGGCATTGATAGTATAGATATCGATCAAGTAATTTATCATTATAGGTTTTCCCGGCTCAAAATATGCAAAAAAAAAAAATATTTTCAAAATAGGTAGCTCTGGTGAAATAAAGATTACCAGACCAAAAATTTTGGGTAGGAATTCATAATTATCGTACACTTTTTTAATTTCAAATATATGTCCAATATTACAAGCAAAAAAATTACATATTCTACCAATAAAAAAATTATGTTCAAAAAATTATAAAAATTATTATGTTCAAAAAAATTTAAAAAAAAATGTATTCATTGGGGAATCGAACCTGACACCTTCACTCTTATAGTCCGATGTTCTAGCCACTAAGCCATACGGCCATATAATTTTTGCTTTCTAAAATATAATAAAAAAATTCTAATAAACCATTCATTTTTTTGTTTTTATTTTATTGTAGGGGAATAAAAAATAATACTCAAAAAAAAAAATAAGAAAAGAATTAGAATACTCAAAAAACGAGTTTGAAAAATTAACTAACCAATCAAAAAATTAATCTCATTGCCATATAATGAGATTTAATATTATTTAGGAAAATAAATCAAAAATATTTTTTGTATTTGTTTAGAAAGCTAAACTCATATAGGCAATATGGCTTAGTATTATAGTAGAACATCACACTGTAAGTCTGAAGGTGCCTGGTTCGATTCCCAATGAGGATTTTTTTTTTTTTTAATAAAGAAACAAATCCTTTTAGTATTTTTGGAAAACGTTAAATATTCATATGATATATGATAAAAATTAAATTTTTGCACCACTTAACAATTCTTGAATTAAAATAAAAATATGATTTATAGTTTTTCATTAAAAAAAAGAAATTAAATAATCCTTTTCTTTGTGGGTCCCCAAAAAAAATTCTCATGTGACAACGGAATTTATTGTCGATTTATTAATATATGTATAATAAAATAAGGGACTATGAAATAATTAAAAAGTAATAGTTAGCAATAGAAATATACATTTATTTTTTGATCCTATATTTTTTAATTTATAGCTTAAATATTATTTGCCAAATTCGATTCTAATTTCAATTTGATATTTTCGTCTATTTTTTATTTTGACATGCAGATTGTGAAAACTTCGGAATTTCACGCAGTTACGAATGATTAAATATAAAAATATAAAATATTGTTAACTTCATATTATTTAACGTCTCAAATTAATTATAGATTTAGCTAGACAAATAATATTATTTCCAGTCGATGATGAACTTTTACAGATAAGACTTATATAAACAAAATACAATAAAATAGATTTAAATGCCAAAATTTAATAAAATTATTTAACAATTGATTAATATGAACAAAAATTTAGTAAAATGTCTTAAAATTCGATTTATATGAACAAAATTTCGATTTATAATTCATAATGTTTAATTTAAATTAGTTATTCGAGCTGATTTTCCATCAAATAAAATAATTTTCGAAACATCTGGGAAATGTTTTTACACACTCTAGATTATTTTTTACAGAGATCATGTAACCACAAAAGTTATAAACATTATATCCTATAAAACAAATTTATAATATTGGACGCACTAAACTCGTTACAAACAACATAGGTATATTTTGGCATTGATAGTATAGATATCGATCAAGTAATTTATCATTATAGGTTTTCCCGGCTCAAAATATGCAAAAAAAAAAATATTTTCAAAATAGGTAGCTCTGGTGAAATAAAGATTACCAGACCAAAAATTTTGGGTAGGAATTCATAATTATCGTACACTTTTTTAATTTCAAATATATGTCCAATATTACAAGCAAAAAAATTACATATTCTACCAATAAAAAAATTATGTTCAAAAAATTATAAAAATTATTATGTTCAAAAAAATTTAAAAAAAAATGTATTCATTGGGGAATCGAACCTGACACCTTCACTCTTATAGTCCGATGTTCTAGCCACTAAGCCATACGGCCATATAATTTTTGCTTTCTAAAATATAATAAAAAAATTCTAATAAACCATTCATTTTTTTGTTTTTATTTTATTGTAGGGGAATAAAAAATAATACTCAAAAAAAAAAATAAGAAAAGAATTAGAATACTCAAAAAACGAGTTTGAAAAATTAACTAACCAATCAAAAAATTAATCTCATTGCCATATAATGAGATTTAATATTATTTAGGAAAATAAATAAAATATTTTTTGTATTTGTTTAGAAAGCTAAACTCATATAGGCAATATGGCTTAGTATTATAGTAGAACATCACACTGTAAGTCTGAAGGTGCCTGGTTCGATTCCCAATGAGGATTTTTTTTTTTTAATAAAGAAACAAATCCTTTTAGTATTTTTGGAAAACGTTAAATATTCATATGATATATGATAAAAATTAAATTTTTGCACCACTTAACAATTCTTGAATTAAAATAAAAATATGATTTATAGTTTTTCATTAAAAAAAAGAAATTAAATAATCCTTTTCTTTGTGGGTCCCCAAAAAAAAATTCTCATGTGACAACGGAATTTATTGTCGATTTATTTATATATGTATAATAAAATAAGGGACTATGAAATAATTAAAAAGTAATAGTTAGGAATAGAAATATACATTTATTATTTGATCCTATATTTTTTAATTTATAGCTTAAATATTATTTGCCAAATTCGATTCTAATTTCAATTTTATATTTTCGTCTATTTTTTATTTTGACATGCAGATTGTGAAAACTTCGGAATTTCACGCAGTTACGAATGATTAAATATAAAAATATAAAATATTGTTAACTTCATATTATTTAACGTCTCAAATTAATTATAGATTTAGCTAGACAAATAATATTATTTCCAGTCGATGATGAACTTTTACAGATAAGACTTATATAAACAAAATACAATAAAATAGATTTAAATGCCAAAATTTAATAAAATTATTTAACAATTGATTAATATGAACAAAAATTTAGTAAAATGTCTTAAAATTCGATTTATATGAACAAAATTTCGATTTATAATTCATAATGTTTAATTTAAATTAGTTATTCGAGCTGATTTTCCATCAAATAAAATAATTTTCGAAACATCTGGGAAATGTTTTTACACACTCTAGATTATTTTTTACAGAGATCATGTAACCACAAAAGTTATAAACATTATATCCTATAAAACAAATTTATAATATTGGACGCACTAAACTCGTTACAAACAACATAGGTATATTTTGGCATTGATAGTATAGATATCGATCAAGTAATTTATCATTATAGGTTTTCCCGGCTCAAAATATGCAAAAAAAAAAATATTTTCAAAATAGGTAGCTCTGGTGAAATAAAGATTACCAGACCAAAAATTTTGGGTAGGAATTCATAATTATCGTACACTTTTTTAATTTCAAATATATGTCCAATATTACAAGCAAAAAAATTACATATTCTACCAATAAAAAAATTATGTTCAAAAAATTATAAAAATTATTATGTTCAAAAAAATTTAAAAAAAAATGTATTCATTGGGGAATCGAACCTGACACCTTCACTCTTATAGTCCGATGTTCTAGCCACTAAGCCATACGGCCATATAATTTTTGCTTTCTAAAATATAATAAAAAAATTCTAATAAACCATTCATTTTTTTGTTTTTATTTTATTGTAGGGGAATAAAAAATAATACTCAAAAAAAAAAATAAGAAAAGAATTAGAATACTCAAAAAACGAGTTTGAAAAATTAACTAACCAATCAAAAAATTAATCTCATTGCCATATAATGAGATTTAATATTATTTAGGAAAATAAATAAAATATTTTTTGTATTTGTTTAGAAAGCTAAACTCATATAGGCAATATGGCTTAGTATTATAGTAGAACATCACACTGTAAGTCTGAAGGTGCCTGGTTCGATTCCCAATGAGGATTTTTTTTTTTTTAATAAAGAAACAAATCCTTTTAGTATTTTTGGAAAACGTTAAATATTCATATGATATATGATAAAAATTAAATTTTTGCACCACTTAACAATTCTTGAATTAAAATAAAAATATGATTTATAGTTTTTCATTAAAAAAAAGAAATTAAATAATCCTTTTCTTTGTGGGTCCCCAAAAAAAAATTCTCATGTGACAACGGAATTTATTGTCGATTTATTTATATATGTATAATAAAATAAGGGACTATGAAATAATTAAAAAGTAATAGTTAGGAATAGAAATATACATTTATTATTTGATCCTATATTTTTTAATTTATAGCTTAAATATTATTTGCCAAATTCGATTCTAATTTCAATTTTATATTTTCGTCTATTTTTTATTTTGACATGCAGATTGTGAAAACTTCGGAATTTCACGCAGTTACGAATGATTAAATATAAAAATATAAAATATTGTTAACTTCATATTATTTAACGTCTCAAATTAATTATAGATTTAGCTAGACAAATAATATTATTTCCAGTCGATGATGAACTTTTACAGATAAGACTTATATAAACAAAATACAATAAAATAGATTTAAATGCCAAAATTTAATAAAATTATTTAACAATTGATTAATATGAACAAAAATTTAGTGAAATGTCTTAAAATTCGATTTATATGAACAAAATTTCGATTTATAATTCATAATGTTTAATTTAAATTAGTTATTCGAGCTGATTTTCCATCAAATAAAATAATTTTCGAAACATCTGGGAAATGTTTTTACACACTCTAGATTATTTTTTACAGAGATCATGTAACCACTAAAGTTATAAACATTATATCCTATAAAACAAATTTATAATATTGGACGCACTAAACTCGTTACAAACAACATAGGTATATTTTGGCATTGATAGTATAGATATCGATCAAGAAATTTATCATTATAGGTTTTCCCGGCTCAAAATATGCAAAAAAAAAAAATTTCAAAATAGGTAGCTCTGGTGAAATAAAGATTACCAGACCAAACATTTTGGGTAGGAATTCATAATTATCGTACACTTTTTTAATTTCAAATATATGTATATATAGGGCCCAATATTACAAGCAAAAAAATTACATATTCTACCAATAAAAAAATTATGTTCAAAAAAAAAAAAATTATTATGTTCAAAAAAATGAAAAAAAAATGTATTCATTGGGGAATCGAACCTGACACCTTCACTCTTATAGTCCGATGTTCTAGCCACTAAGCCATACAGCCCATATGATTTTGCATTTCTAAAATATAATAAAAAAACACATGAATCATAATTTTTGGGTAATAGCATTCTTAATCTATGGTAATAGTAAACAGTATTTTGATATTTTTTTGTGTTGTTTTTTATTTTTTTATTTATTTAATCAAGAAAAATATACGATATAAGATATTACATTTTTTAGTTATTTATGTATATATAAATAAAAAAGAAAAGAAAAAAAGCCATAGAAAAATTTTTTGTTTTGGGTTATGGTAAATAGTATTTTGATATTTTTTTGTGTTTGTTTAATTATTTATTTAAACAATAAAAATATACAATAGAAGATATTACATCTTTCAGTATGCATGCATATAAAAAAAACGAAAAACGAATAAAAAAAAAACACGAAGCAGTCATAGAACTGCCTACAGAAGTTTATACTTAAGATTTAAACTATGAAATAACAGTGGCTACAAATAATGGACTGCTTTTGGACTGATGGACTGATTTTTATTTTAATTTACATTTTTTACTGAGCAGCCCATCATTTGTAGCCACTGTTATTCATAGTTTTTTTCATAGTTTTTAAATCTTTAAGTATAAACTTCTGTAGGCAGTTCTATGACTGCTTCGTGTTTTTTTTTTTTTTTAACAACGTTAATTATAATTATTAATATTATCAATATTATTTAGCCGAGAGATTTCTAACTTAAAATTTTTTTTTTGTAATTCGAGTTTTTCTGTTCGGTATTTTTTTTTAAACTCTAAATTTTCTTTATATAATTTACATTTTTCTTCTGCAACCAGATTTTCCGGGACATTTTCTATCGAATCCCAGGCGGATTCAATATTGGAATTTAGTCCAAAAACTGGTCCATGGAAATTAGCTACATTATTAAATTCTAAAATTCCAAACACGTCCTCTTTTATTTTTCCAAAAGATTTCTGAACAAATGGCCCTCCACCTGTTGCATTCTGCTCTTTTTTATTATTCACCAGCTTCTTCCTAATTTTACATTTAAGGTCTTTCCACACCTAAGAAAATATAATAAATTTATTTTTGTCAGGTTAAAGATAGTTCATTCAACTGTTACCTTTTGCCACCCTGCAAACTCACGTATGGGTGGGCACTCCGAAATAATTTATACGGACATAATTTATAAGAGAAAAACGACATTGTTCATACGATAAATAATGTCGTTTGAAAGCGGCTTTATTTATACAAAAAAAACGACATTATTCATACGATAAATAATGCCGTTTTATTTTTGTATAAATAATGTCGCTTTTAAAACGACATTATTTATCGTATGAACAATGTCGTTTTTTTATCGTATGAATAATGTCATTTTTAAAACGACACTATTATTATCGTATGTGAGTAAAAAAGATTAATTTTTTGTGAGGTAGACACACCTGGAAAGGGGGCAGCAGGGCGGCGGGCGGGCGGTTGGTCAGTGGGATTTGCGCCAACCGCCCGCCCGCCGCCCTGCTGCCCCCCTTCCTCTTTTGCTTAGAACACAATATTCGCGGTTATGTCAGTTCACCTACATTTTGTACGGCCAACATTCGTTTTTACTCACATACGATAAATAGTGTCGTTTTAAAAATGACATTATTCATACGGTCAATTTTCGTGTGATATTTTTGCGACTGATTTTCGGACCAATTTTCAACTATATTAATGCCAAGTATTAATAGTTTGTTCATTTTTTTCCTATTGCTGGAAGTATATAGTATTAAATTATCCACATAAATTAGGTGTTGCAAATTATGTATCGATTTCAATTTTTCGGAAAGCGGATGTACAAAGGCATTGAAAAGGTAAACCGATAGTGGTGAGCCTTGAGGTATTCCATTAGGTTGAAGTTGGGAGCTCGAATTAAATCCATTCGCACGTACTAAACATTTTCTGTTAGTGAGGAAGGAAGAATTGATTTTAATCTATTTGCTATTTTATCAGTTCACTTATGTCCACTTCTATCAAATGCCTTCTCTAAATCTAGAGAAAGCACCGAAGAAAGTTTCCTTTGAGAGAGGTTAGTTGCCAAATCGTTTTCTAAAACTTGAAGAAATGTTTGACTGAGTTCTCTTTCTAAATCCCAGCTTAGTCGTTCACCTAGAATATTTTCTAAAATTTTCCACAAACATGGAATTCAGGAGATGAATCTAAAATTATTAAGATTTATTTTGTTTAAGTATTTTTTGGAATCGGGACAATAAGACTGTGTTTCCAAGTGTAAGAGTAATATCCAGCTATGAGTACTATTTTTTTGTAATTAATTTCGTTTGTTTGTATCGGGTGTGTTTTGAAAGTTGTCCATTTCTTTTTTTTTTTCCTTTATTAGGATTAGAAATTCTTCAGTCATCCAAATAGGTTCGTCTTTTTAATTGTTTTTGTGATTTGATATCGGAATCGTAACAAAGGCAGCAGTTCTGATAATTTTTGCTACTTGAGCAGCTTCTTTATTTATATTGGAGGTGGGAGACCGAGCGAGTGATTCTCTAGTCAGGTTTTTTTGAAATGCTTCCCAATCAGCCTTGGAGTCATTAAAAGTACATATTTTATAACTTTTTGCTGTTTGAGCAGGTGTAGTTATGAAAATTGTAAAAAAAATTTTAATGTCCATTAAAATCGTCTAAGAATATTAAAGACCAGCAAGTTGATTGATTAAATTGTGTAGATTTTGTTCATCAAATTGTGGATATATGTTTGTTATTGTTAAATTAGGGTTCGTATTTAATTTTTTAGTTGTAATCAAGAAATTTGAATTTGGCTGAAGTATTGAAAAATTTAAAAAAGTTGTGCATTAGGAAGCCGACTCCGTATTTATTTGTTTCATAGTTTCTGTTCTTGAATACAGTTTTATAGTTTTTGAAATTTACTGGGCCATCGCCTGTTTTTATGTGGGTTTCTTGTAACGCAATAATGTGTGGTTGTTTTTGTTTAATAAGAATTTTTAAAAAAAGGTAAGTTATTGTGATAATCCTGAATGTTCTATTGTAGAATTGTTACGTCTTGGATTTTGTTCATATTGATAAATTTTATTCAGATAGTTAAGTTGAAATGTAGTCTTCAAACATTTCACTGTCTATCTTGTTAGTTATACGCTGATTAATTGACTTAAAAATTGTTTTTTGTTCGAAGTTTTCATCTAAAATAATTTATTTCCATTCACGGACGTAATAAATTCCACATAAATTCCGATATTTTAGTTGCCGTTTACTCGTTTACATTAGATTAAGTGGAATACGAAGTGGAATATATTGAAATTTAAAAAATAAATAAACTGAATTTTTTTTTTATTATTTTTTTATATAAAAAAAATTTATTTACACTTTTTTATTTTTGGAACGTAGTTCCTTATTCTACGCTCTTATGGAAAAATTTATTAAAAATTTGAACACTTTAGTGTCAGTACAAAGTGTCGGTACACACTCCGACGCGATCATAGATTTTGAGCGAGCAATGATTTTTTTTTTTTAGCAGTAGTTCCAAAAAATTTTGAAAATATCGCTGCTAAGCCGCAGCGACCAAAAATATGATCGCGTCGGCGTCTGTCGGTACATGATAAACAAAAAAAAAAGTTAAAAAAAATTATTATATTTTTATTATATTTTTTTAGGTATTTTAATAAATATTGTGTTCTTTGGTTTGCATTAATAATTAATAGAAATAAAACAAAAAGAATAGTAAACATCCAATGAAATTTATAAAATTAAAATCCAAAATTCTATCAAAGTTATCTATCAATATTATCTGTACAAAATAATTCCGATGTTTCACATCTATCAAACGTCCCGCCGGCTCTTGTATTTTTATTGAACTTTGTATGAAAATTGATAAACTTAAATTTTATTTCAATTTATAAAATATTTATAAAATAAAATATTTAGTAAATATTAATTTTTTATTATTAACTAATTAATATTTTATAGTTCAAATAAAATTTAGATTTTCATACTAATTTCAATGTTAATAAAAATCTTGTATAATTTTGTCAGTATTATTTTGCCAATATAAAGGCGCTATTCGGTACCAATGCAAGTCAAGTCATCTGCCGGCGTTAGATATTTCGATACTTTGCCATTTTGGCTATGATATATGTTTTTTTTTGTGTTGTAAACAACAAAAACAAAAAATTAAAATTTATAAGTAAATTAACGATACCTGTTAATTTTTTTAAAGTTTAAATAATGAGACGACACCGTCGCATTTTATATGATTTGATGAAAACTTAAATTTTATTTGATTTTATAAAATATTAATAAAATACTTAGAAAATATTATTTTTTTATTATTAACTAATTAATATTTTATATTTCAAATAAAATTTAGATTTTCATACTAATTTCAATGTAAATAAATTTAAATTTTGTATAATTTTGTCAATATAAAGGCGCTATTCGGTACCAAGTCAAGTCAAGTCAAGTCTAGTCGTCTGCCGGCGTTAGATATTTCGATACTTTGCCACGGCTGACAATTGTTTTTTTTTTTGTGTTGCAAAAACAACAAAAACAAAAAATTAAAATTTATAAGTATATTAACGATACCTGTTAATTTTTTTTAAGTTTTCTTTTCTGTACAAAATAATTCCGATGTTTCACATCTATCAAACGTCCCGCCGGCTCTTGTATTTTTTATTGAACTTTGTATGAAAATTGATAAACTTAAATTTTATTTCAATTTATAAAATATTTATAAAATTAAATATTTAGTAAATATTAATTTTTTATTATTAACTAATTGATATTTTATAGTTCAAATAAAATTTAGATTTTCATACTAATTTCAATGTTAATAAAAATCTTGTATAATTTTGTCAGTATTATTTTGCCAATATAAAGGCGCTATTCGGTACCAAGGCAAGTCAAGTCGTCTGTCGGCGTTAAATATTTCGATACTTTGCCATTTTGGCTTATGATATTTCTTTTTTTTTTGTGTTGCAAAAACAACAAAAACAAAAAATTTAAATTTATAAGTATTCACTTGTTTAAATCTCCAAATAGCGACTCCTATGGCGAAAAAAGGCACATACTTATGGGTGAAAACAAATGTAAACAAAAGTCGAATAGTGCCCCAATGGCGAAAAATAGCACATACTTATGGGTGAAAAAAATTTAAATAAATGGGTTGTCAAAACAGTCAATATTAACGATACCTGTTAATTTTTTTAAAGTTTAAATATTGAGTCGACGCCGTCGCATTTTATATGATTTGATAAAATGTAAACAGTCCCTTTCGCGGCAAATAAACAGTCCCTCTCGCGGCAAATAGTAAGTTTTTTATTGAACGTTGTATAAAAATTGATAAACTTAGAGTCACAATTTCTAAATTGAGGACGTAATTTTCTGCATTCTGTATAATCGCTAAAATCAACTACTTATAAAATAATATTTGGCTGACTGAAATCAAAAACTTATAATAATACGTGACCGACGGAATTTTCTTACCCATTTTTGCCGCTTTTTTCTTTTCTATACAATTTTAGTTTTTGAATTCACCTACAAATTTAGTTTGTTATGGGAAATTTAAAATTTCCCTTTGCAGAATTTTAAGAAGTAAAATTGAATTTGTGAACGGCTTTAGGACAAAATTATTTCATTTTTTTTAAATAACAGCAGTAAAATCGTGTCGTTTACAAATTAAAAAATCTGGAATATTAAATCCGATTTCTATTTTTTCAATAATCACTAATAAGTGAACATACTCTTAGTTTTAGCTTTTTGAATTTTCGATGTCAAAAAAGATCTTCGAAATTCGAAAAAACAGTCTAAAATTGCTCCTTAAAAAAGGTTTCTTTAAATGAAAAAAATGCAAAATTAGAGAAAACTGGGAAAAGTAGAAAAAAGTTTGTTTTTAAATTAATAAAATTTTGAATTAATAAAAAATGAAAATTACTTATATGTACGCTAAGGAACTACGTTCCAAACTGGTGTCCCATGACAGCTCTTTTTTTTTTGTCACTTTGACAAAAAAATTTCTGACCAACCAAAAAATAATTTAAAAAAGCACTTAAAAATGTACTTTTTTTCATAAATTATGTACTTTTTTTGATAAATTTGGAATCCGAACCCTAACTTAAGTGGAATATGAAAAAGGGAAATAGAAATACCGAAATTTATTTTTATATTGGAATTTACCTGAAATATTCCGGAAAACTAATGGAACTAATGGAAATAGGTTATAAGATAGATGAATTTTGAAACAAGATTGTAGAAAATAGTATTCTATCAGTAGCATTCGTTATATATAAATTTTTTGTGTTTTGAGGAATTATTGTATTTTGGGAATTTATTTTTTCAATTGAATTTGCCGAAGTATCTGAGTTTGTATCGTTAGATTATTATCTTTATTTATCATTAAGTTTTCTTTTTTTAGAGTTTGATCATATTTATGTGTGATATCTATTACATTTTTATTTTTATCTAAATTTTTTAATTGGGTTACTTCTGAGTAGCTACATTTTAATTGTTTTTATTTTTAAAACTTATTTTTTTCTTGGAATCTTGGACAAATATTAGATTTTGAGTTGTGAGTGTCAAATTTACAGTTTACACAAAAAATTCTTGTACATTGTGAATTGTCGTGTTTTTCTATGCCACAGTTTTCGCAGATTATATTTTGGGATTTGCAATTATTGATTGAATGCCCCAAATACTGGCATCTTCGGCACCTCATTACTTTGGCTTTGTAAAAGCCTATCTCTACCGTTTCGGGTAGTTCTAGTAGATCAAAAGTTGGAATTATACTTCCAGTTGGTACTAAATTACCTTTATCGACTTTTTTTTAAATTTGTAAGCTGCTATTACGTTTTGGTTTCGCATTTCTTGTACAATGTTTTCTTCTTCTTCGTTATTAAGACAGGGTGAAAAGATGGTTCCTTTTGTAAAATTTAGCGTTGGGTGATATTTACAATTTACTTTGACTACATTGCTTAAGTCCTTTTTTTCTCTTATGAATCTTTTTGCCACATTTGCATTTTTTACTTGGAGGAGTAGATTACCGTTACAGAAAAATGTTACGCTTATTATTTCCTTGCTTACAGCTTCAATAGCTTTCCTTAAAGCAAACGGACTGATTTTGTTGAAATGGTTTTCGGAGCTTGCTGGTTCCATAATTATAAATTTCTGTTGTTTATTAATTTTATCCATAGAATTCGTTAGCAGTGGAAAATTTGCTAAAGTTAAATCTAGCAGTCCTTGTTCATTTTTTCTTTCCTTTTTTGTGTTGTTTTTACGGTTGTCTTTGGTTTGTAGTGATCTGAGATAGACAAATTAATTTACCCTAAGGCTCCAAATGTATTAGTAAGCGAGTGCTTACCTGGCCCATAGGCCATTATTGTTGTCTATTTTATTGTACTTGTAACTGTTTACAGTTATTTCTTCTATAGAATATTATATAAAATATTTTAAGAGCGAAGGGGGGGGTGGCTTTTTTTTTCCTTTGTTCTTTTGTTAAAGTACTTTGAAAATTTTATTAATTCCACAGAGCAAAAATACGACCGATCGCACTCACTGTTAGATGAGTACTATTCAGGTTCAGGTTTATTATGCTTAGTATTTTCAATTATTTGCGTAGTAACAATACCAACATAAATTAAAAGCCCCTTATTAAAAAAAAATGCATTCACAGCATCTCGTAGCATAAAAATCATAACAAATGTATGAAACTACATGAGACTTCCTATACAAAACCTAAAGATTAATTTGTAAAATGGGATTAAATATAAAAAAAACATAATTTAATTATTGAATGCAATTAATTCTATTATTAATATTAATTTTTAAGAAAAAAAAACGTATTTGTTTAAATTTTTTTTTCTTGCGGGTAAAGTAAGTAAAACTTTTTTTTGATATAATTTCTAGGGTTCTATTTATCTATTTATTATATGTTTTAAAATTTACAACCCTTATTTGGGAAATATGACCTACAAAGCTTTCATATATCAGATATATTTATATTTATCAGTCCAGGTACATTAAAAATACCTAATAACGATATACGAAACGCGAAAAAAAAACCATTTGGTTACTACAAAGTTTACTTACTTGGCTGTTCCTGGGAGCCCACCTACTTGTTTAGGTATGTTCCTACCCAGGCTCGGTTCAAGCTAATTCGGCGCCCTGTGCTGATTTTGAAAATTGCGCCGACAAGCATAGTATAGTATAACTCATTTCCACGTAACGATTGAGGTAGACTATACTAACGCGCTTTTTTAACGAGGTATCCAGAGTAGGCCTAGTCGTCAAATATACCAAAAAAAATATTTACATTTTTTAGATCATTAAATTTATACAAAAAATTATTTACATATTTATACAAATTAAATCTCCATAAACAGCAACTTTATGTAAACTAGATTCATCTGCTTTAACAAGCGAAGATAAAATTAATATCTCCTGGTATAATTCTTCTCCATTCAAATCTTTCGATCCAGTATTACTCAAATCAAGATCTAATTCGATAAATAAATTTTTAAATTTTCTAATTTGTGAGCTTCATTTATGTTGTAAAAAAAAGAAAACAAATTATTGTGGTGAGCTTTCAACAATCCAAATCTTTCATTAATGGAAGTAATAGCTTGATCTAAAATTTTATAATAAAAGTTAACTTTAAAGCTTAGCTTAGGATCTAAAATTGTTTCTTCAGCTTTATCCGTATACATTCTTTTCCTTCGCCAAGGTCAAGCAAGGTCATTTAAGAGGTGAGTACACCTTTTATATATTAGAGATGTTGATTTTATTCTATGCTGAATTTTTATTTGCACAAAAAAAATTGTATACTGTGTTGATTTTTTTTCTGGGTAGAGTTTCTTTGTGCACAGTAGCACAGTAGCCAATTTCGAATGCATTTGACTACAAATCGATTGGCGCCCTGTGCAAGTGCACATCATGCACATATCTTGACCGGCCCTGTTCCTACCTTCTTCCTGTACAAAACATTTTTATTTTTATATATATGTATATATTTTTTTTTATTTTTTGAATATAATTTTAAATCATATTTCATTTTAAGAATATATTTTCATTAAAAAATTAAAAAATATGTACATATATTAAAATGAAATATTTTCACCCAAAAATATATATGGGTCATTTGCATTTCAATTGATAAAAAAGTGTCCACCAACTACAGTAAAAGGTTTTTCTATAAAATGTTAAGCCGAACCTTTTGTGTATATAAAACTCAGGATTATTATTTTTTTGTTTTTTTTTTTTATTAAAATATGAAATAAAAAGGAAACCCTTTTTAAAAGTCCCATACAAAAAAAAATGTCCATGGGCCAAAACTGAAAATTATAATTGTAATATTTAAAAAAAAATATTCTACAGAAATTATAACAACCAGTTCAGATTGTGGGCTGAATACTTATAAATAAAATTACAAGTGGATTTTGTATTATTTATTACGGAATTCAATAATTTTTATTTGTGAAATGCATAGGAAAAAAGTGTCCGTTTAAAAATGAACTTGAATGTTACCGATACATTTCATGTTTTTTTTTTGTTTTATTCAAAAAATAAAAATATTTAACGTATTAAAACAATCAAATAATAATTATTAAAACGGAAAATGTTGTTAAAAAAATTTATGAAAATTAAAAAAATTAAGTTTTTTTAATTTTTTTGGACTACAATGGTAAGTTTTTAAAACAAATTCCTGAATGTTACCGGAAATATTATAAGGATAATTATTGTTTTAAAGAGAAATCGAATAAATTGGAAAGTTGAAAAGGATGTGGGAATCTACTCTTGTGCATTATTCTCTTGTGCATTATTCGGTTTTTTAATTTAAAACTTTGATGCCCTACGAAAATTCCTGACTGTTACTTATTATACAATTTTGGTTTCGTTATAAATAGTTAATTTATTTTGTCCATTTTTAGTCCTCAAAAGAGGATATTCAAAAAAGATATAGAGAAAAAAGATAATTAGATATTGCCAGAGATAAAAAATATAAGTAAAATGAGACAAAAAGGTTTTTTTAATGGAAATCAATCAAAACTACCGATGTTTACTATTACGATTTTTATTTTTAGGAATGATAGAAGAAAAAAAATCTCTGAAGTATCTGAGGAAATGAAAAAATATTATAGGAAACAACAATACGAAAGAAAAAAGGCTGCAAAACGAGCTGGAAAACAGCAACTTGAATATATTGATCAATTCAAGATAAGCAACTAAATTTTTTAATTATCTGAAAGAGAATTATCCGGAAGTGAATTCACATCAATTTTTCTCTGATGGACCCTCTTCACAATACTGACAAAAAAAACAATTTTTTCATGTTTTCTAAATATTTATTTAAAAAAGGATTTGAATGTGGTACATGGTCGTTTTTCGAGAAAGCCCATGGAAAAGGTTCTGCAGATGGCGTTGGAGCTGTTTTAAAACGCACTGCAGATCCTTTTTTAGCTCATGGAAATCATATTTCGAATGTGAAATTATTATTTTTTATTTAATAAATTAACGAATAAAAAAAATTGTGTTTTAAGTCTTTTTTTTCGAAAAAAAAAAAAAATTTGCCTGAATGTTACTAAAAGTCCTGAATGTTACTTGTATTATTATCAATGCCTGCGTCAAATACTAATAAAATTTTACAAAAATTTATATCGCACAATCAAGCCTCCCCATCTAAACTAACTGGTAAAATATCAATTTTAAATATTGGAACCAAAATGACATGATAAAAACAAAAACATTATAAAAATTAGAAATTCTTCTATGGTGAAATAGGAAAACAATTTTTTTACTATTAATATTTAACAATTTTTAAAAACTTATTGGTATTTTTAATCTTTATTAGCATTATAAAAAGTCTATGCTTTCCGAAATTTTGTAATATTTTAAAGATTTTAAATAAATTCAAAAAGATTAAGGTAACATTCAGGAAAAAAATTTAGGTTTTTTATCACAAAAGTCGAAATATACCAAAAAATATTAAACTTGAAGTGGTTGCGTTTTAAGATATATTAAATAGACAAAACAACTCATACAAATTACTAATTCGTACATTGAAAATCGTAAGTTTCTTTTTTTGAAAAGTTTAAAAAAAAAAATCAATTGAAATGCAAATGACCCATATATATATAGAATTAGATTCCGAAATTTAAAACAAATCCTAAAGCAAAATAAAAAAATGCCTTAGGGGCGAAGTAACTGATAGGCGAAGAACTATTCAATTTAAATAACTTTTGTCGCGGTCAAAATTCATTTTTTTCTAAATTGAGTCAGGTTTTTATGTACTATTCCCGGTAAATATACACATTTGCTAATTATATCTACATTTTCCAAGGACGTTGACGTACGTATACATTTACCGGTAAATATATGTATTATTAACATTTACGAGATGGTATAAACTTACATTTGCCTAATCTTGTGGTTATGGTACATATTTACCGAGAAATGTATACATTATGACATTTTGTACCTTAGCCGTAAGATAGCTGTCATGATTTTGGATCCATCGACGGTGACAGTTAAGTACAGTTGCAAGAGGATGAACGTCACTGGTTTCCCTGTTCCAACCAAATCGTGGTACCCGGTTGGGATAGGAAGAATCGAAGAACAATGACCAGAGAGGATCCATCCGATCGGTTAGAAGACATCTTAAAGAAGTATGGAAGAAGTGCCTGGACATATTCTAGAAAAATTTTCTAGACTAAATTTATTTTCAATACTAATACAGCTTAACCTAGCATTGTTTTATTCCATTCTACACAAAAAACAAGAATATTAAAACATGGTTTTTGTTTTGAAATTTTTGTCTTCTTTTTTTTTGATAAAAAAAAACTGCTAAGTACCTAAAAATATGCAATTTTTAGTTTTTTTTTTCTCACTGGTGCATATTTATTTTTGGTCCTTGATTTTCAAGTGGCACTTTGCAAATCCTCTAGATTTTTTTTCTTTTTTTTGTATGCAAAAAGCCAGAAAACAGGTGAAATTTGCACGAAGGTGAAATTTGCTTCAAATCTATATTAGTGTCTATATCTATATCTTCAAATCTATATTAGCCTTATTAAAATGTTCAATCCACGTCTCCACAATACATAAAATATTTTTTTTTATTTTTACATAACGCAAACAAAATAGTAAAATCGTTTCATATTTGTAATTTCTTAATTTAAGTTTTTTTTTTTCCTTTTTTTTTTAAGAAATTAAATCTAAATTTTTAGTCATTACAACAAAATTTCCTACCATATAAACACTAGCCGTCAATCCTCCCTTAGGAATTTTATTCATAAATTAAATCAGGCATTTAACAAAAAAAATTATAAAAAAAAACCAAAATTAACCCTGGTTAAAAAAATTGATAGTGTGAACAACAATTTTCAATTGATGGATAACCTGATTTAATTTATGAATAAAATTCTTAGTTGGAAAGCACATAAAAGTAATACTGTCAAGTATTCATAATTTCGCGCTGTCGTTTTGATTTATTTTAGAACTAGAACTTAATCTTTCAACAAAAATGCTCATATTACTATTTTAGAATTATTATTACCACTGACTTCTCTATATAAAAGACGAAACATCAAATTTGTCTATGTATTAAGGTCGAATAAGCTTTTCATACAAAAGTTAAATTTTTGTATGAAAAATTTATTTTTATTTTTAAAAATCTTTTTTTTTATACGAAAAACAAGGATTATATATTTGACATGTAAGTATAAATTTTTATTAATATTTTTATAATTTTTCCATAAAAAAAAATTGCCAAAAATATTACGGAATATGCGTAAAATTCGTAATATTTTTTTTTGGCAATACAAAATAAGAGTGTTTTAAAACCGTTTTATAGGGGGGACCCCTGCTTTAATTTTGTTTTTCTACAGTAACGGGCAAAATAAGGAGTAGTCGAAAATTAATTAAATTTGGACTACCCAAAAGGTAAAATTTAAATAAGATTTTTTTTTAAATCTAAATATTAAATTTTACAGTAAAGAAGCATGTTCGAAAACGACTGTTGATATTCATTAATTTCAACTATAAGTTTAGTACAACTATAAGTTTAGTATAAGAATAAGTTTAATTCTGATTAATTTTGTGAATTCGAATAAAATTTTATTTTCATTGTTTAAATGTTGTTTTATTCATAATTGGTCATTTTGAATGCTTTTAGTTTTTTTTATTATTTTTGATGATTTTTTCGATAGTCGAAATAACAAAGCCGCCAATCTATCGCTGATGCTTTAAGTTTAATTAGTTAACCTTCTTACTTTTTTTTGTAAATGATAGGTATTTCTGTTTTTAAAATTATTTATATTTTTCATATTATAAAATTTTATATTTTTTTTTAAAAAGTAATAAGTTTTTTCCTACAGTTACATTTATTTTGGTCGAACCATTTGAAAAAAAATATCAACAAATTAATTATGTTGTTATAACAACTTTCAATAATGAACCTAATTTTTGCATACTTTTTTTAAATATATCAATTTATAAGTTCTAGAAATTTTCAGCTTTAATTTACAACGTTAGGTATGTACGAGAACGAACTATAATCTTACAAACCTTCATATTTTTATGTTATTAAATTATCATAACTGCGATCGGCCTGAAAATTTATAAAATTAAATAATTAAAAACATGGTGGTATGTGCAGTTTTGAAAAAAAAGGGCAATAGAAAAAAAAAATTTTTAATGGAAAAAATGGTAATGGAAATAAAATTAAAATCGATTTAATTTTATTTTGAATTAGTTTTTAAAACTGACATTAACATCTTTATTTTGTTTATAAATCATATATTTTTAACAAATAAATCTACAAACAAAAGTTTATTGCATCGTTTTCAGCATTGTATCATTTCAGGGCTCATTTATTCAGAGATCTACAGTATGGGAAATGGTCTTTTTTTTAAATATTTTATTAACATTCTTAACACAATTTTTACAGAAATTTAATAAAAATATTTATGTTGCCGACGTTTTGTGAAAACTCCGTTATTGAGTTATGTACATAAGTATATTAAAAAAATATCTTGATTGCCATTTTCGATATTAAAATAAATAATATTCCTTTTTGGGGTTAATTTGAAAGACGCGACGACAGTATTATAACTGAGGGTTTCACATATTATTTGAAAACTAGAAAAAAGCCTGCACAGAAAAAATAGTGCAGGCCTAGCCTAGTAACTATGCGTTGATTTTTGTCATTTCGAAAAGAATGCTTTTAATTTTTTGTTGATAAAGTACGCCTTGATTTTTTTTGTTTACATTTAAAAGTTTTTATCAAAGTACGCCTTGCATTCAGTGTTGCATAGTCATTCGGGTATTTTATTTATTATTTATGTTTAAAAAAATAAATAGAGGAAAGTGCCAACACTGCCAAGGTCGTTTAAGAGGTGAGTTCACCTTTTATTATATTAGATTAATAATTCAACCCACCTTCATGCTCCGAAAGAAATATATTTAGTTTTTCAACCCGATAATTAGGTAGTAACAAAGAGTATGTATAGAGAAATTAGTCCCACACAAAAAATATTGATAAAAAATGTGAAACAAAAAAAATCTATATCACAACCTCATGAGCTTTTTTTTATGCGAATTCCACTCTCACAAATGTGCATGTGATCGGTAAGTTGTATTTACAATCGTAGATTTAGCTCGGTAAATGGTATATTACATGCGTCAATATACTTTATTTACATTCTCCGTATTAAGTAAATTTTATTTACTTACTTCATTTTGAACTTTTGTTTATTTTTTGCATTGCAAATATATTGATTGCAACTACCTCTCACATTAAAACAGTATACAAAACATGTTAATAAACTTTGTTACACAGCTCATTGTGTATATACACAAAAACACATGGACACTTGCTTGTCAATTTTATATCCTCGACCTAACGGTCTCATGATATAAGTATTGACTCGTGTCTATGAGTTTTTGTGTATACACAACTCGTTGTAATAACAAATTTTCTTAATATGTGTTGTAATCTACTATTAAAACTTCAAAAATAAAAACAGTTACTATACAATTTTTAAAGTTTCAAAGCTTCTAAAAAAAAGGTCATGGGGTTGTGATAGATTTTTTATTTCACTTTTTTATCAACATTTTTTGTATGGGACTGATTCCTCTATTATACTTACTTTATGGTAGTAATCTATTAAATTCTAAATTTAGTATTATAATAATTAATATTAGTAATTATCATTTTTTAAATTAAAATTGAAAACAATAAATATTAACCTCAACGAAGCCTTTTTGAAAGAAAATTTCAAACTGCTGATGTAAATTCTGGAATGTAGGTCTTTCAAGTGGATTTATTTTCCAACAATCCAGCATCAAATTGTATAGAGTTTTGTTGCAAAAAGCAGGTTTCTTTAAACGATAACCATTATGAAGTTTTTCTATAAATTCAACATCTATTGTTTCAATTTCTGCATACGGAATTTTACCCAACGAAAATAATTCCCATAAACAAACGCCATAAGACCACACATCTGCTTCTGTAGATAATTTTCTCTCTTCAATAGCTTCTATTGCATACCATTTTAGAGGAAGCAATTGTTTTTCTTTCAAATTTTTATAATTTTCGTGTTCATAAATACGTTTGGACAAGCCAAAATCAGAAATTTTTATAATAAAACTATTGTCTATCAACAAATTTCTTGATGCCAAGTCCCCATGAATTATTTTCAGGTTAGTCAAAAATCTCATGCCATTTACAATTTGCTGAGCCCAATTTACAAGATCTGTTGTATTAAAATGTATTTTTTTCGATTTTAACGTCTCAATGTCATTATCATAACTTAAATTCACTAAAACATATGACAAAAATTATTGATGATTTCATATATAAGTTATTACATAAACTATATATTTAAATATGTATTTAATTATAATGTTCCAAATGTTATACGCATATTTTACACGTGCTCTACGGTTCAACTCTACGGAATTTTAAATTTTTGAGCTTTTTTGTTTTAATATTTAAAAAAACTATTAAAATATGCAAAGAATCATCAAAAACGCAATGATGTTATTTTTCATAAATTTTTCTCTAAATTAGCATTATTTTCGGAACATTTTATTTTTAAATACGTAACTATATTTAACTATTGATTACTTGAACAATTTGTTGTTTCATCAATTTCTTCTAAAAGTATTTCATCATTTCGTCTTTTTTTAAAATTTAAAGTTAAAACTCCACTGTTTTCTTCAATTACATTTGACCTAATAAAGTTCCAATAATTTTATTAATTAAATCTTCTTATATTAACAGGTTTCTTACCGTTGAATTGGCTTCAAAACTATTCTATCTGATTGATAATCAAGTTGATCGTCAAATGAATCTTGTTGCGATAATAAAAAATTTTGAACGGACCCATATTTACAATACTCCATTATAATCAGTATTTTACCTTAAATTTTAATAAGTTAGGTATTTTCCTTATAAAATGAATTTCTCAACAAAAATGAGGAGCTCTCTCTAAGCATTTGAATCGATGAAAAAACATGACAAGCTTTCATAATAACTGAGATTTTGCTTTTTTATTTGATTTTTTATTTAAGTTAATTTTCCAAAAGGCGATTATTAGGCAAATTAATTTTTCACTACACTGCAATAGAAAACCGAATAAATGCAGAAATTGATAATTAGAAAACGTCGGAAGATTTTGAAAAATGAAAGATGAATAATTTTTGATACGGTTGTGTGTAGACTACAAAGTTACTTTAAATAAATTACTAAGATGATAATTTTCTCAGGCCGTATTTTGAAGACATTTTTCATCCACATATCACACACAATGTACAACAAACAACGAAAAAAATTTCAACTATTAAACAAGAAATAACATTATATGTATTGAATATAATTCCAATGTAAACACTGTGAATTATAACAACGATGTAAACATTGAAGAAATATTTTCCCTGTATTTTCTGTAGATTATAATGCGAACCAAGTTTTTGTTTTGATCAATGAACTTATATAAAAGGAAGAGTAATTGTTGAAAATGAAGCTTTTTCATTTTTTTTTCAAAGTACCGTATTTGTCTATTTCAATTGTCAAAAAAAGAACAAAAAAAAAAGAAAAATTCATAAAATTTTTTTTTCTTTTTCTGAATTTTTTTTTTTTTTTTGTTTCTTTTTTGACAATTGAAATAGGCCTAACGGTCTAGTGATATAAGTATTGATGCGTGCCCATGTGTTTTTGTGTATACACAACTCGTTGTAATAACAAATTTTCTTAACATGTGTCACTATTTCTCATGCACTTACATAAGCACAAAGTTTTTTATTCATGTAAACAAAGTGGGATTACAATAATGAATGTGCTACAAGTGCATAGGCGATGATCATGCTTGATATATATGATCATAATGCATTCCTATTTTTAGTTTTTTTGACATATAAATTTTCATGAATTTGACATATGTTTTTGTTTTTTTAAATTTGAAATTGGAACGTTGTGAAATTTTTGTCATTGTTGTCTGAGATTTTGAAAAAGAAGGAAGTAAAAATTAGAGAAAAAGTAAATTACAATCAAAGAGTAAAGGCCTGATATGTAAAGTAAATTAAATGTTATTATTTTAAAATCAATTCAATTTTTATAATTTATAATTTTTGAAAAAGGAATAAATTTACGTTTTGTTAAATCTTTTAGTTGAACTATTTTTTCAGAAACCTAAAGGAAGAACGTAGATTACAACTTAAATTTTCAATTTTAAAAACAAATTATAAAAACAAGGTGCAGTTCTATATAATACTGGCATCAGATAAGAAGCTGACATATTTAAAATGAAGAACGACCAATTTGTTATGCATCAAGCTGCGCTTACATCGGTTTAAAATAATAACAGTCAAATTAATAAAAGAGGGGGACAATTAGAATTGAACACTAAAAATTTTATCTTTGATGTACCTATCACAATTTAAATAAATTAAATATAATCAAATACATATAAATTTGAAATTTCGTCTTCTATTTTTCATATTTGAGAATTTTTCAACCACAAATTTCAAAGTGAGGATGACTAAAAAAAACTAAAATATTTAGACGATCCTCATCTGCCATAAAATTTCGAAGCCACGTTTTAAGTCTGCGCAACACAGAAACCCTACGTCCTGCTGTCGCGACAAAAATAGGAATAAAAAAACAAAGCTTAAGTAAGTTTAATACATAAGGAAATGTATCCTGGGTATTTTTGTTTTTGAAAATTTCACCAATGTGAAGTCCCAGTTAATTGGCTAATTTTCCAGATCATTTTGAGCAATAAGAACGTCTTGCTCTGAAATATATTAATCATCTTGTTAGGATCACTGTTGTCTATAATATTTTTTGGTATGAGCCGCGCGGAATTTAATTTAATCAATTTATACATATTTCGTCCAAATTTATACCCATATTGAAATTTTGTACATAACTGAAAAAAATCGATTTTATCGTTACGGTATTTCGTATTTGGTTAAAAACAAAGTATGCAAAATAATTGAATTTGGGCTTTAAATTAAAAATATGTTTCTTACTTTTGTGCAATGATTCTGTAGCAGCTCCAAGAAGCAATATTATATTTGGATGTTTACCAACATGTTGAAGTATTTTTAGTTCATCAGCCAATGCTCTTAATGTTAGAATATCACTCCCGTCTTTTAACATTTTTATTGCAACAATCTGATTTCCTTCTTCTTGGTTTGTAGCACAGTTAAATTTTGATGATTTCTGTGCTAAAACTCCTTGATAAACTAATCCAAAAGCACCTTGTCCGAGTAGCTTACCTTTATACATACATGTGTACTATATTAATATGTATTTAAAGAGTGTATGGGTTGTTTGGTGGGTTCATCACGATCGGAAAACCCCACGATTTACTTATAGTAAAGAAAACCGAAAATATTGTTTACCCATGAGAATTACATTATTAAAAATCATTCAATTAATCTTAATTCAATAAAAAAACACATAAACATAAGAAAATTTAACTGTAATGCTCGCCGGGATTAGCTAGTATCATAATAAAAATCTTGAAGTTGAAAACGTTGCAAATTTATTTTCGCCCAGGCCCAGGGACAAGTAAAGCTGGGATTTGGAAATTCTGAGTTTTTAGTTTCGGTATAATGTTCCAAATTCCTGCCAAGGTATAAGTAAGTATTTATAACACGCAATTTTGCACATAATCAGGTAAAGTTGAAACTACGATAACGATCCAACCTGCCCTAGTACAACAATATATTGCTGTAAAATCAGCTCTTGGAAACGAAGAGTCTTAAGTGACCTTGAAAATTGGAGGAAGCTTTGATGGTCAAAAATTTAAATTGGAAAAATATTTTGAAATCACATTAAGTTAAAAAATAAAATTTAATTTTATTATTAACTTACCAAAAACTATTCTTTTTGGACTCGTTTCATATGTTTTATCGTACGGTAGTAAATCGGCTTGTTCATCGAGAGATAATTCTGGATTCATTGATTCAACGTTTCCTTTCATGAAAGTACTAAGCCCAAGCAGTCCTAATTGTTTTTTCATCTAAAAAAAAAAGTTCATTAACAATTCAAATGAGTTTCTGAAAATTACAAATTGAGGATAACTTCATTTTAAGAGCTTCACATTGCTATAAATTTCGATCGTCGAATCGTTCAAAACCTATTTTTGAGTGTAGTATAAGTGATCTACTTTTTAAGACCATTCTCGAGATGTGAATGAAAGAACCTTAAAATAAAATGTTGTACCACTTAATTTTGACCAAGGATGGCGTTTGTCGATGCGTCGACTTGAAGTAAATTAAATATAGTGTTTTACTATGATTGATTGGTTTTTTTCATTGAACGGACGAATATTTGAATGATTTTTATTATTGAAATTCTCGTAGATAAACAATATTTTTAGTTGTTCTGCCTCAACTGTACACCAGGTCTGGGTAAAGTGCAGGTCATTAGCCATACTTTTTTGTGGCTCCAGAAATCGTTTGCCTCATAATCAACATACCGGTCAAAAAATTAGTAATTCATATTCAAATTTTCCAATTGGTTATTACAAAATAAAGAGAAATAAAAATAATTTTTTCTTCATATAAAATTCAACTTTTATTTTATAATAATCAAAATCAGAATACGAATTACACTTCATTCTCCTAAAAATTTTGAGTGTCGAACGTAGGCAATATATTCTTTTGACAACAATAATACTGAATCGGTAACATCCCACATCCCACTTAGCTTTGGTTGGTTTGATGTTTTCTAAAATTTGCTCGCTTAGTGCTTTGAGGTGCCTAGACCTGCTGTACACAAATAAATCGGCTGATTTTCCGAAAGAACAGACTACGCACAGGTATAGATAGCTGTTCATGTTACAAGAACGGATTTCGTGCAGAAAATTCGAGATAGGATTTATTATCTTTCAATGTCATTAAGTCCAAATTTCCAATTCAGAAATTGTGTAAAAAAGAACTTGTTTAGAAAAAACAAGTACGGCAGCAGATTAGATACCGGGAATGCCATCAAAAATATAAATGTGGATCTGATGCATATTTAGATTCACGTATTATTAATATCTTTTAATGCGTTGGGGATCATTATGTTGTATTTAGTGCTATAGAATTTAGATCACTAAATGGAGTATTATATGCGTCAATACACATGCAATCATTTAGATGCATCTGCGTAAATAATGAAAAAATTTAGATGCATCAGCGTATATAATGAAAAAATTTAGATGCATCAGCGTAAATAATGAAATCATTTAGATGTTTCGTATTGAATATTTCGTAATACCTAAACAAACATAATATCTCTCACAATATTTCAATACAGCCAAATACAAAAAAAAAAAAAATGAGAAAAAATGAGAAGAAAAAATATTCTCTCTTTGCAACTACCTCTCCCCTACGCATTAAAACAGTATATTGGATATGTAAACAAAATTTGTTATACAACTCGTTCTGTATTTACACAAAAATACATTGACACTTGTCAATTTATATTACTCGACCTTCGGTCTCGTGATATAAGTATTGACTCGTGTCAATGTATTTTTGTGTATACAGAACTCTTAATTAATAACAAATTTAGTTTACATATACAATAATCTACTATTATTACATTGTGTACTTATAGAACACCCTTAATTTAATATTTTAATTATATCTTAAAAACGATAAAATAAAAAAGTTTTAATAACAATTAAAAAAAATATTAATTGAGGGACGTGGTTAATTAGGTTGGGCATAGTAAAAAAAAGAGAAACTTGCTTTTTAAACATTTTATTTCACATATCAAGCATATCGAATCAATCAATAAATAGGACATTACCTTATTTATCTTATAAAACGTTCCTAGAAATATCATCATTATGATTAAAATTAAAACAACAATTGTAATCCATAAGTAGTATTCCCAATAAATTTTCCCTGTAAGTAAAAAATAAAAACGAATTCGACTTAGTGAGAATTCAGTTCATTTTTTAGATTTTTAATCACCTGGTTCTACAGTAATTGTATAATAGAAACTTATCGTTGAACCATAATAATCACAGCGTAGTTTACATGTATAATTCCCGCTATGCGTTTCATCAGTTTTTTTAATAACCATTATAGACTGAATTGAATCCGTTTCATTAGAAGTTTCAGTTATAATTTGTATTCCTATAAAGTTATACAATATACATTCTAAAATCTAAACAGTCGTTCATAATTTTAAATGAAAAGAAATTCTAAATAAATAAAAATGATAATTAATTTTTAAGTCATAAGCAGTGATTGTTATTAATATTTATACTTAAATGTAAATACAGGCAAATGCATCTATAATGTTTACAAATTGAAGTGTAATGTGAAATGTGTATATGCATAATATATTGGGAACTGCGAATAAAATTTTCGAGGACAAATAAGTAAACATTTTGCTATGTTAGATGATTTTTTTAGTGCTCTAAATTTAAGTTTATTTTGTAAAAATTTATTTTTTCAATAAGCTATTAATAATAAAATAATAATAGATGATTTTTTGTTTTACTCAATAAAATGGGCGTAACAAAAGCAACAAAAATAACAGCTGTACACAAACAAACACAATAGGGCTTCTCTATAAGAATTTTAAATACTAAATCCACGAAAAATGCGAAAAAATATGAAAATTATACATTAAAAATAAAATTCGTTATTTTAACTTTATTATACTTGTTATTTATCTTAATTAAAGTATTTTATAATCCATAAAATTTACTTGTTTATTTGTTAATTTTTTATACTCATAATTATTTTATTGTTGCAATTATCTTCTAGTAGTAATGAACCAGTAAAAACTATTGAACCAGAAACAAATATTGCATAACCAATAATAACAGTTAAGCCAATAGTCAATAGTAACACAATAACAATTAAAAATTAATTAAAATTATAAATTTATTAAATTTAAAAAGTATATTCTAATTTTAAAGTATATTTTAAAGTATATTGAAATTTTTTTTTCTTAATATTTTCAAATACATATTCTTATTTATGCTGACGACACCAAGATCTACCGATAATTCGGATTGTTCCATATTACATAGAGATTTATTTAGATATTTTTTTACACTTGTTGCAATAACAACCTGGCATAAAAAAAATTGTTTTGAAGAGATTTTGATCACTTAGCCTGAACCGATTCTAAAAAGTTTTATACCATTTTAAAATACGAAAGAGGTTGTGGATGAAATTTTTTTTCTAAATTAAACTTTAAAATAACCTAAAACGGCTTTTCAATCAAATTTTGGGACAAAAATGTGTGGGACAAGGCAAGTCCTCTTAATGACGAGGAAATGAAAATATGTACTCGTTGTTAGAAATTGTAAAAAATAGTTTCATTCAATAAAATAAAATAAAAAATTACAAAATGGATATAATGTTTAATACTACTTAGATTTGAGCATTGTTAAGAAAAAATTTTGAAAATCGAAAATGAAGTCAACAGAGTGTGTTATTAGTTATTTCAACACGAAAGTATTCTTGGCAAATAAATTACAAGTAGACGATAGAGTGATAGAGAAATAGTTTGCTATTTGTTAAATGAAGCTTAAGAACTTCAATTCAGTCTTGTACGCAGAACTTTCCAGAATAATCAGAAATGTGAAGGTAATGGTAAAATCAGTTGACGATGATCGTGTTTGGAAAACATCAGTCAAGTTCAGAAGACGAAAAACTATACATACTGATATCCAAGAATCAACCATTGATCAACCAATGTTTTGAATCTAACCAAGTTTATTATTTTACCCAAACACAACAAAAACCTGAAGCAAAAACGGCCGTTTGGTAGTATATGTTATATTATATGATGGTATTTCTTTAAAACTGAGATGTTAAATTTTTTAAGTGGAATTTGCATTAACGCGATTTAAGATTTTGGGAGCTATATTAAAGAAGTTTTATATCAAAAACAAAAGTATAAGGACATTAATGGCTCTAAAGTTGATGTCATTGGATTATTTGGATTATCTAATATAATAAAAGGTGAACTCACCTCTTAAACGACCTTGGCAGTGTTGGCACTTTCCTCAATTTATTTTTTTAAACGTAAATAATAAATAAAATAACCGAATGACTATTTAACACTGAATGCAAGGAGTACTTTGATAAAAACTTTAAAAAAACAAAAAAAATCAAGGCGTACTTTATCAATAAAAAAATAAAAGCATCCTTTTCGAAATGACAAAAATCAACGCATAGTTACTAGGCTAGGCCTGCACTATTATTTCTGTGCAGGCTTTTTTCTAGTTTAATGATAAAGTTGATTGTTACTTGTTACAAGTAATAATTATAAAATTGTTCTTTGTTTCAAAGTTGTATTTGATTCCATTGTGAAAAAAATTGCAAAATGGCTTTGGAGTAAATTTGCATATTGAAGAAGCGAATTCCGTAGGGATACCAGTAATATTTCTCATGAAAATAAAGTAAAATCTGAATCAACGATAACGATAAGGGACGATTGTTTGATCAAAAAATGATGAAATGTCTATTCGATTAAAAGATGACAATTTTTTATGTTATGCCGCGTAAAATGTTAGTCGAAATACAAATTATCTCCATATTATTCGAGGGTTTTTAGTACACAATAAACAGTGTAGAATGGTAGTTGACTTTCGGGCATTAAATATACTGAAAAGACAACTTGATAGGCTTAAAATAGATAAAAATTAATTGGATCTAAAGAAAAGGCTTCGACTGGCGACGGCGACAGCGCCTTCCATGATATGGGCTATAAATTTTTCCAAACAGAAATAAAATATTTAAATTACTTTGTGAATAATATCGATCATACAAATACAAACAACGATTCCGATATATATCCTATTATTCGCCCAAAGCTGTTACAGAGCTCTGTACTCTTGCTTCATGTGAAGGATATTGTGTTATGCTTATGTGTGTTATGCTTATGTGTGTGTTATGCTTATTAGAAATAGAAAATTCCATTCAATTTAAATATGTAGTAAATGATACACGTTGTGTGAATCTCATTACCACAATTTTGAACTGAAAACGTTAGTAATTAATGTGTACCTCTTGGAATGATTTCTTTTTGAAGATAATTTTAACAGATTGTAAATCTTTAAATTAACGAAAGGAAAGAAACTATGATATAGATCAAGGGTCGGCAGCATACGGCCCGCGGGCCAGATACGGCCCATTCGGTGTTCTTTTTTGGCCCTCCCAGATTTTTATTGCCGCCTTGTTATTCGGCCTGATTTATTCTTCTAGGCCTTTTTATAATTTTTTAAATTTTTTACAGCAAAAAAAATTAAAACTATCAAAAATTCCATTCAGAACCTCATATTTATATAATTCAGCTTTTAAAAAAATTCTATTACTACAACTTTTTGCATTATTCAATAAATGTTGCATTAAAAATATTGTTTTCTGCTAAATATTGATCGCCAAATTTTCTGAAGGGCTGCTATTGTTGTAGCATTACGAATTGTAAATTAAGTAAATGAAAGAATTAATCCCACAAAAAAATTGTTAAATCTGTATCTGGCCCAGTTGATGAAAGTCTTGCCGACGCTTGATATCGATTACGCTTGATATAGATTAAATCGGAGAACATTTTGATGTTGTTAGTCGCTAACAACAAAATATTATGTTATTAAAGGGCGGAACCTTTAAAAAATTTCTTGTAATGAAAAAAAATTAAAATGTGTAGAAAGAAAGGAAAGAATCTGCGATGATAGGATAGATGGGCAGTTATATTTCAAATGTATTATTATAGGGAAGGTAATTCAATGTGTCATGTTGATGTTGTCAGTCGCTAACAACAAAATGTTATGTAATTAAAGATCGGAAAGATGAAAAAATTAAAAAATTATATAAACTTTCTGAAATGAGAAATGGTATCAATTTTAAAAAGATAAAAACGAATTTTTTTATTTCAGTCTATGGTTTTGCATTTAATATGAAACAGCAAGTTAAAATGCATATTATGAATTGTTTAATATGCATTTGTTACAGTAAAAAAGAGAATAAACATTAAAATTATTTACGAAATATTGGCAAAGGGTCAAAACTATTCTAAAATATTCAGAATGACACTTTGGCCCGATAAAAATAATTAAAAAAGAACCCTTTTAACTACAAGTTGTTGACTTGTTAATGCATTGACTAAGTTTGTTCAAATACTCAAGAATAAATGCAACTTCTTAAGAATTAATAAAAAATTGAAAAGGTTGTGTGAGAAGCTTTTAAATTACGTTGAATATTTTTTATTAATACTGTAAAAAGATCCAAGTAGAACAGATTTAGGGCCTGTTACAGAATATTTAGAATATCATAAATTAAGTAAAATTTGTAATGATATAATAATGTACATACTTATTAATTATTCTAATCATAATTCTGTAATAATGATATAATCACTACGTAATATAATATCAATTCTTATAAATTTAGTTCACGTTCACGCAATCTGAAACTCTTCTAGAACACATATACCTTTTGTGCGATCTCAAAAGAGACCTTTAATAAACCAAGTTGATTTTCAAATTTTTGTTTTTCATTAGTGTATGCTCAAAGAGAAAAGTTAATAAATATTTGATTTAATGTATTTTTTTTTTAATTTTATGTTGAAAAAGTTCTGAAAGTGTACTTAAAAGCCACCCTTAATAAACAAAGTTTATTTTTAACGCCAGCTTTTAGTACCCCAAACTAAATAATTAGTTATGCATATTTCAAATAATTTTCTTATTATAGGTGTACTCGATAATACAAAAAGTAACGAGTTCTAAAATAGGTATAACAAAAAAAACCGAGAATGAAATGTTGTGAACCTGACAAACATTGATCTTAATATATGGACTTGAAGGTCGAGGCTCTATGTCAGTTTTTTCAAATTATTTTGGGAAAAATATAGAAACATTTTAAAAATACGTAATAAATAAAGCTAAAATTTTGCAATTAAGGGATGTTCGGTACTTTCAATTTCAAATCGCCATTTTGCATTCAAAACATAAATATAAATTGCTGTTGGGGTGTTAGGTCAGTTGACATTTTATCGACCAGGCATATTGATTTTTGTATAGAATGCGAATTGTGCGCCCATAAATTAATAAACTTTGAAAAATTAATTGGTATCTAAACAAAAACCCCTACGCGGGGTAAAAAGTAAGTGACACAAGCGCCTATGATAATTTCAATCTAGTCAAAATAACTGATATCTTAATTTTGTGACGCTGTCTGCCAAATTTCGACATTTTCTAATCGATGAATTATGCAGGAAATAATGCTGAATTATTTAGTAAAAAAATCGTAAAGAGTCACAAAATTTTTATATGAGTTATTTTGAGATTGAAATTATCATAGGCTTTTCTGTGATTTACTTTTTACCCAGTGCCCAGTGCCGTTTCTGCGTTGCTGGTCGCTCAGGTGCAAAAACAATATTGCCGCCCATATTAATACTTACAAATTTTTAATAACAAAATTTAAAGTTTTTCATGGAATTTAAAAAAACAATATAAGTAAATTGGAAAATACTTAAAAAAAATTAGGAGATGTTTTAAGAAAACTTGCCTTTTACTTAATTCGACCAAATTTAATTTTTTTTACAGTTTAGTACTCCAAATTAAAATAATTTTTTTTAAATTTGATTTTTTTTAAATATGATAGTTGGTCGGCGGCCGCCCTTCGACTTGGCCGCTCACGTGCAGGGGCACCTTCTGCACCCCCGCCAGGAACGGGCCTGCCAGTGCCAGTAGTACATATTTCATATTATTATATATTTAATTTACATTCATATTTTACTAACCTTTTTTATTATTTAGATCACAATCTAGCTTTGAATTTACGATTTGGCACCAATATATTTTTTGAAACATACTTGTTACACCTTCACAAGTTAATTTGAACTCTTTATAAGACTTTAATTCTATAATTGAATAATCTCTTGTTGTAGTTGTTTGATTTACTTCTCCATTGTTTGAATACACTCTCGCTTTATATGGCAGTTTACCGTAGAATATTGTAGTACTTCTAGAGTGTTTATAATTATCTTGTGTAACTGTACAAGTAAAATCTGAATTCTTAATACGTTGTTTAATTTTTAAGCTAACAAAATATTTATGATAGTATGGTCCTATATGGCGAATTTCACGAATAAAATTAAAATCGAAGTAAGTATTAGATGAATTATTTTCAGACATTTCTGGAAAATACGTTTTTGTACCCGTTAATGAATATTCAATATTATCAATTGATGGATATGAATAAACTCGGCAATCCATAAAACGAGTCCCACCAGTTTGCATATAATGCCATTTTCTGTACACTATATGAAATCCTAAAAATTAGATAATAAATTTTTTTATTTAAGCATTTTTCTCCTTCAAGACTTATTTTAAGGGAAAAATTATATATGTATTAAATAATTTTTTTCTATGTAAATAAAGATTAATTTTTTTTGTGGTAAATTTGTACTATATTTTTTTGTTTTTGTAAATCATAAGTTTGACTTCATTCATCAAGTTGTTCACTGAAAAAAAAATTATCAAACTACGTAATTTACTGGAGAACCTATGTGCTTTGAAAAGGATATATGTACCTCATGCCATGAGTTAAGTACTGTTGAGTTATGTCTGTCTATTTTTAGGGTGAAATTTTTTTACTGAAAAATCAAAAAATTGTTGAACAATAGATTGAAAATAAAAGAATTTGTTGTATGCAAAATTTTGGGAATAACGAAATCCATTTGTTATAAACTTTTATAATTCATCAATTATTTTTTGCGTAGTGTGGAAAGCTATTTTTAAAAAAGGAGACAAAAACAAAACTAGCACAAAATTGAACGATCGGGTACGAAACGGCTAACACTATTTAGGGACGAAGCTTACTAGAAACAAATATTATTAATTGTTTCTATCCAAGTCTTTATTTTTAGTTCTTAAAATCAATTGCTTGTGTAACATCGAAATTCTACTTTGTTTCATAAAAAAACTTAAGAGATGCTATTTATCTTCTAATATATAAAAATGAAAATTCTCTGTTTCTCTGTTTCTCAATCACGCCTAAACCGCTGGACCGATTTGGCTGAAATTTTGAACTTAAGTATCATTGGGGCCCGAGATGGTTATTGGGTACTAGAAATTTTGATACGTGGCCCCGGCGGGGGGCTATCTTAGAAGCCGGTTTTGCAATTTAGGTATATTCCGATAAAATGTTGTAGCGTTGGAACCGAATCGGCTATTTAGAAGACTGGATGTGTTAAGGCACCGGGGAAGTGGCTATTTAACAAATTTTGAAATTTTTGTTTTTTAGTGCACAAAATGCAATTTAGGTATATTCCGATAAAATATTATAGCGTTGGAACCGAATCGACTATTTGGAAGACTGGATGTGTTAAATTCTGTTTTTTTTAGTGCACAAAATCTGGATTGAAGTGTTTTGATATTAATATAAGTTCGAAACTACCGTGCGAAGCCGGGTATTTCGACTAATTATAAATAAATGAAAGTATCAAGTCAAATATTGAAATAAAAGCAAGAGAAAAAAAAATCCGGATATACGGTATCTAGAAATTTTTAAATTATATATTTGTATAGCAGTATATATTTGATTGATATCCATACCTCGAAATAAAGCGCGGTATATACCATGGAATCTGATAAAAAAAACTTAAATTATAATTTATTTAAAAAAATCCTATAAAAACTCCGATTACGTACGACACTGAATCCTATAGGTCTACTAAACTCCGGTAACTAAATGGAAACATTTTCTAGTGTTCACTTAACAACGACATGAGATTAGAGTGCATATAATGTTAATTAGGTAATATAGTTTTTTTGTATAATATCAATAATATTGTAATTACCTTTTACTAAAATCTCAAATACTTTAGTTTCATGAAACAAAAAATTATTTCTTGCATGAAAAGTATAGTTTCCACTGCTCATGACGTCGTTTAGTCCTATATTGACTTCATCTCCATTTCGGAAAACAAGCAATGGTTCTATAGTGTTATAAAAAGAAAAAGTAAAAAAATAAATCATAATATGACATTTCAGACCAGTGGCGTAGCTAGACATTTTGGGCCCTTGTGCAAATATCTACTTTGGGGCCCACCTACAAAATCTTTCCTTATTAAATAAAATGTACAAATAAAAACTTATGTGTATTTGTTTTCATTTTTAAAAAATTACATCGGAATTACATTAGAACCTTTGCAAATTCTTTAATCGTCATGTTTTCTTTCAAATCGTCTTTTACGAAGTTAGCGGCTTGTATTAACTGGGGCCAGATTCTATAAGGAAAATGTACTAAAAAATGTGGTGTGGTTTCGTTATTTTGCTTTCTGTAACAATAAAATTGTTGTTCGAGCAACATTTTTTAAGCAACATCGAATTAGGTGTTGCTTAATAATTTTTTGTGGTTTTTTTTAATTTTTTTTTGTATATTTTAAATTAAAAGTGCGAAAGGCAAAAAAAAAAAAAAAAACTTTAAAAGTTTTTGAAGAAGTTTTAAAACTTCTCATTGCGAAAAAATTCTTTTCGTATATGTAACTACCTATACTTACCTAACAACGAAAATTTTTCGGACCAGTATCATTGTAATGGGGCTCAGTGAAAAAAAAAAACTCTTATATTTGGGTATCTGGGGACCGTCCCCAGTAAATTATTACATTGCTCCCTCCGATTACTATTTGTTCGCTTCGATGACACATGGCCTGGCTGACCGGCACTTCTCGTCATATGAGGATACAAAAACTGGCTCGATGTGTAGGTAGCATCGAAAGACAAAGACTTTTTTCGGGACGATATTCGAAAGCTACCAGAAAGATGGGAAAAAGTAGTCGCTAGCGATGGGCAATATTTTGAATAAATAATTTGTTTAAAACAGTTTTAATAAACAGTTTTTTGGAATAAACGCTCAAAATTTGAAAAAAAAAAAGTCTCATTATTAAGTTGTATAACCAAATAATAAAAAAATAATTTTTGTTTTATTTGAAAAAAAAAAAAATAATAAAATAAATAAATACAATTTTTTATGTCAAAAATCCTTTAAAGCAGTGACGTCAAACATTTTAGTAGAATTTTTTTTATAGGGTTACCGGATATTAAATAGAAAATTTAGCCATATTTAGATTATGAACAACATTGCTTACAGAAAGATAATTTTTTTAAACCACACAAAATTGTGGTTCAAAATATCTAAAATGTGGTTTTCAAATAAAAAGTTACAGAATCTGTATATTTTTTTGAAATATTATGGCAAGCTATCTTCATTTCCTGTTCACACATAGATCAAATATTTCTAGGTTGAAGAAATGCAAAATTTTGGTTAATTGTATTCATACCTACGAAGCGTTTTTCAATTTGGACAATTATTTTGTCTAAGGTATTGAAACGATCTAGAGAAAGATTTATAGTAATAGTAATATACACACACAGCAGTGGGATAATAATTTCTCCTCATTTTATGTATGTATTTCCTCTAAAAAAAAACTTATCAGAGTAAATTTTATTACACGAATTTTTTTTTGGATTGGTTTGGTTGGAACCAGGATATTAAAAAAATAAGAATATTGTCTCAAAAAAATTTTTTTTTTTAATTTTAATCTAGAAAATTATTTTTTTTTTTAAACTTTATGGTTTGATGAATGGGCCCCTACAGCAATGGGCCCTTGTACTTCGCACACACTCGCCATACCTAGCTACGCCACTGTTTCAGACTTTTCACGGTCGAACAAAAAAATGTTTGCCAACAAGGGTTAGAGGTTAGACTGTGTATGAACTATTTTGTGTATATACAAAAAATAATAATTTCTGGCGGAAATAATCAAACATTCATGCAGGTATTTGTATGGTTTGAACTCTATTTCTATTATAACACTTCTCAATATAATTGTACGAATTTCTTTTAATTCCTAGGTTCTATTTGTATTCTTTTGGGGGGATTATGGGTTAGATAGCTTTGGTAGGTCCATAATTCGCTGCACCTGTAAATTGAAAGAAATGAGGATACCTTTGGTACTTCCTCAAATCACTGCACCTTTACAATTTATGATTTGAATAAAAATTGATAATTGATTTATTAATTATTAATTGCAGTTATTTATACATATTTGACTTAAAATACATAATGTTGCAAAAATTAGTTGACCCATCAGCTCCCGTAATCTTAGTGTAACAGAATCCAAATGTCTTAACCCTGCACTGCAGACTTCACCGATTTACATATTTTTTTTTTCAGAGTGTATTTTTGCTTCCTATACAACGTTTGTTCAGGGAAAATTTTTAATTTTCTTTCCGTATTCCGGAAAATCAAGTTTTTCATGAATATGCATTCAATATGAGGAAAAATTATTATATAGGTATAGCTTAAAATTATTATATTTAGCTTAAAAATTAACAAATATGTTATGTTATTATCAAATTTCAATCAAACTTAACTTTTTTTTGTTAAAAATTAAATTTTTATAACGAATTTCATTATTGTACTTCAGACTCTATTACTATATGTGAGCGACTACACAATATTTCAATTTCTCTCAAAATTCAGTGTTAAATACATTACCGACTTTGTTATTTAGAAAAACAAGTATTCCATATACAAGAGTGTTTGTACATAAATATTTCAAGGGAACTAGACTAAATGGGTTTTATAACAATAAAAAACTTATGTATCAGCAGTGATACACTTTGCAGTGTAGGGTTAAAAATGATCAAAATTCAAATAATCCAAATCCAAACTTCGTAAAACATTTTTTACCGACCACTAAATGCAGATGCTTATATATATTTCAAAAAAGTTTAATATTTACACTATTTGTTTTTCTGTTCACTAAAATATTTATAACCACAAATTACACTACTACGTAAGACACTTTCATGAATTAAGTTCACACACAATATGCTAATAGCCTCAACATACTTCAGGTTACCAAAGCAATATTAAAAAAATTCTTGTAAAAATTGTATTACAGGTCTCTATTTATTTTCACCAGCGCTCTTCGTGAAAAAAAAAGTTCTTTATTTATTTCACCTACGCGCGTTTAAATAGTATGCAATTGAAGCATCGTTAGTGTTCCAAACATCAATTATGTGAATTATAACTAAAAAAATATATTTACCATTTTCTGACTTCAATTTGATTGATTTGAAATAGCCCTCTACTATTGGATAAGGATCGCCGGTTACATTGCCTATTGTAAAGCTTAGTGCTTCATCAGTGTTATTAATTATTATTCTTTTGTCCAAATTTGTTGTGAAGCTCAAATATGGTTTTCCTGCAAAAAAATAATCATATTTATATATTTATATATTTATATTATATATTTTTTATATATTTATATAATTATATATTTATATATTTATATATTTATATATTTATATATTTATATATTTATATATTTATATATTTATATATTTATATATTTATATATTTATATATTTATATATTTATATATTTATATAATTTATAAAATTATTTGTTGTATTTGCTGAGCTTTGGTATCTATTGGTGGGAATATTTTTTAAATGAAACTCATTTTGTTAAGTTTTATTCATTTAATTTTCAATATTTCGACTTAATTCCAAGTCATCTTCAGGAATGCTATTTTAAATCTACAATTATGATTATAGTTTAAATATTTTTTAATTTTATGTTTTTTTTTTTCTTTGTTTCTTTCCTTACCAAAAATTATAAAAAATTGATGTAAAATGCTATTGTTATCAAAGATTTGTATAAAAAATTTAAAACCATACTTCTTAAAAACAGCTTCCCCTTAAAATTAATTAACCAAATCATTTTTGATACATTCCACAAAAACGTTTCTCAACCACATAATAATTTATCCACCAATTTAAATATCCCCAACAATATACCTAAAAATAATAAACCTTACTGTAGCCTACCCTATTTTCCTAAACTATCTCAGGAAATATCCAAGAAAATAGAATACTTTGTACCAGAAATTAATACCACAACTAAACCCCTCAATAAATTAGATCAACGTTTTTTCAAAAAATTAAAGGACCCCATCCTACCCACTGATAAATCCGACTTAGTGTATAAAATTCCATGCAAAGATTGCAACAAAGTGTACATTGGAGAAACAACCCAAAAATTAAAATCCAGAATTTCTCAGCATAAAAATTCCGTATCTACTAATAATCTACTAAATCCAAAAACAGCTCTTGCCCAACATTCATCTTTACTTTCACACAATTTTGATTTTGATAAAGTTCAAGTTTTAGAACAAGAAAACAATAGACACAAACTGAAAATATGCGAAATTAACCATATTATATTGAATCTTAACCAGACTTGCAATTATAAATCTGACTCACAAAATTTTTCAACATCATATACTAATTTATTACGACCAGCATAATGTAATAAAAAATAAAATATTTTGTTGAATTAGTTACATTCCACATAATATTTCACATTCAAAATTTAACTTATTTTAATGATTCTATTAAAAAATAAAAATGATTAGTTCTGATCTATACATAGTTTACATTATTAACACTAGGTGCAATTCCATATTTCATCTTTTCTCCACTTTATAATTTTACTATAAATATAATAAAAAAATTTTTAATTGTTGATTTTCTTGGAGATGTTTCTTATTAGTCATTGTTATTCATTGTTTTTTATTAAAAAATTAATTGTAAAGAAAAAGAAAATAATTTTGCTTGACATAGAACTTTAGTTCCAAAAAAAAAAAAAATTAATTAAAAAAATTTAATAATTAAAATTATAGAGTATTGACAAAAAAAAAAAAAATAAAAATTAACTATAATTTATATATGAAAAAAAAGAAAAAAATAGTTACATCTATTTTTTATACATATCTTTGATTTAACTTAAGCTATTGTTATTTTACATCAATTTTTTATAATTTTTGCTAAGGAAAGAAATAAAGAAAAAAAAAAACATAAAATTAAAAAATATTTAAACTATAATCATAATTGTAGATTTAAAATAGCATTCTTGAAGATGACTTGGAATTAAGTCGAAATATCGAAAATTAAATGAATAAAAACTTAACAAAATGAGTTTCATTTAAAAAATATTCCCGCCAATAGATACCAAAGCTCAGCAAATACAACAAATAATTTTATAAATTATCACAAAAAAAGTATCAGCAATACAAATAAAAAAACATACAATTATATTGTGATTGAGCATAATATTCACAAAATTACACAATGCATGAAAATTTCTACCAAAATCTACAACAAATATATGGTCATCATATTAGGTCAGGTTTCAGAAATTACCAACGACATAAAGAAAAGCTTACTAAACAGCAGACATCTTTGGTCTTTTTACTTAAATGTAGAAGATATGAAGTCGTCCCCCGTTTTATCATTGACAAAACATCAAATTTATATAAAACTTATATAGAAATATTTCCAAGTAAGGTTAATAATTATACAAAGGACATTCAGAGAAAATTGTTAAATTTAGAAATATCTGTGACGAATAGAAACATTAAAACTCTTAAATCAAGAATCAACACTATTAATACTGAAATCCACCACTATAGTGAGTTTGATTTCTTTGCAAGTTTGGTTGAGAAAAAATCGTTAGAACTTCTTAAAAAATACAACACTCGATCATACACAAAATTTACAAAACTACTTAAAACTCAAGATTACCTTAAAGACATAGAATTACAAGACAATTTTATTCAAAACATATCCCAAGTAGACATCCCTTACGAAATGCTCATGATATTGAGCCTTGTCCCCAAATTCGCTTTACAATCGAAAAAGATACCTATAACCAACTACATAAAAGATATTGAATATATTATATCTAGATTTGCTCACCCCAACATTGCCAACGATCCCAATTGGTTTATACACTAACTAAACATAATAAAACAAACATTCGTTTGAATAGAATACAAAAATTTTTATACAAATGTGCACAAACAACCTCAAGTTTTTTAAAAAAACATACTGATATCTTCATTTCTACAAGTGACAAAGGCAATAAAACAATAATAGCTAATAAATCTGATTATAATTCTAAACTGAATGAAAAACTTTCTGACCCTACGCAATTTAATAACTTAAATTATGATCCTACTTCCAAATGTGAAAAAAAGTTGAACAAAATAATTAAAGATCTATTTGATAGGGAAATTATAGACAAGAAAAAGAAAATTCATTTACAATCTACCACCGCAATTCCCCCTCGTTTATATGCACAGTATAAAATACACAAAATTGGCTTTCCTTTAAGGCCCATTGTCTCCACAATACAATCTGTTTCATATAATGTAGCTAAAGAATTAACTAATATCCTGACAAAATCATTCTCTAAATCAAAATACTCACTTAAAAACTAACAACAACTTCTTCCTTTAATCAAAAATAAACGTATCCTTAGAAACCAAATCTTGGTTTCATTCGATATGATTAACTGTTTTGGATCAATCCCCATTCCAATTATTATTGACATTATAGAAAATAAATTTGAAAATATACAACCCCACACAGATATCCCCAAATTTGATTTTATACTCCTCCTAAGATTTTGCTTGGAGGAATGTAATTATTTTAAATTTCAAGGAAAATATTACCAACAAAAATTAGGAATTGCCATGGGCAATAGCCTAGGTAGTATACTTGTCCAAATCACTACTGATCATATTATTGAACACACTTTATCCAAAATTAGGAAAAAACATATACCAACACCTAGTTTATGGAACGTATATGTTGATGACCACCTATTATTACTGAATAAAAATAATGTTGACGACCTCCTCAATGAACTAAACTCTTTTAATACTAACATAAAATTCACAAAGGAAGTAGAAAACAATAATAAAATTAATTTCTTAGACCTAACCATCATAAGAAATAATAGCGAATTTATAACCAACTGGTACACAAAAGAAATTTCTTCCAATCGCACCATTAATTACCACTCTTCACATGCAAGACACATAATTATGAACACTGCCAAATCACTAGCACACAAAATCTATACATTTAGCCACAAACAATTCCATAAAGAAAACATTAACAAATTTAAAACCATACTTCTTAAAAACAGCTTCCCCTTAAAATTAATTAACCAAATCATTTTTGATACATTCCACAAAAACGTTTCTCAACCACATAATAATTTATCCATCAATTTAAATATCCCCAACAATATACCTAAAAATAATAAACCTTACTGTAGCCTACCCTATTTCCCTAAACTATCTCAGGAAATATCCAAGAAAATAGAATACTTTGTACCAGAAATTAATACCACAACTAAACCCCTCAATAAATTAGATCAACGTTTTTTCAAAAAATTAAAGGACCCCATCCTACCCACTGATAAATCCGACTTAGTGTATAAAATTCCATGCAAAGATTGCAACAAAGTGTACATTGGAGAAACAACCCAAAAATTAAAATCCAGAATTTCTCAGCATAAAAATTCCGTATCTACTAATAATCTACTAAATCCAAAAACAGCTCTTGCCCAACATTCATCTTTACTTTCACACAATTTTGATTTTGATAAAGTTCAAGTTTTAGAACAAGAAAACAATAGACACAAACTGAAAATATGCGAAATTAACCATATTATATTGAATCTTAACCAGACTTGCAATTATAAATCTGACTCACAAAATTTTTCAACATCATATACTAATTTATTACGACCAGCATAATGTAATAAAAAATAAAATATTTTGTTGAATT
>OZ023273.1:86352657-86481657 GCA_964007475.1 Hybos culiciformis
TATATTTATATATTTATATATTTATATATTTATATATTTATATATTTATATATTTATATATTTATATATTTATATATTTATATATTTATATATTTATATATTTATATATTTATATATTTATATATTTATATATTTATATATTTATATATTTATATATTTATATATTTATATATTTATATATTCATATATTTATATATTTATATATTTATATATTTATAAATTTATATATTTATATATTTATTTATTTATATATTTATATATTTATATATTTATATATTTATATATTGAATGCATCTTATTTTAAAGACAATATTATTAAAATGTTTATTAGTTATAAACTAAATCATTTGTAATGTGCCCCATGAAAAGTTTGGATTTCCGTAGTTAATAATTAAACTAAGAGCTAAAAAGAGGATATTTTTATATAATTTTAATCAAATAAAATTTGATAAGCAGAAAAATCTAAAGGGCTTTTTAGTCATTTATATACTAAATAAAAATAAAAAATTATATTTTCAATTCATTTTTATTGGATTTATTGATTTTTTTTGTTTATAAAAAAAAAACATAATAATTAAAATAAAATTTAACAATAAAAATAAAACAATAAAAATAAAGCGTCATGGAATCTTCATTTGGATTGTCTTGCACCAATACTGTTTTCAGATTTAATCATCCACGACTCAAACTATAAGGTGCACACTCCTCGTTGAAACGGCGTATAAGTTGGATTCACTTTTACGCTTCATTTCATAGGGAAACTGTTTGTTTTGGATTGATTTTGCGTTCAGGGATGAAGTCTTGGCATTATTATAATTGAAAAGAAAGTTATTAAAATCAATTATTTCAATTTAAAAAACATAAACTTTATACATATAATAAAAAATTAACTTACTTTTTGTTCATAAACCAATCCAATAGTTTTCTACATAAATTTCCTCTTTTTGTACAATATTACAAAAATTAATTAAAAAAGACATAAATTGAATTTATATGAATTATTGTTCAAAATCTGAACTATAAAATGGCATTTTTATTATTTGAAAATATTTTAATTAAGTTAATAAAAATACGAAAACCTCTAATATTATTTTAATTTCAATATGATTTGACATAAAAAACATATCCATTTTCAGTGAAAATTTCAAAAAGTTCTGTCGTGTTTGAAACCTGTTGGAAGCTTGGAAGTATTAAAGGCAGACATACAGACAAAGAATCAAAGATCAAATCGTTGTATATTAGATTCAGATGTTATACAATCGATATTCTCCAATCCTACTTGTTGGAAAATATTGATATTTATATTATATATCATAGGATTCCTTTTTATATTAATTATAATATGTTCATGATATATAATTTAGTCTAAAAAATATATTGAATAAAGAACATTCAAATAATTTTATATAAATTGAATATCTTTTCTTTATACTATTTTATTATATTTCCACTAATCTGAACAACATGGGCCAGGATATAATTAATTGAAAAATAAAGTCAAGATAATATATTTTTTTGAATAAAGGGTTCAAAATGTGATTTTGTAATTGAAAAATTACATGGCAGTGAAAATTTCCACAATTGGAGTTTTGCAATGCAAAATTATTTTAAAATGAAAGGTTTATTAAATTGTATTAAACCTAAAGATAGTGATGCATTGGAAGAAAAGGAAACTGACGTCAATAAATTAAGTTTAGCAAAAACAACATTAATTTTGAGTGTTGACGCTGAATTATTTATTTATGTCAGAGAATGCGAAAGTGCATTAAAGTGTGAAAAATGTTACAAGGATTATATGAAGATCGTGGATTATTACGAAAAATTGGCTTATTAAGGAATTTAATATCAACGAGATTGGAAAATCAGATAACATGCAGAATTATATAAATACAATAACATCAATATCAAGTAAATTAAATAATATTGGTTTTAAAATTGGTGATGAATAGTTGGCTGCAATTTTACTTGCTGGTTTAACTGATGAATATAAACCATTAATTTTAAGTTTTGAGGCTAAAGATGGTACTTTGAAAGCAGATGAGATAAAATTAAAATTATTAGATGTTCAATTCAATGGATCTTCCGATAAAAATAATAATGCTTTTTTTAGTAAAAATTCAACCAAGTTCAAAGATGGGAAACTTAAAGATATTAAAAAGAAGATTATTTTTTATACTTGTGGAGGTAAAAATCAAAAGAGTTTCAATTGTCCTTTCAAGAATAAAAATGAAAAAAAAGATAGAATTGAAAATGATAAAAAAGCATTTGCAGCTTGTTTTTTAGTGGGAAATCATCAACAAGGTTGGTATATAGATAGTGGTGCATTTTATCATATGACACTTAATAAACAACTGTTGTTTAATTGTGAGATTTCACCTATAAATGATATAACTACTGCAAATAATTCAAAAATGATAGTTAATAATGTTGGAAAGATTAATTTATGTATTAATCAAATTGAAGTTGAAGTATCTGATGTATTACATGTTCCAGAATTATCAGCAAATTTATTATCAGTTAACAAAATGGTTCAGAAAGGCAATTATGTTGTGTTCAACAAAAATGGTTGTTCAATATATGATAATAAAGGAGTTCTCATTACAAGATGTTTTGCAGAAAATGGTGTTTATAAAATTAGAAATGAAGTAGTCAATTGTATGTTGAGTAAAGCTGAAGAAAATAGTGCAATTACTTGGCATAGACGTTTTGGTCATATTAATTACAAATCGTTGTGCAAGTTGAGAGAAACAAAATCAATTGGAGGAGCTCGATATTTATTAAGTTTTATTGATGATTTTTCAAAAAAAATATTTGTTTATTTTTTAAAAGAAAAATCTGAAGTACATACTTAATAATTTTATAAATTTTAAAATAATGATGGAAAACCAATGAGGCAATAAAATAAAAATAATTCGAACAGACAATGGGTCAGAATATTGTTCGAAAAATTTTAACAATTTTTGTGAAAAAAATGGTATAAAACAACAATTTAGTAATGTATTTACTCCACAACAAAATGGTACTGCTGAACGAATGAATCGTACAATAGTTGAGAAGGCAAAATGTGTACTTTTTGATTCAAAATTAGATAATTCTTATTGGAGTAAAGCATGTAATATGGCTGCTTATATTATAAATAGATCAGTTTGTTCAACTTGGAGCGATAAAACTCCGGAAGAACTTTGGAGTGGACAGAAGATTGATGTATTTCATTTTCGGATATTTGGTTCAACAGTGATGGTACATATTCCTAAAGAGAAGCGAAGAAAATTAGATCCAAAATCAATTGAAATGCTTTTTGTTGGGTATGATAGTGATAAAAAAGGTTTTCGTTGTATTGATCCAAAAAATAAAAAATTAACAATCAGTCGTGATGTAATTTTTTATTAGAAAAATTTATCTTCAGATATAAGTTTTGATGTAGAAATGAATTCAGATTCAGTGAGGGATTTAGTTTCAATTACAGAATCAAAAGGAGATAATGTTAATTTGGTAAATTACAATGACCGGACTATAATTATCACTATAATTATACGGACGGCGTTCCAGACTTTTAAATTTATGGTGATATCTTTCGGGACTATAATAATCATTTTCAATTAGTTTGCTGTAAGTCACGTATTTTATCAACTGCTTTCCTCAAAACTGCTGATTTATTTAATTTAGCACTATCACCAACAACTAAATTCTTCAATTCGTTAATTTTATCATTAATTGACGTACGATAGCGACGCTCTATTGAAAGTGCTAACAAATAGCACAGACGATTTAGATGATGATTCTGTTCAAGGTAAGACTTTAGATAATTTTGCGTTGTTTGCAATTAGTTTGCTGTAAGTCACGTATTTTATCAACTGCTTTCCTCAAAACTGCTGATTTATTTAATTTAGCACTATCACCAACAACTAAATTCTTCAATTCGTTATTTTTATCATTAATTGACGTACGATAGCGACGCTCTATTGAAAGTGCAAACAAATAGCACAGACGATGTAGATGATGATTCTGTTCAAGGTAAGACTTTAGATAATTTTGCTACGGACTCTGACTGATTTACTTTTGTAAGTTGAAGAGGAGGCTAAATTTTTTCTTACGAAATTCGTGTGTAATCATTTATTCTTTTTTACGTACTAAATTTGAATGAAATCGGACGAACTTTAGAAGTAGCTGGGTAGGATCAATCAATTTTTTGTTACAAAATTTATGTGTTTAATCTTTTTATTTACCAAATTTGAATAAAATCGAACTTTACAAGTCCGCCCTAGGGAATGCAAAACCGGATTTTCAGATTCCGGAAATCCGGAATCGCGCCTGTTTTTAGATTTCAAAAAATTCGGAATTCAAAATGCTAAATTCCGAATTTTTCGAATTTGGAAGAACTTTTACTGGCGGGAATTTTGACCATATGTTTATTTTTTTTATTATTTAGACATAAAGTATTAAAATTCACAAAAATTGAAATCTAAGTAGCCATCGCAAGTCTGCAAATACATAAAACTTTTTTTCATATTAATCAACATTAACAAAATAAGTTGGAGCTCCGAATCTAGTGATTTATTTGGAATTCGAAGTGAAATTAAATTTTGGGATCAAGGGGGGCCCCCGAGGAACAGTTTTGGAAAATCTCTAATATAACTTATTAACAACGATGAAGGAACATTTTCAATAAAAATTCGATTAAAACTCAATGATAAAACATTGGATACTTTGCGTTTCAAATTTTTATTTTTCCATTCAGATTTTCACTTTCGGTTTATTGAAAAGTATAAAATTTTATTTTAATAAATATTTCATAATTTAATTTGTCGTAATTTTAATGTTTTGAACTAAATACACTAATATCATAGATTAAGAATACAGAAAGATGGGAAGCTTCATACAACATTATTTTTGGTATTTTTAAGTCAATGTGTTAGTAAAACAAAATAAAATACATGATAATTATCAATGTATGAAAAGAATTTTATTTAGTTTTACTAACACAATAAAATACCAAAAAAGACTGAAAAAATGTTGTATGAAGTTCCCATCTTTCTATATTCTTAATCTATGCTAATATTTATGTTAAAGAATAATTTAATTTAATTTTTTAATATATTTTAATTTTTATATGAAATTCCAGACGAAACCGGAACTCCGGATTTCATTTTTATATAAGACTAGTAATTTATGTTTAGCTATAAAAGTTTATTTATTAAATTTAATAAATTTTAAACGTGTCTGAATCAAAACAGTATTTTATATAAAAAATTTTAGTTGTCAAAATAACACTAGTTTAATTTGATTTTATGTCTAATATTATGTTCAAACGGTTCAAACATAAAAATTTAAACTATAAAATTTTATTGTTTAAGCAAACCGTTCAGACATAAAATAAAATTAAACTAGTGTTATTTTGTCCACTAAAAATTTTTTTGTTATTGTTTATATTTTTTATTATGATTTTTTTGTATGAGTAGAAATTTTTTTTTAGTTTTTCACATATATATATTAAACTATATATTCCTAGCTTTCTATGTATTGCCCGTAAAAAAGCTTAGTCAAAGTTGAACGTGTAAATGTGTGCGTTTTCATGTAATTTTGCTTAGAATTCAAGGGATCGTTATAATAGATTCCTTTTTGGGATGTAACAAAATATTATTAATTAAGTTACATGGCCACCACAGGACGTATATAAAGTAATTTTATTTTAAAAATCAAAAGATTTATTATTTTTACCCGTGAAAATTAAAGTTTATTTGAATTTATTTGAAACTTCTTATATTTTATTAAAAGACTTGTTTTAATACCTCATTTTTTTATCACATTTTAATTAAACATTTTTATCACATTTTTTTCATTAAGATAAATTAATTATGATAATTATTATAATTAATTAATTATAAAATGTAAATGACTAAATTATTATTTGCACATTACATTTAAAATTTTAATTATGTTCTATTCTATATCACATTTTATGTATTTCATTGATCAGTCTAGTTTTTTTTAATTTCTTACATATTACATTAGGCATTTCAACAAAAGAATAAAAGTATAAAAAAAGTTGTGTGGGGAAAGAGTTTGGATATATAAAGGTTTAAATATTAATTGGGCTGAAAAATACGGTAAGACGGTCGTTATTTGTATTCAGTTTCTTCATCAAATTATTCAAAATTACACACCAGCAAAAATCATCAATTTGGTATATTGCTGTCGTGTTGTTTTTATTGGCAAATTTTGGGTCATTGTTTTTGCTATGTGAAATAATTTTACTTTCATATATGTTTCTATAATACATTTAATCAAGTGATATCTATGATTTTCGAATTCTGTTGAATCGAAAATATGGCGAACCATTTCTGAATTTGAAAATACAGAAGAACTTACTTGTCTCATTATAGAATTAAAAAGCTTATTGTAAAAATTGGGTTCCATTAATCTATTATTTAAATTGAACATAGAAATTTGTTTTTCTGATATGCTGCAGATTTCAACCACATCTTTATGGGGTTGTTTTAGCCCTCGCCAGTTTCTTCAATTAATTAATCTGGAATTGGATACATTGCAATTATCTAGTGCAGATATACACCTTGCACATTTTACCAATTTTAAAATTTTGCTTTCCACATATCCCGCAATATAAATCACTGCACCGTTTACGACAGAACTGATTGCACCCAAAGGAATGTCATCACAGTCATCATCGATAAAATTATTTTCATCAATTTCATTATTATCTGGGTTCAAGATTTTTACAGATTTAACTCTCGATGACACGGATAGAATTTTCGTCTGATCAATTACTTCACAATTACTGTTCAATGACGATTTTATTTCATTTTTAATTAATAATTTCTTATATGCTGATGTAAATTCCGGTACAGACGGATTATTATTCCATCCACCTCTACTCCTTATCGCAGAAAAAAAGGTCTCGAGATGATCTTGACTAAATTTATAGGTAAGAATGTAGTCTAAGTCTTTCCTATTTTCGCATAGATCCACAAACATTTCTCTAAAAGAATTAATGGCTAATAAAAATCCTTCCAGTTTTTATACGCGAATCAACTATTTTGGTTCCATTTTTAGGATCCGCGTTTGATTTAAAACTTAAAATATATTTTTCAGCCATGTCAAAAAATTCAAAATATTCTTTTTTTGACTCTAATTTTATAGGTCTTTTGAAACCTTTGCCGAACTTGCAGCGTGAATTAAAAATGTCAAACAAAGTATCAAAAATTAACAAAAAGCGTTCTGTCGATTGAGAATCTTCAAAATTTTGCATTTTTTGTTGTCGTAAATATTTTAATGCAAGTGAAACACTTCTACTCAAGGTTTGAGCTGCCAAGTTCACTTTCATTTTTCTTCCAAAAAAATTTATGTGTTTAGCGCTTAATTTATTGGCTAGAACTATGCCTTCAGTATCTTGTAATTCATGTAATTGTTCAATAAATTTCCACCGAATTGTACCATTTTCTGCGTCAAACATAATCCCTTTTGACGCCAAATCATTCCGCACTAATTTTAGCATGTGGCTTACATCCGGTAATAAATATATTTTTTCGTTTGCGACGGGACTGGTGAAAAAAGGTTTCATGTTTTGTACATTTAACGATGCACCTAATTTTTCAGCCATAGCAATGTTACTCGGTGGTCCATCAAAGGTCAAACACACAATTTTGACTTCGGCTTGGCTTAAAAAATGTAAGGCTTCTCGAATGATATTCGCTTTTTCGGAACCCGTAAGGCCATTTACCGCAAAGTATCCAATAGGAATTTTCCAATTGTCATTCACTGCTGTAACTAAAAGTACAAACATTTCAGTTGCAACAGGAAAAAAATTTGAGCCTTTAGACATTTTGAAATTGCAGTCAATCTGTCCTACAAACACTTTTTTGTACTTATCGTATGTTATATTTTTTTAATAGCCATTTCGTCAATCACTAAACAACACAAAGTTTGTTTTTTCTGGAAACATCTGCTTTAACTTTCAGTTTAATTGCTTCCAATGACTCTGAAGTAAAACCTGGATTGGCTTCAACAGATCGATACCATGCTTCTATAGTGCTAACAGCTGGAAGTTTCACAAACTTGCTTTTGACGTACTCATAAGCGCGAGGAGAATAAAAATTTAACGTCATGGCAAAACCTCGAATACTCGGTGGGTATGCTCCCTGAACCTTTCCCTTTTTCAATTCGTCAATAAGTGTGGCTGATTCGGTTGATTCCTACAATATTTAAAAATATTAATGCTGTTACATTTATCTACATTATCATAATTACCTTTAGGACTTGAAGAGCATTTTGGGACATAAAGTTCTGCCTTTTAATTTCCGAAATAAGATCATTTAGTGATTTAATTTTTTTGTCTTTACGGAAAACTCTAGACTGCAATCTCTTCAAAGCTTTTGTTTTGATTTGTAAGCTTTTCTTTAAAATTGAAATTACTTTTTTATTACTTCAGGGAGTATATGATGTACTTTCGGTGTCTTGTAAATATTTCATCCGTTTTGGTGGAGTTCTAAATATAAATAACGCAGTTATTATTTTAATGTATTTAAATTTTTAATATATTCGTATACTTTTCAGAGAGAAGTTCGTTATATTTGTCTTCAAAAAATTCTTCATCATCTGTTTGGTATAAAACAGTTTCAACTTCTTCACTATTAAACAAATAAATAAAATAAATATAAATAAAATTATTTGGTGGCGATAAAAGAAATACGTTTCTGCTGGGTCTAGGTTGGGAAAAATAGTTGGTAGTGATCCTTCCTTCAAAGTTGTCGAGCTAAAGGAAAATGCTTTCTGCAAGCATTCATTACGAAAGTGATTGCTGCAAATTTTGGCACTATTTGGAACAATATCAATATTTTGCCCATTCAAAATTTTTATGTTGAAAATCCAATGTTTTTTTCCAATTGAATCAGTCGGAAATCTAAAAAGCTTAATATTGTAATAAAAGTTGTTAAGAAAAAAATTATATTACCTGTGAAAACTAATCTGGCTTCCTTTTTTAAAAACCGATTCACAATCTTTCACAAAACATCGAGGAGCCATTATTAAAAAAAAAAAATGAATTAATAAAAAACACAAATGAAATCTAAAATATTAAAAATTATCTGTTCTTTAAAAAAAAAAAATTCTGTTCATTAAAATTTTCAAAACTTCACTTATCAAACTTTTCACTTCACTTATCAAACTTTTCAAAACGCAAATTTAAATCAAAAACGGAAACATCTCGAACTTTAGAAAAAATGTTTTTAAATATAACATTCACTACTGATGCCAATATTATTGGAAAAAAATGTACACTTCAGAATGCCCCAAGAACGTATATAACCGGCCTGTGTTTGTTTTTTTTTCTCAGTCATGGTTAGCTATAAAAAAAATGTGAATTGGAAAAACATCTGATTTTCTACTTGTGCTACACTTTTTTCATTCAATACATAGACAACTAAATATATATAGTTAATATATATATGGTTTTTCACCACATATTTTATTTTGCCCGACTTTATCTACATATATTATGCTACGATTTATTACAAATAATTGATTTCACTTTTGCTTACTGCTTTCATATTCTAGTTTTAATAAGTAGTTTTAGCTTAAACTGGTGTAACTAACTACAGAAATTTTGTATGGTAGAAACCAAAACTACACTAGTTTAAGCTTAAACTATATAATTTTGGGCCTGTTTGAACGCCGTATAAACGTATTAGCTTAAACTATAAAATTTTGTAGTTTAAATTTTATGTTTGAACATGATATTATTCAAATTTAATAATTTATTAAAAATTTTTTAAATAAAGTGATCTAAAGTAATATAAAGTGAGTAATATAAAGTGATAATAAAAATCCATCGCATGCACCATAGGAACTAGAATTATATATATATATATGGAAAAACACTTCTAGGAAAAATGTATTGAAATTGTTGTTGTGAATGAAAAAAAAAAAAACTAAAAAAAAAATTTTTTATTTGTCTAGAAAGGGTATATGTAAGCTTCAATTTATTAAAATATACAGCCGACTATATTATTTAATTGCTTACAATTAATGACTCGCTCATCGCGCCGTTATTCGAGCCGTTCTTCGCGCCGTGCCAACCACAGAAAATATGGCTCTCGTTATTTTTAAATGCTATTTGAACATAACGGTAAATAAATCATGGAAATGTAAATTTTCTAAGTCAAAAATTAATTGTTTCGCGAAATCAAACTGGATTTAAGGCATTTATTATTGCAAAGCCAAATTTTGTTGAAATTTTTAAATTTTATGTAGAAGAAAAAAAGGAGTTAAAGTACATCCTTACACATAATTTTTCGCAGGACTATCTAGAGACAGACTTATTTTTCAAAAATTAGGCAGCGGGGAGGAAGCAACGATAATCCAACTGCAAGTCAATTTGAAAATGTGTTCAAAAAATTGCTTGTTAGAAATGAAATCGAAGCTTCAATTTCAGCAATTTCTAAAGAATTAAATCCACCAAAAATTTTAACAGTGCCATATAGGCACAAATCATTAAATGTAGTAGTAAATAAAAATATAACTGATGAGTATTTCTTGGAACCAGGAGTGAAAAATATCTATATTGATAACTCATATTTTGATGCTATCAAATACATGACTGGTTAGAGTGAAAATAAATTAATACAAAATTTGAAATGTGATACATGTAAGAACGTTATTGAACTTGAAGAAAAATATGAGTCATTATTTATTGCCAATAAAACCAAATTTCATCTGAGAAATCCAAGGAAAGATTTTGTTAAAATAGCTAAGCAAATAGAACAAATTTTAGCTACCTTAAACCTTGTTCGCACTTCAATATTTTTCCGGATATTTCGAGTTTTCCGGAAACTTTGTGGATATTATCATACAAAAACTTTTTCCGGATATTTTAATTTCCAGTTATTTTTCCACTTAGCTAGTTCCTTTTAGCTACTTTTTGATATATTTGGTACGGTTGGCACCGTTTATTTTGTGTCAAAATATCAAAAAAAGTGAAATTTAATTCTAAAATTATTTATGAACTTCAGATTTTTGAAAATTCATAACAAAAAAAATAAATTTATTTATATTTTTTCTAGAACCGTCAAATTTTTTCCACTTCTAAAGTGCGAACGGTAGTTTCAGAAAGTGGAAATTTCCACTTATTTATCCGGATAAATGTTGAAGTGCGAACAAGGTATTACGCTCAAAAAATGAGTTATTTCAAAAAAATATTTTTTTTTAAATTTCAAATTTTATTTTAAATAATTTAGATTTTGACAGAATTTTATTAACTTTTTAAATCTTCCACGAATTTTAAATGATTCCGAGAATTATAAATTATTAGTTATCAAAGCCCTTATTAAAATTTATATGAATTTAAAATTATTTAATGAAGCTAAAATTAAAAAATATTGAACTTCATAAAAATGATTCAAGACATCGTTATTTGAAGATGTCTCATTTCAAAAACGAATAATGTTAGATTTTTGTTCGTTATGTGTGTTTTATTTCCAAAGTTTTTTAATTTCTTACAAAAACAAAATTTAAATTATTCTTCGCTAAGATTTTATGAGTCACAGTTTTATCGGCTAACTAGTCTTACTTGTATGAATAAAATTTAATAAAATATTGCGACGTACTTCCACCCTTTCTATCCAATTTTTTTTTTTTTTATTATTATTATTTTTTTTTTCATAGCTAATTAGAAAGTGTTTTTCCATAGTTCTAGTCCTAAGGCATGCACCCATAACATTTTATTCTTCCTATTTTTCTAAAGATTTCCAAAGAGGAAACAGCTTTTCAGAAAATATTTATTTTTTCGAATTGCCTCATTTTTATTTAACCAAAAAAATAAAATAAGATTGGCTGTGAATATTTTTTTTTTAAATGTTTTTTTTTTAAATCCAGATGCAACATATCAATGAAAAGCTCTTTTTTAAATCATTGGAAATTAAAATATTATTCTCCTACGAAAAAAATTAGAGCCCGTTCCCAAACTGAAACTATTTTAAATCGTGAATATTCCTTTTCTGCTGAAGAAAATTCCTTTTTTTTTCAGAAATTGAAATAGTCTTGACAGTTAATCTGCGTAATCTCCACAGTCTGCTTAAATGAAATATTGTTATTCAATCTTTTGCTTTTTTAAAAATGAGGTGCTCTAAAAGTACACCAAATTTCCCTTTGCAGATTTTTAAAACATAAAATATCATTTCGGAACGATTTTTACGTCAAAAAATCTTAATTTGTAAAATAATTGTAAAATAACAGCTGTAAAATCGTGTCGTTTCAAAACTAGAAATTCTAGAAATTAAAATAATTTTTCAGTTTCTAAAATAGTCTCAGTTTGGGAACGGGCTCTAGAAATAGATTTTTTTTTAATGGAAAGGGAAAGCTTTGCATAACGGATTGGTCAAGTGATTTGAATCGTACTCTAATATTATCAAGAATTGATTTTGTCTTACATAAAACTTAATGAACTATGAAATGGTAGATGTTTAATCAGATTCATAATTAATATTTTTCAAGGTTTTCAAAAATAAATTTTTATATTTAGTTTCAGAAAAATTCATATTTTTTAAATTTAATGTCAATTTTAAATTATCAAAAGTTATTAAATAGTATTTTCAATCCTAATCAAAACTTCTAGAATAAAATGTGACTGATTTTTGAACCACTTATTTACTAAAGTTATAAAATAATAACATTTTAAGTTTTTTATAGTAAGTATTATGTAACCAAGAGCTGTTTAATTTTTTCTTATTTTAAATTTGATTATATTGTATACTATATTAACTGAATGTATTTATGAAAATAAAAATAATGAATTTAAATCCCAAATTTTCAATTTATGTTTATTAGACCCATTCGAAATCTTTTGTAATTCTTTAGCTAAGATTTTTGTTATTAGTAAATTTTCGCACTGTAAATTAAGTAGGGCATAAAGCATTAAGATGTAAATAGGGATTTAAAAAAACAATTGTCATTCACTATGCTTATATCATATATATGAATTTTGACTTCTTACTTTTTCCTGTTGTCAACGTGTGTAACAACACCTAACAAAAACACTTCAAATAAAAGAATTATAAAATCTTATAAAATAATAAGCATCTTTTATTTACATGGTGCCGAAACCAAAAAATATTATTAAATAAGTATCGGTTTATAGAATAAAGTAAAAAAAAATTTGCATAATTTTTTTTTTCGTCTCGGCAGATAATATAAAAAATATATAACTGGCTGGAAGTAATTTTTACGCGCGTCCACCGAAGCCAATAGTAATTGAATTTGATAAAAATATGGCAGATGAGTGGAAATTATGGAAGCAGCATATGAATTTTTCGAAATGGAAAAGAAAAGCGTAAAAATTCAAACAGCCACGTTTATGAACTCAATTGGTAAGCAAGCTGTTCAAATTTATATTACTTATCCTCCACCAATGACTGTGGCGTATTCGATTCCTGTTTCATTCCAAAAGTGGATATTACCTTTGAAAGGTACAAATTTAACAAAATTGTTCAACAAGAAAATGAAAGCATTCATCACAGTCACAAAATTGTGATTTCCAACATCTAACAGATGGGCTGGTCAGAGACCAATTAATTCTTGGAATAAATAATCACAAGTTGCGCACAAAATTATTGTCAGAAGACATAACATTAATTAAAGCTATACAAGTGTGCAAAGCAACTAAAGCTGCGAATAAACAGGTTTTAGAAATCGCGAAAGAGAATGATAGTTCAGTTAATTTGGGGAATAAAAAACATTCCAAAAAACGCTCGTATGATTGTAGCAAATGCGGAAAGCACCATGAGTTCAGAAACTGCCCGGAATATAAGCATTAAAGAAAAAAATCATTTCGAAAGTTTGTGTAGAAAATCTTCAAATGAAAATGAATCACCGAAATCGAAATCAGTTAATCAGATAGATCAAGATGTTAGTTCAGAAGACTCAAAAAATGAAGTGTTTGTAGGTTCTATTTCAACAAAAGAGTCTCCAAATGACAGATGGACAGAAAATATATTAATCTCAGATCAAAAATATAATATAAAATTAGACACAATGCAATGTGTTACCATTAACAATTGTAAAGAAAATATTGCCGTGCAAAATAAAAATTGGTGTCATTTAGTGATCATAAAATGAAAGTTTTAGGTGAAGCTATAATACCAAGCGTTGTGGCGTTAAAAAAACGCAAAATTGCATTCAAAATAGTTTCCGAAAACATTACACCGACACTAGGTGCTAATGCTTGTGAAACTTTAGGATTTTTAAGACGAGTTAACGAACTAAACGTTGACGAAAATATTTTTAGTGGTCTAGGATGTCTAAAAAATTTTATTTATGACATAGACCTAGTTCAAAATCCACAATTTGAAATTTCTCCGGCCAGACGTATTCCGTACAAAATTATGGACGAAGTTAAAGCAGAATTAGATAATATGGTAAAGTTAGGAGTTATTGAAGCTATTTCTGAACCTACACCAGCTGTGTCACCAATGGTAGTGGTAAGGAAGAATAACAAAATCCCGAATATGTATGGATCCATCGAACGTTAACAGCAATATTCTTCGAAGACATTTTCCAATGCAAACAGTAGAGGTCGTAGCACCTAAGCTAAAAACTTCAAAATATTTCACACTTCTAGATTGTAATCGTGGTTTTTGGCAAATTTGAGTCTCTGAAAAAACTAAAAAATTTTTTGTTTTTTTTTTTAACTTCCATTTGGAGTATCATCAGCTCCAGAAGTCTTCCAAGATGCAATGAATTCAATGTTCGCAAATGTTCCCAACGTAGAAATATCAATCGACGACATATTTATACATGCGAGCACTACCGAATCGTTAAGAAATACAACAGAAAATGTGTTAAAAATATTAAATGATAATTGTATCAAGTCCAAATGTAAATTCGATCAAACAAAAATAAAATTCCTTGGACATATAATTAGCCACAAGAAGATGACTGCAGATCCAGAAAAAATAGAAGCAATTAATCGTCTTCAACCACCCATAAACAGAAAATAGTTGCAGAGGATCCTAGGTAAATTCACTTATCTTAGTAAATGTATAAAAAACTTTTCAGAAATAAACACAAAATAAACACAATGGTTGTGCCAATGAGCAAGAAAGTTTCGAAAAATTAAAATATGTATATCATCACAAGACCACCGGTGCTCAAACTGTATGATGTAAATGAGAATGTCAAACTGGAGGTAGATGGAAGCTCAACAGCTTTAGGAGCGGTTCTTTTGCACAACGACTAACTGGTCCGCTACGCATCAAAAGCGCTTACAGAATGCCAAAAAAGATATTCTCAACTGAAAAAAGAAGCGTTGGCAATAAAATTAGGCTACGAAAAATGTCATGCAAATGTATGGAGTAAAAAACTTCTAATTGAAACCGACCATAAGCCATTAGAATCGATATTTCGTAATCAATTACACGCTTCGCCACCGAGATTACAACGAATACGACTGAGTCTATTAACGTACAACCCAGAGACCATGTATAAACCTGGTGTAAAAATGTATATATCTGAAGAGGATGACCTAGAACTACAAGTCCAAACAATTTTAGCCATATCGGACGAAGAATTATCAAAATTAACAACATCAACAAGAAACGATGAAATTTGTAAGATATTGAAATCGACATATTAAGAGGTTGGCTAACAAATGTAAAAGACGTACCTAATGCTATTCGTCCATTTTGTTTTTTTAGAGATGAATAATCTGTTTACGAAGATATTATCTATAAATCGCACAAGGCGTTAATTCCAAGTAAAATGAGAGTTAAGGAAATACAGAATTGGCAACACTGTCGTGAAAAAAGAAAGTCGTGTTTAAAGTTTGTCTTAATTATTAATTTTATAAATTAAAAATAGTAAGAATAAAATATAAAAAAAAAATACCGTAAGCAGATAAGAGAAGTATATCGAAATAGATTTTGCAAAGATATTATCAAATTATTAACAAATTTTTTATCATCTTAAAATACAATCAATTAAATTATCAACACGAGAATAAACCAAATACATTATTGGAGAAAATATAAAAATTATAACCTTGAATTTAGATTCAATAGAACAGCAGATTTTATTAACAATAGACAACATATATTTCACAAACAGATTTTTTTCTTTTTCTATTTTTATTCTTTTTGTTTGGTTTTTGGATACAAACAATATTTTTTATACATATTTATCGATAACAAATATAAACTGGATAATAATCAAGAAACTCTGTCCTCTAAAAGATCGAGACATCAATTATCACCTGATATCACCAATAACTCACTCAAAATTCCCAAATTCAATTCAGGACTGAATATGGTCAACAACGACAATGTAAAATGGGAAGAAATGATGAACGCTTTTAAAAAAATGTTAAGCGAAGAGTTTGACAAAAGAATACAAGATATTGCTTCAAAAAATGATGTAGTTGAACTTAAACATAGCATGCAATTACTAACGGAAGAAAATGAGAAATCCAATGATAAAATAAATAAAATGGAGGCTAAATTGGAAGAAGTTGAAAAACGACTGGAGTTTTTTGAACGCAGAGAATGTGAGAAGAAACTAATTTGGGGTGGTATCAAAATAAGTGATGATGCAAATAATGAAATTCAGAAAATATGTAAAGACGTACTCAAAATCGAAGATGTAATAAATGTGGAGAAGGTTATTCAAATTGGAAGGTCAACTACTAATCCGAAATTTCTGGTTGAATATAAGGAAAAGGAGGATGTTATGAAAATTTTGAAACATACAAATAAATTAAAGGGCACAAGAATTAATATAGATAGAAGCTTAACAAAAAGTGCCTGGGAAAGAAAAAAATTAATTCTTAAAGCGAGAAAAGTGATTAAAGAAATTAACAACTCAAAACCTATTAAGATTGTGGGAGATAAAAAGAAAATTGAAGAGAAGACTTTTGTGTGGAACAATGGGTTACAATGTGAAAATAAAGATGGTGTAGCTGCATTAGAACAAATTTATAAGGGAAATAATTTTTCGGAATTTTATACCAAAATATCTCTTCTTAATTTTAATAAAAAATAACTAAATTATGTCTGTCAAGATTCTAAGAAACAAATGTTAGACAGAAATTTAAATTTATTAAAAATTTTAGCTTATAATATTAATGGTCTTTCTAATAAATTGCTATTTAATAATTTTTTTAGGTTTTTAGGTAATTTGATGTAATTCTTCTTTTTGAAACGCATGTTATGGAAAATGATATAAATAAATACGAGAAATACTTTCCAGATTTTAGCTTAGTGTGGGAGCCTGCGGTAAGAATAGCTACTAGAGGAAGAGCTAGCGGTGGCATTTTATATGGGATTAAAAAAAATACATGCATTGGGGTAATTAAAATTATAAAAAAACACACGAAGCAGTCATAGAACTGCCTACAGAAGTTTATACTTAAGATTTAAACTATGAAATAACAGTGGCTACAAATAATGGACTGCTTTTGGACTGATGGACTGATTTTTATTTTAATTTACATTTTGTACTGAGCAGCCCATCATTTGTAGCCACTGTTATTCATAGTTTTTAAATTTTTTTCATAATAATTAGTTTTTTTGAGATATTTAAACAAACCAAAATGTTTTTATCAGCCACTAATTTCTGATTTTTTATACATATTCTATTTTTGAAGCAAAACACAGAGCTAAGTAAAATTGTAGCAAATTTGGTTCAAAAAAATTTGCAAATTAGGCGCTCTTTGATTTTTTTATTTTAATTTATATAAATGGAAAAAACTTTTAATTAATAAATAGTGTTTTATAATTTTATAATACATATTATAAAAGTAAAATGTAGCTAAAAACTTATTTGAGAACTTAGTTGAAAACTGTATAATTTCATATATGAATTAATGCAATTGAATATTGCTATAAAATGGATGTAAAAAATATTGGAAACGTTCACAGATGCATAAATTTAAGTATCGAGATGCTATTTCTTTTTAAAAATTTAATTGTGAAAAAAAAACTATCCTATTCAGAAATCAGTTTTTTAATAGCGAGTTGAATGAACTATTTTTCAATATTGTCTTATTTTCACAATAGAATTAACATAATCTTGTGATCATTCATAAAAAATTTAGACACCGGATAATAGGTATATCACTAAAGTCCCAACTAATTTTCAAACATGTTTTACCACTTACTATGACAAGACAGTTATATGTATATATGTATTTAAACAAGCATTTGTTAATCCTGTTGTAGTTAATAAGATAATAAACGCTAAAAAAAGTACGAATTTCCCGGGAGAAAAATAAGTAAGAAAAGTGATCACATTTCATTTCATGTTTCATGTTTTTGTTTTATTTTTTTTACAGAGATCATGTAACCACTAAAGTTATAAACATTATATCCTATAAAACAAATTTATAATATTGGACGCACTAAACTCGTTACAAATAATTTTATTAAAGCCTTGAGAAACAACATAGGTATATTTTGGCATTGATAGTATAGATATCGATCAAGTAATTTATCATTATAGGTTTTCCCGGCTCAAAATATGCAAAAAAAAATTTTTTTTAAATAGGTAGCTCTGGTGAAATAAAGATTACCAGACCAAAAATTTTGGGTAGGAATTCATAATTATCGTACACTTTTTTAATTTCAAATATATGTATATATAGGGCCCAATATTACAAGCAAAAAAATTACATATTCTACCAATAAAAAAATTATATTCAAAAAAATTAAAAATTATTATTTTTAAAAAAATTAAAAAAAAAATGTATTCATTGGGGGGAATCGAACCTGACACCTTCACTCTTATAGTCCGATGTTCTAGCCACCAAGCCATATAGCCCATATGATTTTGGATTTCTAAAATATAATAAAAAAATTCTAATAAACCATTCATTTTTTTTTTTTTTTATTTATTTGGAACAAGAAAAACTATTAATTTTCTCCATCTGTCAGTTCCAATAAATTTTAGGGACGTGGGGGAGTAAGGGGACCCTCGCTCGCCCTCGTCTTTTAGGTCATACCAGTACCCACTAACAAAAAAAACTATTTTTGTCTTATTACTTGTAGAAATCATTTTATTATGTAAAAAAAATTTCAAATATTAAAAAAAAAACAAATCATAATTGGGTTCGAACCTGGCACCTTCAGACTTTTTTTATTCAAAAATTAAATATTCTAAAATAATTATAATTTCTTGATATATATTTAGAAAAATAATAATTCCATACAATGTTACACTTTGTTGCTCAAATAAATATTAGTTTTTGGTCAGTTTTCTCAAAATAACCAACTTATCAATGTCATTGAAGGAAAACTGGATGATTTAATAATAAAGTCATTGAAATATAAGTAAAATAAATATGTGGAAAAAAAATTAATTATTTTGAATTTGCCCACATCTTAAATTTTTACACAAAATTTATACTTAGATTTTAAAATTGTTTTTAAGAAAATCTATATTCAAATAAGGAAATTTAGAATATAAGTTTTGTGTATTAATGCAATTATTTTATTAAAACATATATTATGTAATATCAATATTTTTTAGTAAGTAATTATAGGCGCAATGCCAATGTCAAAAAATTTTTTTTTAATAAAATTTAATTTTTAATACTATTAAGATTAAAAAAATGTTCAAAAATCATAATTTTATTATAATTTATAATGTTAAATACGGTGTAAATATTTTTTTAATTAATTATTAGCTAATAATTCCAAAATCATAACGAATAATGAATTAAATATTAAAGTTGTATATATTAAGTAATTTTTTTTTACCAAAACGAAGTACAGATACTTAAATTAAGAGAAAAATTTTAACTTTAAAAATTATGACGCTTTACGGAAATTAATTAGATCAATCTGCAAAAATTAATTGACCAATTTATTATCTCTCCCTCTTTGGTATTTTGTATTTGGCGTAACTACATTATTATGTTAAAAAAATTAAAAAAAAAAAAAATTTCATAAAATTCTCAGTATCGGGGAATCGAACTTGGCACCTTCAGAATTGTAATCCGATATTCTATCCACTCAGCCATATTGCCCTTATGATTTCAGCTTTCTAAAATAACATAAAAGAGCACTTGTCTTCTTTAATAATTAAAATCCCTGGAATTTATTTTAAAAATTTCTCTCTTATTTCATTCCACTAATCGTATTCATGAAGCCGTTTATTTCATTCCACTAACCGTATTCATGAACCTTAAAGAACAAAGCAGAATTTTTGAAGCCTTTGGAATTGTGCACTTTTTTTTAAAACTATGAATTATTCTTGAATCGTTATAGGTTTTATTCAAATTTAATTACTTAATATATACAACTTTAATATTTAATTCATTATTCTATTTTAAAAAATTTTTTTGACATTGGCATTGCGCCTATAATTAGGTACTTACTAAAAAATATTGATATTACATATATATATATGGCTTTAATAAAATAATTGCATTAATACACAAAACTTATATTCTAAATTTCCTTATTTGAATATAGATTTTCTTAAAAACAATTTTAAAATCTAAGTATAAATTTTGTGTAAAAATTTAAGATGTGGGCAAATGCAAAATAATTAATTTTTTTTCCACATATTTATTTTACTTATATTTCAATGACTTTATTATTAAATCATACAGTTTTCCTTCAATGACATTGATAAGTTGGTTATTTTGAGAAAACTGACCAAAAACTAATATTTATTTGAGCAACAAAGTGTAACATTGTATGGAATTATTATTTTTCTAAATATATCAAGAAATTATAATTATTTTAGAATATTTAATTTTTGAAAAAAAAAAGTCTGAAGGTGCCAGGTTCGAACCCAATTATGATTTGTTTTTTTTTTAATATTTGAAATTTTTTTTACATAATAAAATGATTTCTACAAGTAATAAGACAAAAATTGTTTTTTTGTTAGTGGGTACTGGTATGACCTAAAAGACGAGGGCGAGCGGGGGTCCCCTTACTCCCCCACGTCCCTAAAATTTATTTGAACTGACAGATGGAGAAAATTAATAGTTTTTCTTGTTCCAAATAAATAAAAAAAAAAAAATGAATGGTTTATTAGAATTTTTTTATTATATTTTAGAAATCCAAAATCATATGGGCTATATGGCTTGGTGGCTAGAACATCGGACTATAAGAGTGAAGGTGTCAGGTTCGATTCCCCCCAATGAATACATTTTTTTTTTTAATTTTTTTGAACATAATAATTTTTAATTTTTTTGAACATAATTTTTTTATTGGTAGAATATGTAATTTTTTTGCTTGTAATATTGGGCCCTATATATACATATATTTGAAATTAAAAAAGTGTACGATAATTATGAATTCCTACCCAAAATTTTTGGTCTGGTAATCTTTATTTCACCAGAGCTACCTATTTTGAAAATTTTTTTTTTTGCATATTTTGAGCCGGGAAAACCTATAATGATAAATTACTTGATCGATATCTATACTATCAATGCCAAAATATACCTATGTTGTTTCTCAAGGCTTTAATAAAATTATTTGTAACGAGTTTAGTGCGTCCAATATTATAAATTTGTTTTATAGGATATAATGTTTATAACTTTAGTGGTTACATGATCTCTGTAAAAAAAATAAAACAAAAACATGAAACATGAAATGAAATGTGATCACTTTTCTTACTTATTTTTCTCCCGGGAAATTCGTACTTTTTTTAGCGTTTATTATCTTATTAACTACAACAGGTTTAACAAATGCTTGTTTAAATACATATATACCAGGCACGAAGCGTAAGTTTTTCAATATCGGAAGCACACTAATAGAATTTAATATTTTTTATACTTAGATATAACACCATATTAAATAAGGCAAGATATTGAAATGATCTGAAAAACATAGGTTCATTTTAATTATTTTGAAGTTAATTTAGGTACATTTAATGTTAATTATTGATCCGAATGTTTTTTAAGTTAATTTAATTTGAATTATTTGAATATTTAAAAATTATATCGTCTTATTGTATCTTGAAATCACCAAACAAAATCAAATTAGTATAATAAATTTCCTTCACTCATTATTGAGTGAGAATGTTTTTTAAGTTAATTTGATTTGAATTATTTGAATATTTAAAAATTATATCGTCTTATTGTATCTTGAAATCACCAAACAAAATCAAATTAGTATAATAAATTTCCTTCACTCATTATTGAGTGAGAATGTTTTTTAAGTTAATTTAATTTGAATTATTTGAATATTTAAAAATTATATCGTCTTATTGTATCTTGAAATCACCAAACAAAATCAAATTAGTATAATAAATTTCCTTCACTCATTATTCATATTCTTATACATAATTCCCTTTCCTAATTTAGACGGTAAATTTAGTGTCTCTGATATTAAAGGGAATTTAATTTTTATCCCTTGACATTATTGAGAATGCATAATTTGAAATCATTATTTGCTTTATTGAAATTTAGTTTAACGCTTGCTATGAAATTTAGCTGTTAATAAAAATTCTATACAAAAAATTATGATTTCAAAAATTTTACTATGAGAAGAAATTTCAGTATTCAAAAGCGACATCTATACCAAAATTCTCTTTGAATGGGAAATTTTTTGTAATCATAATAATGAATTAAAATTTTGCATTCTTTCTTAATATTAGGAAGCCTTTAGGAAAATATGTACCTATTGTAAATAAAGCGTAATATAGGGGTAATTTCTATTGAATGCAGTATTTAAATTTTAACCTATGTTTTTATTTGTTAAATATTAAAATGTTTTCTACGGAAGCACTCAATAAGTTCAATATATGAAGGATTCGTCCCTGATATATACATATAACTGTCTTGTAATAGTAAGTGATAAAACATGTTTGAAAATTAGTTGGGACTTTAGTGATATACCTATTATCCGGTGTCTAAATTTTTTATGAATGATCACAAGATTATGTTAATTCTATTGTGAAAATAAGATTGCACGAAAAAGCTGTGAATATTTACCAAAACGAAGTACAGATACTTAAATTAAGAGAAAAATTTTAACTTTAAAAATTATGACGCTTTACGGAAATTAATTAGATCGATCTGCAAAAATTAATTGACCAATTTATTGTCTCTCCCTCTTTGGTATTTTGTATTTGGCGTAACTACATTATTATGTTAAAAAAATTAAAAAAAAAAAAATTTTCATAAAATTCTCAGTATCGGGGGATCGAACTTGGCACCTTCAGAATTGTAATCCGATATTCTATCCACTCAGCCATATTGCCCTTATGATTTTAGCTTTCTAAAATAACATAAAAGAGCACTTGTCTTCTTTAATAATTAAAATCGCCGGAATTTATTTTAAAAATTTCTCTCTTATTTCCTTCCTTCCTAATCGTATTCATGAACCCGTTTATTTCATTCCACTAACCGTATTAAAGAACAAAACAGAAGTTGAACTATATTTTTTATATTATTTAGAAGAATACTCTTTATATGATTTTAGAAAGCAAAAATTATATGGCCATATGGCTTAGTGGATAGAACACCAGACTAATAAGTCTGAAGGTGCCAGGTTCGAACCCAATTATGGTTTGTTTTTTTTTTAATATTTGAAAAAAATGATGACGGCCGATTCTCAGAAAAATGATGACGATTCTCAGAAAAATTCTATATGAAAATGGATTTTTACCCTCTACCAAATTTCTTCCAACGTCGCTAAAGAAGTATAAACTTCAAAAAAATTTATATAATGTGTTACGCATAGATATTGGGGAGATTTTTTATGTGCTTCCTATATATTTGAATTGCAATAATTGGGAACATGATTTTAATAATTTAAAAATAATATTAGAGCAAAACGATAATTCTTTTTCAATACTGGGTGACTTAAATGCTAAAATAGGCGAAGAACAAATTCTAAATAAAGAAACGATCGAACTTAATCCACGTATAAAAAAATATCGTTGTTCACAAGATAAAATTTTGAACACGAATGGAAGAAAATTGTTAGAACTTGTAGGGGATATGGGAGCTACAGTCTTAAATAGGCGAGTGGAAGAAGACATGTTGGGTAAACTAACTTTCATTGGGGCAATGGGAAATTCCGTCAACGATTTAGCAATTATTAATAGTGATTTGTTACCATATGTAGAGGGAATGAAAATTCACGACGAAATTTTCTCAGACCATATGCCACTTGAATTAATTTTAAAATCAGGGCAAGTTTCGATGCGAAAAAAAGAGAATCCATTGCCAAAACTTCAATGGTTACCTGATCAAACTAACATATACAGATCAAAAATAGATAAAAGTATTCAAGAAATTACTAATAGGGAGGGGTTAATAAATTTTTCAGCTGAATATATAACTAATATTATTAAAGAAGTAAATCCAACAAATAATAATAAACCAAGAACAGTTTTTAAGCAAAAATGGTTCACTTCGAAATGTTACAGGGCAAGAAAAATTTCGTTTAAATGGCTTCAAATATTTCGAAAAACAAGCTCCCAAACATCTAAAGAATATTACCTAGCAGCCAACCGAGATTTTAAAAATATTTGCTACATCGAAAAGAAAAATTATTACAATTCTATAGGGGAAAAATTAGGGAAAATTAAAGATAGTAAAGAATTGTGGAAGTGGGCTAAGGATTTAAAACTCAAAAGTATCACAAAAAGGGGACAAATTCACTGTGATGATTTGAAAATATTCTTTCAGTCTGCTTTCAATGTTGTGAATTGTAACAGTATTGATGTGATTGATCGTAGTTTTTTACCTGTATATATTGAAGAGTTAGACAAGGAAATAATATTGGAAGAGGTTTATGAAGTACGTACTATCTGAAATGAAAAATAATAAAGCTGCAGGGGAGGATAGAGTCCCAGTAGAATTTTTTAAATATGCTCCAGAGAGCTTAATTATATTACTCGTGAATATGTTCAACCAGTTTATAGAGAATAGGGGAACAGAAGACAGTTTTCTGAAGTCAATAATTTATACAGTTTTTAAAAAAGGAGATATTAATGATGTTAGAAACTATAGACCTATATCTTTTATTAATAGCATATTGAAAATTTTTTCAGGGATATTAAATAAAAGATTGACAAAGTGGGTTGAAGAATATAGTATACTTAAGGAGTTTCAAGCGGGATTTCGGCGGGGATATTCCACTTTTGATAATTTGTTTGTTTTTATTAATACAATAAAAATAAAGTGGATTAAGGGAGCAAAGAAAATTTATTGTTTTTTTATAGATTTGAAAGCTGCGTTTGATGGGGTGAATAGAAGTAAGCTTTTTTATAAAATTCGGTTGCAGGGTGTTTCAACATCTTGAGGAAAATATATACAGGGACTAGTGCGTCGGTGTGGGATGGAAAGAACTCTTCTGATTGGTTTAGCACCACAACTGGAGTCAAACAAGGCTGCATCTTAAGTCCACTTTTATTTGCATTGTTTTTAAACGATCTAACGGAGGAATTGGGTGGAGGTATCGAAATTGACGGATTAATTATTAATTTATTGGCCTATGCTGACGACTTGGTAATATTTGCTGAAAATATCGAAGATCTTCAAAATATGATAGAAAGATTCAAAAATTACTGTAACCGATGGGATTTGATAATTAATCTTGAAAAATCGAAAATTATGATCATGAAACCAAAAGGTGGTAGAAACTCTAAAACTGAAAAATGGGTTTGGGAGGATAAAGAAATTGAAATTGTAAATAGGTACAAATATTTAGGAATAACAATAACCCCAACTTTAAATATAAATCAACATTTAAAAGAGAAAATAGAACTAAGTAAATCGGGACTCAGTCTGGTTTGGAACAGCTTTCTCTCAAAAAAAGAAGTTTCTTTCAATGATAAGATCAAATTATTTTATTCAATAGCTCGATCAATGTCTTGCTACGGGGCTCAGGTATGGGGTGGATTTGAATATAACATCCTAGAAAGATGTCTGAAGTTCTTCTTGAAAAAAATTTTATATTTGCCGCAAACTACTCCAAGTTACATATTCGTCTGGAAACAGGAATTGAACCAATGCACTTATATACACTAAGATGCCATCATTTATATATTTTGAAAATTTTTTTTAAATACTCAGATAACAGGTTACCAAAAATAATAGGAACAAAATGCATGGAGTACAATGTTGATTGGTGGGATAACTTAAATAAAATAGCGCAAGAATGTAATTTTGTGTTGGGATCCTGGGGTGAAAGGGAAACTGAGTGGGCAAACAACTTTAATCAGTTACGAAAGATATACTTGCAAGAAAATCGTAGAAAAGATCTAGAAAAGGCTTCTGTAACTTCAGAGAATGGGATTTACCATATGTTGAATCATGTGGAAGGTAGAAAATATTTTTGTACAAGTCTTACAGTTAGACAATTGAGCTGGGTTTTTAAGGCTCGAGCTGGCTGGTTGGGACTCAACGCAAGTCCCTGGAGACAAGGCGCAGCTAGGCAATGTTCATTGTGTAATCTCAGAGAGACAGAATCTGTCGTACACTTTTTGGGAATATGCCCCACTTTGGCTGAATTTAGAAAGTATTACTTTAACGCGACGCATCTAAATGAATATCAAGTCATAAATATACTTAATAACGGACCTTTTAATATTTTATTTAAATTTATTATCGAAGCATGGAACTACAGAAAGTTATTAGTGGAAGAATTCAATTGCTAAGCATATAGAAGAATTATGTCAATCTGCAAATTAGTAATTTTTTGGTTTTTTTTTTTTTTTTTTTTTTATGATAGGTTAGAAATAAGTATAACACTGGATTTGTGCTTTCTTATGTAATCTAATTGCAGGATATTATATCGTATATTATTAGAGATAAATTTTTATTATTAGAGTTGAATTTGATTTTTGTTAATATTAAAGTTTTTCGTTTTTTTTTTTGTTTTTTGTTTTTTTTTATTTTTTATCGTTTCACAATATTGATTTGAAATCTGAATTTTTGTTTCACAAAGGAAAAATCAGGAGATCATAGCCAATCTTGACAGACAACATCATGTTAATGTCATAAGTTTATTTAAATTAAGGGAAGAAAAGAAAGAAAAAAAAAAGGAAAAAAAGAATAAAGAAATATATTTAATATTTAATATTTGAATTATAAAGAATGTAAAATGAAATATGCAAATAAACATTATTATTATTATTATTAGTTAAGGAAATACATGCTGGTCACCTTAGCTCCGAAAATTGTATAGAGCGAGCAAAAGATTACGTTTCTGGCCATAGGTGAGCATAGATATCAAAGATTTTATAACAAATTTCCCAGCTTGTCAAGTAAATCAAAGAAGTAACAACAAAGAAATAATTACAGAAAAAAAAATACCTACTTACCCGTTCGAAATTTGTGGCTCAGATTTATTTCACTTCAAAGGCGAAGATTATGTGGTTATATTAGATTTGAGAAACTAAGCGAAATCACAACGAAACTCGTAATTAATTTTCTAAAGAATATATTTGCTACATTTGGCGTTCCCAGAATACTGGATACGGATAATGGCCCACAATTTTCTTCATCATAATTTAACACGTTTGCAACAAAATGGAAGTTTATGCATCAAACCAGTTCACCATACATGCAAGAGGAAATAGGCTAGCAGAACGTGCGGTACAAACATTAAAAAATATGCTAAGAAAATGTGATTAAATCTTGGTACACCTGCACAACGATTATTTGGAAGAAATTTAAAATCAACCAGCCCAATTATGTCTAAAAAACTATTACCAGATCAAAGTCTTCAAGAAAGGTACTGCAAAAGGAAGGACAACAACAGAAATATTATGCCGACAGAGGTGGAGTTGAACCTACAGCACTAAAGGAAATGGGCCGAGGTCCAAAAAAAAGTTCATCCAAGATCTTATTTAATAAAAGATCAAATAGTGAAAATTTATCGTCGTAACTCAGCAAACATTAAACCAACTACGGTAACAATAGTTCAACAACCGAACATAATCCCAGAATTCGAGAATGAACCAGATGATGATCATCAAAACGAGCATAATAATATAAACAATTCAAATAATAATTTCAATGATCATATCGCAAGCAATCAGTCGAATATAAACAACAAAAAACATCAACTTCAACCAGTAATTACTCTCCCAAATCAAGCTACTTCAGCACGACCAGGAAGGCAAATCAATCCACCAAAAAGACTAAACTTATAAGCTAATGTGTTTTTTTTTTAAAATAGAATAATTCATAATTTTTTTTTTCTTTTGAATTTATATTTTTGTTTTGTATAATTTTAATTTTTTTTTATATCGTAAATCATAATTAGATGTTTTGAAACAAAAAAAAAAGGGAAGATGTAAGTAGGGCATAAAGCATTAAGATGTAAATAGGGATTTAGAAACACAATTGTCATTCACTATGCTTATATCATATATATGAATTTAGACTTCTTACTTTCTCCTGTTGTCAACGTGTGTAACAACACCTAACAAAAACACTTCAAATAAAAGAATTATAAAATCTTATAAAATAATAAGCATCTTTTATTTACACCCACTGCTTTTGATTTCCAATGTATTTAAATTTTAAATGTATTATAAATTATAATAAAAAAATATTTTTTCCTTCTTATTTGCTCTATGCGAAGTTTTTTGTTCCATGTGTGTAAAATAAATCAAATTGTGTTGTATGAATTTGAACAAACTGACTCGTCCACAATTTTGTTTTGTGCAACGTTTGAAAATTTGCCAGAAAGCTTGCCAAAATGACAAGCAAAGTTGTCTTAACAGGAAATAAAAAATCCTATCGGACAGATTTTGTTCTCGAAATATAGCTTTATGCATATGGAACAAAAGAGAATTCAGCCGACGTTTTATAATTTCGTTTAATTTCAATATAATTTAAATACTTACTTATGGATAAAATGGAAGTGACTTGATAAACATGTCCGTGTCCAGTTATTCTGCAAGTAAAACTTTTTTCTTCAATATCTTCTGGATTAAAAACATATTTGGATCTAATACTAGATTGGTTGATTTCATAGAATGTTTTAAACTGTAACAGGAAATTATAAAATGTAGAATATAGAAATTAACCAATAGAAAGATTAATCGGAATTTAACAATTTTTGTAAATTGCGTCCTCTGACCCTCATGGCCTCATTCATTCCTCTAGCAATTTGAACGAATTATTATTGTTTCAATCTTACCTAAAGATTTTTTTGGAAATTTTCGAGCAAAAAACGTATTAACTGATAGAAAAAGTAATTAAAAGAAGGTGTTTCGAAACACGCAAAAAAAAAACAAAAAATATACATCTGAAAATATTACGGACCTATGCAAAAAAAACATTCGGAGATTAACAGGAAAGCAGTGAAAAAATATTCAAGAAAACTAACTAAACTTCACGAATTTTCTTACAATAAATATACAAAAATCGTTCTAAAGATTTCAGGGAATAAATGAGATACCATAGAAATTATTCTAACAAACATGCTACTCTAAGGATGAATGATCTCGGATTTCGGATTTGACGGTTTGGGAACAACACCACCAAAATTCGGCTTGTGCACTTAACTTAAACCACACTTTAACAAAACAGCCAATGAGAGCTAAAAGCTACTTTTTTAATTTTCTGAAAAATTAATTTAATTTCCAGAACTATTTTAATTTTTTTTTAAATAAATTAAAAATGAGGAGTGATAAATTAGATTTAATACCAAACTATAAAGCTTTGAGAGATTTATTCGACAAAGAGAGACTAGATCTTACAATTTATTAATTGTTAGAAATTACTAAATAAAAAATATCATTTGCGGAATATTCTGTATTCAATTCTCTACCGGAAGCCGTGATACTCTAGGGGTCTAAGGGAATCCAAAACTAACATTACTCTCTAAACCAAATTTGGCTAGAATCCCTAGCTTTTATCTAGTTAAACGTTTTTTACTGGGAATAATTATTGAAAATAGTTTTATAGTTTCAAAAGCTAGTTAACGCAAAAATCTAGTTATCAAAAGCTAGATTTCTCGGTAAAATTTTACAAATTATTTATCGAAAATAGATTTCAGATCATTGATATTCCAGTTATTTTGGTAAACTAGATTACAATATTGAAAATTTAAAACTAGAATTGTGATATCACTCAAGAGGGTCATATGTAATAATTAATAATAGTGTTTAGTTTAATTTAGTATTAAATTAAATAAACTTTATTTCTCTAGTTCAAAAATATAAAGGTAAGTATAAGTTATAATAACTCAATGTGTTTCTTGGCGTGCTGTTTTCGTACTACTTTTGATACACACACAATAAGTATATGTCATGTGTAATACTAGATTTGGAAGAGAGCTAATATTAACCTAGATATGTAGTGGCACTCAGACACACAAACCCCTAAAATTAATCATCTTTAAAATATCGTATGATTTATATACAATTCCAATTGTTCAGATTATTAAATAATAATTAACAGTATATAAATCATACGATGTGCAAAAAATGATATTTTCCTCAATTTTGACCTGAAATAAAATTCAGGTAAAGAAATTATATTTTAGTCAAAATCAGAATTTTGGAGAGTCAATTTGTAAATTAAATTTAAAGTAAAAATTGTAGAATTTTGAATATATAAAAAAATAAGTTTTTTTATTAATGGATGATTGTAAAATGAATTATGGATGATTGTAAAATGAATTAATAATATAATAAATATAGATGTAATGATTTTACATCGTATACAATTATAATACGGATTTTCATTATTGAATGAAAGCTTATGGTAGACAACATAACCACTACAATTGGTGACCCCGACGTTATACATCATCCCTTTTTTTAGATCTACCGTTTAATTTTTTACATAATCCTTCATCCATGAAGGAGATTTTAGCTTTCTACCAAATCTAGATGAGTGACCAACCTCTGGTTGTAATTGATTAGAAGTTGCTTTCTCATCGACATTTAAATGAGCACTTTTGCTTACATTTTCATGAGTATTATCATTTTAATTTTTTACATTAACATCAATATTTTCTTTTTCATTTAGATTTACATTAGTATTACTATTTTCCTTTCCATTTATATTTACATTTGAATCAAAATATTTATTTTCATTTAGATTTACATTTGAATCAACATTTTTATTTTCTTCAATATTTATATTAGAATCAAAAATTTCCTTTTCATTGATTTTTATATTAGTATCATTTTCATGAAAATTTTCAGAATTTTTTTCTGGAACAGGAATTAAATGCCATCTGTTCCTTCTGTATATACGTTTACTTGTTTGTATTAAATAAGATCGCGGATACTTAAGCTTTTTTATAATCGTTCCGTATTGTCTTAAATCTACAATCCAAACCTCTTCCTTTTTCTTAAGAACTGAAAGATCTCTAGTTCGGTGCCGTTTATTATATCATTTAGATTGCTTTTCTTTTAGATCTTTTTCCTTCCTTATTATTTGTTCATTATCCTTTACTTTTAACAGACTAGGTAAAATAGGAACAAGAGATTTCAGTTTCCTACCAAACATCAAATATCCAGGAGAAAACCCATTACTTAAGTACGATAGCTTAAAAGCGAATCGGTTAAACTTTCACTTTTTTTAATCAAATTCAATTGCGCCATTTGATTGGCTAAAGGACTACTAGTAACATGCTCGAAATGATATTCTTTAGCAAAATCCCTAAAACCAGTTTCAAACTGAGGTCCATTATCACTTCTACATATTGTACATATTCCGAATTTAGAAAAATATTCTTTAACTATTTTTATTATTGACTTATAGATTTCAAAATATCTTGAATAATAATCGGTTATAATGAGATACCACAATTTATGTTTAAAAAGATCTACAGCTAAAGGACGACTAGCCGGGTTTTCACTAATAAATGTTTCTAGGATTTTTTCTTTCCTCAATACATTTTTGACAATTTCTTATAAGATTTTCTAATTGAGCACTAAGCCCTATCCACCAAACAGATGTTTGAGGTCGCCTGCGGCATTTTGTGATACCCTGATGCCCTGAATGTATGTAATCTATAACTTCTTTTTGGCGATCTGGGGGAATAATTATACAATAAATCTGTGGCCACATGACATAACCGCTTAAGTCGAGTTAGGCGGTTATGATTTTATTATTTTCAAGTGTTGGTCATATGATTCTACGCCTCATATTTGGCTTTAAAAAACTTAAAATGGTTTTAAAATTCTATAATCTTCTCAAATTAGGTTCCATTTATCTTAATTATTCGATTTCAGGAAAGGATTTTAAACTTTAAACTGCTTCCCTCAAAAGTAGTAAAATAGACTTAGGCGATTATGTCATGTGGCAACAGAAATAAAAAAAGCAATAAATCTTCAAAAAATGAAACAGCATGTCTGTATTGGTAATAACAATGCATAAAATCTGGTAATTTATCGCGACTTGGCCAACCTTCCAAAGCGTACTGCTTGCCGGCTACAGATTTCATCCTGTACTTGATATTTTTGGATTTTTTCTAGATAATAATCTTTCACTGGTAAATGTTCCACAACTAACTTAACATAAGCTTCTGTCTCTATTTCTAGTTCCTGAGGCTGATTCTTTGATCCTAGGATTGGACCACGAGATAGAGCATCCGCTACTTCTAAATTTTTTCCAGGAACATAAATGACTGAGTAATCATAACGCATAAGACGCATTCGAAATATTTGAAGTCTAGGAGTGAGGGTGTTTATGCTTTTAGTTTGTAGGAGTTGTACCAAAGGCTTATGATCGGTTTCAAATATTACGTGTATGCCGGTGATATATTCGGCTAATTTTTCTGCTGCCCAAGTTAACCCTAAGGCTTCTCTTTCTATTTGTACGTATCGACGTTCTGTCTCTGTCATAGTTCGTGAAATGTATGATACTGGTTTACGGTTTACCTTTTCATTTTCTTGAAAAAGACATGCCCCATTGCCGTAACACGAAGCATCTGAACTGCTTATTATTTTCTTAGAAGGGTCGTAATACTCTAAAATAGGAGAAGTAGTAATAGCTATTTTAATTTCGTTAAAAGCTTTTTCTTGGACCACGTAAATTCAATATTTCCTATTAGGACATTTAGAGTTTCCAGAATTTTAGACCTTTTATCTATGAACTTAGCAATGAAATTGATCATTCCTAGAAATCTTTGTATTTCGGTTTTATTTTCAAGTCTTGGATAGTTTATTACTGCTTTAATACGCTCTGGGTCTATTTCAATTCCCTTTTCTGACAAAACATATCCCAAGTACGTAACTTCTGAAACAGAAAATTCAGATTTTTTTTATTTAGAGTAATGCCTTCTTTTTCTAGACGATTTAAAAGAATTTTGAGTGTATTGTCATGTTCTTGTTTCGTCTTGCCGTATACCAAAATGTCATTCACATGAGAAATACAATTAGGAATACCTTGTAAAATTTTATTGAATCTCGATATGAAATATTCTGGTGCACACGAAATGCCAAATGGAAGTCTTTTAAATATATATCTTCCAAAAGGGCAGATAAAACATGTATATAACTGACTTTTCTTATCTAATTTGATTTGGTAAAACGCTTGGTTCGTGTCTAGTTTTGTAAAAAATTTAGCATTTTTAATTTGGGTAAGGGAAGATTCTACCTTCGGCATGGGAAAGTATGGTCTTTTAACTGACTTATTTAAATGGGTATAGTGTACACATACCCTTATCTCTTTATTTGGCTTTGATACCACAACTATTGGACTAACCCAATCTGTAATTTTATCTATGGGTTCAACAATTTTCATTTAAATCATTCGTTCTATTTCTTTTTCTAATTTTGATAAAAGAGGTAGTGGAACTCTTCGAGGAACCGATTGGACGAACGGAACTGCATTATATTTAAGTTTTATCGATATTTCTCCTTGAAACTCTCCTAACTCTTTAAAAAGACTTGGAAACTCTTGTTCTATTTTTTCTAAAGTATCATTACTTTCTGAAATACAAAAATTTTGAAATTGAGAACTCTCGAATATTTTTAATTTGATTATTTCTTGACGACCTAAAGTAGGAGTATGGCAACCTTTTAATACATAAGCAACTGCACTACAATTTTTTCCATTATACCCTAACGTTAAATTGATTGATCCTAGCACTTCAAGTAAAGAACCATCCGGTCCTCTAAGGGTTGAATTTGTTTTAGTCACTAAACTATTTCTGTAAGGAACTATTACATCTTCAGGTAAGCATATAAAGTCTGATCCCGAGTCGACTAAAAACTTTAATTCGCAATTTAACTTGTCAACTTTACATTTTACTTGCCATGGATTTACATTAGCTTCAACTATATTGCCTAAAAAATCATTTTCGTTACTTACCTAGTGTTTATACTGCATGGTTTCGAAGATTAAAACTAAAATTATTTTTGAATGTATTTTGTAGGAAAATTCGAAATAATATTCGACGTCTAGATTAAAAATGTTTTTTTTTAATCGGACTAAAAAAAGTAAAGAAAAATTTGTCAATTAAATGTCATAGATTTAATATTTAAGTATTTTTCAAATTTCAATTTTCAAAGTTCTGTAGTTATTATTTGAAAATTTAAAATTTAAATTTTTTTTTTTTGTGTACATTTTTGACTTTTTATTTTATTATTTTTTTTTTTTCTTTTTTTGACAGAAATTAATGAAATATTTAACCAAGACTTTTATTCCAGATTAAAACGAAAATTATTTTCTTTTATACAAATTTTACGAACACATTGAAAAATAATTTTAGTTTTAATCTTCGAAACCATCCAGTACAAACCCCAAGTAAAATTCTGAAATTTTTTTTTATTCTTATCAATATAGTTTACATTATTTTTCGCTGAATTAATCGTTTTTTCTTTTTTCCTACATACATTAGAATAGTGGCCCCGCATTTTGCAAAAATTACAAGTTTTATCTTTTGCAGGACACTCTGACCTATCGTGTGGTTTTTTACCACAATATTGACAAAAAGTTTTATTTGAACTTGTTACCTGGTTGTTATTACCCGTCTTATTAGATTTAAATTTACCAACTCTGTTGATAGCATGAACTGTTTTTTCACTTCCTCTGATAATTTTTGTCTGCTTCTGCTGAATTTCTGCTTTCAATCGCCATTTTTAATGTCAATTTAAGCTGCATTTGTTCACTTACTCGTGTGTTAAGAATTCCAACAACAATTCTATCGCGGATGAGTTCCTCTTTCAGATTACCAAAATCGCATTTCTCTGCAAGTGATGCAAATCAGTAATAAATATTTCGATTGATTCCCCTTGTTTCTGAATTCTGGAGTTGAACTTAAACTCTTCTTCTTTGGGTTGAAATATTTATCAAAACTTTCCAGCGCTTCATTGAGGGTTGTTGGTGTTTTTTCTAATTGGAGTACGATCTCTTCATTTTTTTCACCACTAATATACATTAAAAGATCTATTTTTTCAGCATCTGACTTCTTTGATTGTCCAGATACCGAAACATGGCATTCAAAGCTTTTTCTCCACTTCATCCAATTCTCAGGTTGAGAAAAATTGAATGTTTCTGGAGGAGTTATGCCAGACATGCCAATAAGAATTGGGGACTCTTCTTCGTCAGACATTTTTTTTTGCTGAGTTTGAATCGTTTTTAACCTTACTTAATATTACGTTCAAATTCGTAATTCCTTTTATTTGGTCCTTTTATTTTGACCGCTGCCACCATGTGCTATCACTCAAGAGGGTGATAGGTAATAATTAATAATAGTCTTTAGTTTAATTTAGTATTAAATTAAATAAACTTTATTTCTCTAGCTCAAAAATATAAAGGTAAGTATAAGTTATAATAATTCAATGTGTTTCTTGGCGTGCTGTTTTCGTACTACTTTTGACACACACACAATAAGTATGTTATGTGTAATACTAGATTTGGGAGAGAGCTAATATTAACATAGATATAGGGTTATACAACAGAATCTAGTTTTAAAATAATTTTAGACAAATTTCAAGAATTATAAAAATCTAGTTTCTGCAATTATCATCTTTTTCCCATTGCTAGATTTCAAATATTGACACTACATTTTTTTGCTGTCTTCGGGATTCGAACCTGCGTCCTTCGAATTGCAAATAACCAACACACCACAAAGAAAATGAGTATACTAAATTTATGTTTTCTATTTTTTATACTTTTTAAATTTGAATACCGTAGCTGAGTGGTAGTGTTGGCGGATAGCAATGTTAAAGACCCAGGTTCGAATACGGAAGAAGGCGTAAGAAATAAAATTAGAATTTAATAAAAATCTAATAAAGAAATCTAATAAAGAAAATAGTAAAAAAAATGGAAGATGTAGCCTTGGTAACTAGAATTCCTAGGAATTTAGTTTGGCAATTTAACTAGAATCTAGGTAAATTTTGGAAGCTAGATTTCAAACTAGATCCTAGTCGCTCACAATCTAGTTGCTCAATCTAGTTTTATGCACTAGATTTTAGCCAAATTTGGTTTAGAGAGTACGTCATGGTATATTGATGCAAAGCTAATTTCACTAGTGTACCTTATTATTTGTCCTTCAAATTTCTCGCAGTTGTATAATTTCTTGCTTGTATAATCTCATAATATTGTTTTATTTATTTGGAATTACTGAATTATTCACATAAAAATGAACTATCTGATAATATAGAATTTAACAGTACATTTTCTTCTAAATAATAAGTACTAATAAGTACTTTAAATACACAAAATCATTGAATAAGTACTTTAAATACACAAAATCAATGAACTAAAAATCATTAAATAAATTAAATAATCTGAATTGAATCATTATAGTAGAGATAGTGTCGACGTAATTCACGCACGTATACGTAGTTCAATTGCGTATTTGAAATTGAAAATTTTACCTGCTATACCCAACGCAGTTCAGTTACGAAAAACGAAAAATAGAAAATAATTACTGATATAAATTTTTTTTTTATTTTATTAATAAATCAATTTTTTTTTTAAGGTACAACAAAATAATATTTTTTTTTTTTAATTATAATGAACAACACAATAATAAATTATTTTAAAAATTATTTTGACAATCTACGGCGTCAAATACTGGGAAAGTTAAAATATTTTAACTTTTTCATAGCTGAACTACGTATTACGTCGCCGTTATTAATCAGCCTCCCACAATTCCATAAAATTTTACTTTTTTACGTAGAATACGCGCGTGAATTACGTCGACAATATCTCTACTATTAAAGTTAATTAAATAATCCGAACTGAATCATCACATTAACTTTATTAAGTTGAAATCATAGGATCTATAATAGAGTGGATGAGGATGACTACTTAGTGCGTCGTTTCGAAAATTAAAAAAAAACAAAAAATTTAAAAAATAGCATTGAAAAGTGAAAAATATAAGCCGCTTTGACAAACCGGTCACGATGTGGCTATTATAATAAATTTATGATTTCTGTGGCTACTTAATTAAACTATTATGCTCGGCTGAGCTTATTTAATAACGTTAATTCAATTTTTCCCTTTTCAATAAGAAAATGCATCGTTTTTTATAATTTTTCCAAACAACAATTTTCATACAAAATTTTACCAAGTATTCAACCTCTCTTATAGATCCCATGGTTGAAATGAAATGAAATTTAAATTAAATAAAATTCAAGTTGTGTCAATATTTTATATTTTCACATTTTTGTCATTGAAAACTTATATGTAATAATTAAATAGTTCAAATTGCCAAAATTTAGCCCTTAAGGGCTTTAAGTGCCGAAGTATCAGATAAAATACTTTGTATTGGATCTTAAATAGTATGTTATAAAAACATAAGAAAAATCACTTTTTACCTGAAATTGCCACTGAAGTACAAGCCTATCATAAATTATAGAATCGTCGAATCTACAATAAATTGGAACAGGATAATCAAGATACACCTTATTATAATCGAATAGACCTTCTATTGTCATATCAAAATCTGCTCCTGCACTTGGTTTTGAACCACATTGAATAATAATTAGAAAAAGAAAAAAATTGTTGATTATCATTTCAAATACTGCTAGACACTAAATGAGTCAATTTGACTTTCATTCTAGAATGTAAAATTCAACGTGTAATTTTTAAACCAAACTTGTGGCTTAAGGTTTTTAAAATTATTTATTATTGAAAACAAATTATTAATATTCATGGCATTCATGACAGTTATTTCAGACGAATAAAATTATGTTTTTATACAATAATAAGCTTAAGTGTGTTGAATAGGTTTAAAGCGATAGTACTTTGTCATAACAATTTTTTTTAAACATTTTTATTGGCAGAGCAGTTCCAAATAAAAAGATAGACGAGACTTATTGTAACAAAAAAATATTTTATTCAGTCTTTAACTAAATGATATTTTAAATCTAATGAACGAAAAATTAATAATTCTAGATTCTTCTATTTAAAAGAATATATGATCAAAAAAAATAAATTTGACTATAATTCTCAGTTCACTCTGTTGTGTTTACGGCTACGTTGACTTGCACATTCAACACCCTTCCACAATTCAAAGCTGCTGACAAAGACCCAAAAAATGTTCTAAGTTTAACAAACTGTGTATCTGCCAAACCTTTTGTAAGTATATCAGCTATTTCATCTTCTGTTCTCAAATAGCTTACATCAATAACATTTTTATTGTAAGCATCTCGAATGAAAATATATTTTATATCGATATGTTTAAGTCTTCTATGCTCCCATCTTTTCAACAAATGAATACATGGCTGGTTATCTTCATAAACCTTAATTGGAAATTTCACATTACAAGAAGATCATTTAATAAAATTTCCAACCAAAACAACTCTGCAACCGAAGTAGCCAATGCAACATATTCAGCTTCTGTTGACGAAAGTGATACACAATTTTGTCGCTTTGTAGCCCAACATACTGTATTTCCAAATAATTGCAAAATATAACCAGATATTGATTTTCGATCCATTCCACTACCCCAATCTGAATCAGCATACCCGAAACCCGACCAAAACATCTTCATTATTTTCACTATAGCATAAATAAAGATTAATTGTACCTTTAAAGTACCTCAAAACTCTTTTCATGCACTTCCAAAGACTAACTGTAGGCTTACTATGATATCTACTTAGGTAATTTACAACAGCACTCAAATCTGGTCTAGTGGCTAACATAACGTACATTAAACAACCAATCAACTCACTTCTTTCATCCATTTCTTTCATTTTAAAACCTGTTTACAACTTATTCTTCAATTCTTGAATTTTCATTTTAACATTACCAGCAATCAGAATATCATCAACATATATTAACATATATATTTTTACTTCACCAAAAATTCCAACATATAAGCATTTGTCAACATTTGATTGTTGTAAACCCAAATTTTTAACAAAACAATCTGTTAGAAAAAGGTTGTTGCGATTCTGTCAAATCAGCCGACTCCGCTGATGAAAGCGGCGCACCGATATAACTGATGGCAAATATTAGTCAGTTTTATTCGTGGAGAAAAGTTCGTAGAGAACAGATCAATTTTTATTTTTATGCTTCAAATTTATTTTCATTAAAACTTTAAACAAAACTTTGAATTAAATAAACTTATTTTTCTAATAATAACTGCCGAGTTGTTTATTTAATTAATTCCAGATTCTAACAAGTTTTAACACAATCAAAAACTTGGTTCCATTCTATTGGAGCTTGTTTTAAACCATATAAAGTTTTATTTAATTTACATATTAGATCATCTTTATGTTCAATACCATCTGGAATTTTCATAAAAATTTCTTCTTTTAGATTTCCATGTAAAAATGCATTTTTTACGTCCATTTTTTCTAGAAACAAATTTTCTTTACAAACCAATGATAAGCCAAAGACAGCTCTTAAAGTTCCAAGTCGTACAACTGGTGCACATGTTTCTTCATAATCATATTCTTTTCTCTGAGAACTGAGAACATCCTTTTGCTACCAATCTAGTTTTATAACGTTCAATATTACCTTTACTATCGCGTTTAATCTTAAAAACCCATTTGCTATCAATTTCTTTAGCATTTAGTGGCTTTGCAATGTATGACCAGGTTTTATTTTCCATTAAAGCATCTAACTCTTCTTTGATTGAGTGTTCCCAATCTGTCTTGTCTGATCTAAATTTAATTTCATCAAATGTTTCAGGAACTTCATCAACAAAAGTTTCAGCTTGAAGAGCTAATACTGCATATTCTAAATACTTTGGCATTTTCTTACTTCGAATTGGTCTTCCAGATTTTTCAAAATTATTTAACATATCATATAAATTTTTATCATTTTCTTTATAATTATTTTCCGTATTAACTTCAATATTAATATTTTCCTGAATATTTTTATCATTAATGTTTTCCGAAATAATTTTTTTATCAATATTTTCTGTATCAATTAACAAATCTTCACTGTAACGTCTGTAACTACCATCAAAACGAAAATTATGTTAATTAAAAATCACATTTCTACCAAAAATTATTTTTTGTTGTTTAGGATTTCATAATCTATAACCATTATTACAATATCCAGTAAAATAACATTTTAAACTTTTGCTTTCAAAATTTTCATTTCTTAATTCTTTTGGAATAAGTAGAAATCAGGTTTTTCATTATACCATAAAACAGATGGAATTTTACCTTCTAGAGCTGAGGTAAGACTTCTATTGATTAAATAAACAGCAGTTAATACAGCTTCTGACCAAAAACTCTTTCCAAGATTACAATTTAAAATCATACAACGAGCTTTTTCAATAATAGTGCGATTCATTCGCTCTGCAATCCCATTCTGCTGTGGATTATATCTTATTATTTCTTCGAAATAATTTTTTAACTCTTGTGATAAATATTCTCTCCCATTATCGCATCGTAATCTACTGAGTTTCAAATTTAAATGAGCTGTTACCATTGCATAGTTCATTTTAAAATAACGCACAAGTTCAGATTTAGAGTTCATTATATATACTACGGTGAAATGTGTAAAATCATTAATAAAAGTAAGCACATATTTCTTTCCATAATGGGATTCTGAATTGGTCCAATTAAATCACTATGAATCAGTTGTAGTGGTTTCGTTGCACGAGAACTGTTTTATTATGTGGTTGTTGTGCTTGTTTCCCTTCAACACATTGAATACATTTTTCATCTGGAATTTTAAAATTGGCTAGTTACATTCCATAAACTTGGTCTTGTAACTTTCTTAAACTTTCATAATTTAGATGGCCCATTCTTTTATGCCATAGCTCTAAACTATTACTAGAAGAACTTAAAAGTGCATTAATTTGCAAAATTTTAAAACATATAATTGACTATCCTTTCTTTGTGCAATAGCATTTACCTTATCTCCTTTTTGAATTGTACCCTGTGAATTTTCAAAAACTATTCGATAACCATTCATTTCCAGAGCAGTTCCAAATAAAAAGAAAGACGAGACTTATTGTAACAAAAAATATTTTATTCAGTCTTTAACTAAATGATATTTTAAATCTAATAAACGAAAAATTAATAATTCTAGATTCTTCTATTCAAAAGAATATATGATAAAAAAAAAAAAAAATTTGACTATAATTCTCAGTTCACTCTGTTATGTTTAAGGCTGCGTTGACTTGTCCATTCAAAAATTTTTGTCCCAAAATTTGATTGAAAATCCGAAAATTCGTTTTATATTATTTTAAAGTTTAATTTAGAAAAAGAAAATTTCATTCACTACCTCCTGACTGTTTCATACATTCTTACAGATTTTGGCATGTTGCTCAATTTCCTTTTAGAACTTAAAATGTTTTCAGTTGCTGCTGTTTTATGTGCAATTGATTGCTTAAATATGAAATTTAATCAATATATTTCAAAAAGATGACATCAATATATAATTATCAGCTGCGGCTCTTGAAAATTCCATAAAAAAATCCACTACATCCCCAAGCCTATTGATTTTAAGCAGAAATGGATCTACTTTGTTACAATGCCGGAAAATTTCTGAATCTTATCAAGAACCTTTATTTAGAAAGCGATTCAGCGTGAATTGTCAGATTTTTTGTTAAACAGAGATGGGAACAGGGGTGTATTATTTCACCTCTGCTTTTTGCTTTGTTTATGAATCCATTACTCTTTGAGAGGGGGGCTGAAGATTGATGATTTGCTGATCTGAGTTCTCAAGTATGCCGATGATAGTGTAGTTTTGGCCGCTGATGCGATGCAGCTACAGCGATTAATCGAATATTTGGTTTTTTAGTTTAAAACAAGAAATCTTACAATGAATTCAACAAATCCAAAGGGATCCAAAGGGATTGAACAAATCCAAAGGGAATGATTTTTGGCAAAGGTAGACGCGCGAAAATTGGGAAATTGTTCATCTCCGGAGAAGAAATTAAAATAGTCAGCCTGCAGTTATTCTTACCTGGGAGAAGTTCTTACTCCCGGACTGGTAATAAATAGTAAAGCTAAAAATAATATAAATAATATATGGGTGGATTTTTTGGGCGAAAGAAGTATACATTTCGAAGCAAAACTTAAAATTCTTGAGGCAATTTCGCGATCAAATTTACTGTCACGCTGAGCAGGTCTGAGATTTTGGTAATTTCGAAGAGGTGGATAGATAAGCTTCAGAGATTTTTCGAAAAATGTAAAGATTGTTCGGTTCGGACTGCCCAATAACTTGGAAACTGGCTTTTTGAATTTAGTTCTTTTCACTTCAAATTTCATATGGAATATGTCCCCAAAACACTGTTTAATTATGAAGTTTTTAGTTACCCTATACCCCGATCAACCATTCTTTATATTTCTTGAAGAATATTTAAAAGTCTTGCACCGAATTGGGCAGAAAAATCGATATATAGAATATGTTTTACACTTCTATAATAATATTTAAAATTATTTAACAAACGTTAATTAACTTTAAAAATATTTATCATATTTCGTTGAAACTTTCTTTAAAAAAAAATCTTTATATTTATTGCATCGCCTTTAAAAGATTGCAATAAAACTTTAGTTAAATTTCGATATAACCAGAAAACGTCGAAAAACTTTATGAATCGATAAAAATATTTTTCTAATTTTCTTAAAATAATTTAACAGAAATATCTTTATGGATAGTCACCATTTTTTGAAGAATTTGAACTGCTGAACGATATGATTTTTTATATCGGACTTTTTTTACTTAACTTTTAAATTTTATAACACTAAATTTCGATGCAGTTCTTTAATATTTTTCTTCATATAAAAATTAAATTTTGTAATAAAAGTCGATAAATATTTTAAAAAAATCAATAGTAATTTAAATTTTACTTTTGATTGGCAAAAATTATCATAGGATGTAGCTGAATGGCTAAGATGCTAACACATGAACGTAAGAGACGCAGGTTCAAACCCCGATAGCGGTGCAAAAATAAATTGTATTAAAAATGTAATTTAAATAAATATTACCTAATAAATATATATGAAAAAAAATTTATAATAAAAAAAAAAATAAATAAATAAACAAAAATAATAATAAAAAAAATAAATAAAAATTTTTTTTGATTTATTTCGGAAAATATGTTAAAGATTTTTTGATACCGATCGATACTTATTTGTGACTGGACAACTTTAAAATCCCGCATCGATTGCTAACAATCGGTAAAGACAAATACTCGTGATTTTAATAAAGATTCTTCACGTAAGTATAAAGAATGGTTGATCGGGACACTATCGAAAAAATCCTACAAAAAAAACACATATTGGTTCAGGAGGCAGGAAGAACTCTCGCAGATTCTTTAGATTGGAGTATAGTCTCTTTGCTTGAAGATTAAATTTGAATTTAAAAATCTGGTTGTATTAGGAGATTTTAATATAAATATTCTTTCCAATTCGATTGAGGCTTATTTTTGTCGCTTATATCTTCTTTTATTAATAAATAAATTTTTTTTTAAGGTACCAAAAAAAATTTTTTTTTTTAATTATAATAAACATCACTTTTTTTGAATTGTAATAAACAAAACAATAATAAATTATTTTTAAAATTTTTTGACTATTAGTAGAGATATGGACAACGTAATTCACGCGCGTACACGCGCATATACGCACGTAAAAAAACTGTTTTTTTTTTACCTGTTATGTTCAACGCCGTTCACTTGCGAAAAATAAATATAAAAAAAAATCAAATTTTAAATATTTTGAGGAATTTGCAATAAATATTATTTTTAAAAATTTTATTTTTTTTTTAATTTAACTATATTTAACTATATTTTACAAAATTATTACAAAATTAAAATTAATCCACTTTTTTATTTATTTATTTTTTTTTTGATTCAAAATAATATTTTTTTCCATAGCAACGAAATAAATAATAACAATACAAATGTTTTGACAATCTACGGCGTAAATACTGGGAAAGTTAAAATATTTGAACTTTTACGTACGTAATAAGCGAGCTCCACTTTCACTAAATGTTAGTTCTTTAACTTACCTTTAATAAATGCGTCCACACTATATTAATTTACGCTAGTTAAAAAAAATTGTAAACAAACAAAAATATTTAAAATTGAATTTTAAAAACAATAACAAAAACTACATTTATTTGAATTTGAAGAAAAATATTTAATAATTAGAAATAAAAATTAATAACAAATCTTAAAATAACAATGAAAATCAAAAAAAAAAATAAATAAAAAAAAATTATTGTATGGAATAATTTTTTAATTTTTTTTATTATTGGTTTTTATTTTGTTTGTTTATTTTTTTTTACTAAAAAAAAACTATGCAATACCTCTGAATTAAAAAAAAACTCACTCAAACAAAAAGAAAAACAATGTCAGATACCTCTAAATACAAAAAATTCACTCCCAACCCTGAGTATGAACTAGCTTTTTTGTAATAGCTAGTTATTTTTTTCTTTTTTTTTTGTATAGAAAACGTTAGTTCATAGGTTAGTATATAGGTCCGTTCGAGCTAAATGTTAGTTTAAAGGTCTCAGTGGAGCTCGCTTATAAGCTACAATTTACGTCGTTGCTTATAACATCTCTCATACATTTTCATACAATTTGATTTTTTACGTACACGCGCGTGAATTGCGTTCACCATATCTCTAGTATATACGGCGTAAAATACTGGGAAATTTAAAATATTTTAACTTTTCATAGCAGAACTACGTATTACGTCGTCGTTATTAATCAGCCTCATACAATTCCATACAATTTGACTTTTTTACGCAGAATACTCGCGTGAATTAACTCGACAATATTCCTACTATTAATTCGACAATATTCCTACTATTAATTTTTCCTGACAGTTCAAAAAGAGCTACTGATGTCCCTTTACATAAAATACACGAAGCAGTCATAGAACTGCCGACAAAAGTTAATAGTTAAAAGATTTAAGCCCGGAAGACCCTAACCCTCCCCAAAATTTTTGGTCAGATAATCTTTATTTCACCAGAGCTACCTATTTTGAAAAAAATTTTTTTTGTATATTTTGAGCCGGGAAGTCCCTAACCGTAGCTCCCTACCCAAAATTTTTGGTCAAGTCATCTTTATTTCACCGGAGCTACCTATTTTGAAAATTTTTTTTTTTGCATATTTTGAGCCGGGAAGACCTAACCGTAGCTGCCTACTCAAAATTTTATTTTGACAGTTAATCTTTATCAATACCAATGGTCAGTTAATCTTTATCAATACCGTAGCTGAATAGTTTTGGCGGATTGCAATGCTAAGGGCGCAGGAAATAGATGATAAGTTGGGTCATGAGTCATGACAGAGCAGAAAATCAAAATATGACTTCAGTAAAAATTCGATAGTTTTCGCGATTTTGGTACTTTTATGAATTTTCAGTTTTTTTTAGTATCGCAGCTCTGCTACAATATTTCAATTTTTTGAGGACACAATTCTTATTAACTTGGAAAGTAATTTGTCTGTATATTTCTTTACTATTTTCGACACTCTCGTAGACCCACTTTTCGTCATCACCGCGAGCTGAAATTTGGCACACAGGTTCATGTCGCGTGACAATTGAAGCTATCAAAATTTGAAGCGGAAATTTCCATGGAAAACCCGGAAAATCGGGAAAAATCATTGAAAATTTGGTACAAATTTGAGTAGTGATAAATCCGTTTTAGGGAAAATGCAAAGTTTTCTGATTTTTCCGAAAAAATTTTCCGGAATTTTCCGACTTTTCCGGAAAATTTTCCGGTATAAAAGTTTTCTAAATTATGCAGGATCTAGTTCCCTATCAACTGGCATGGCATGGTGAACTGACAATGGTGAAAACTTGTAGAAAAAATCGAAGAAAATTCATGTAAAACGCTTTTCCGGAGTTTTTCCGACCAAGGAAGCGTTTGAGCGTTTTGCAACCTGAGACAAAGTTGTAGAGCGAAATGAGTTGCATAAAGTTGCTTTTGCAGAAAACTCCATGGAAAACCCGATAAAGCGGAAAAATCATCGGAAAAATTTTCATCGATATGATTAGTCATAAAATTGTTTTCAAACATCCATGCAGCACATAATAACAATTTAGTTAACGTGAAAAAGGCAGAAAATAAAAATAAGTTAAAAACGAGTTTTCCAAAAAACTGAGGCCAGGCCGCATGAAAAAGTAGAAAATAACTTTTTCTTCACACACAGAGGTGGAGTCAGATTTTTTGATTGGGACGTAAGTGATTTGATTCATGAAGAGAAAGAATATTCAAGAGAAATGTCCCAATCAAAAAATCTGAGTCCACCTTTGTGTGTGAAGAAAAAGTTATTTTCTACTTTTTCATGCGGCCTGGCCTCAGTTTTTTGGAAAACTCGTTGTTAACTTATTTTTTAAATTGCAATTGTTGCTGCACAAACCTCAATAACCCTGCTATTAATCACAATTCAAAACAAAACTAATACACTAGTACACTACACTGGTGTATTAAAAAACCTTTTATGGACGTTTCATGATTTAACTTTTTTTTTATAATATTAAAGTTAAATCATAAAACGGTCAAAGAAGCTTTTTTGGTACACTTGTATAGTTTTATTTTGAATTGTGCAACAACTGTGGCGCGTAAAAAACTGAAAATTCATAAAAAAGCCGATGTCTCGAAAACTATCGACTTTTTACTGCCATATTTTGATATTCTGGTCAGACCTATCAATTCCCTAAGTATTGACGTTAACTTACTTGACACTGTATATAAAATGAAAGCCCGTTTTTAAGTGTAGCCTGTAATCGTCTGACCCTATGGAAACTTTATTTTCCGTAGATGGTTTTAGGCTACTCTCAGCGCTGGAAAATTTTTCTGTTTTTTTGCACCATTTTCAAAAAATTTTTAATGCAAAATTTAAAATTTTTTTTGTAAACGACATTTATTGTTATTAATAAAGACTAAAGTGTGTGCGAAACACATTCGCGTCTGGATCCAATAGTTTAAGTATAAAAACAAATACGTTTTTTAAAAAAGTTTTTTAAAACATCAGAAAAAACAAAATTAGCATAGAATAGTCTCGCTAACGTCGGAATCGTAGAATTTTATACTTTATGTAAAATGAAAGAAAACAATATTGCATATATTTTGAGATTCTACAAATTGTCGAAATTTATTTAGTTTGTTTAGTTTAATGGTTTCAAGCATTAAGTGGCAAGCGGACGGACGGTCGGCATACATAGTCCGTTTTTTTTCGATTTTTCATGGAAAACTTATAGAAATAAAAATTTCTATTTGTAAAGACTTAATATTCTATTCCATACTATGTGCAGTACGGGTTAGATACATTTTGTTAACATCTAAGTTCATTCGTAGGTAGGGTAAGAGTGGTACCCTTCGACACCTTAACGGATTTCGAAATAATAGTATAATTTTCAACAGATTTTTATAATGAATTTAAGTTTAAATCATATTTTGGGATTTAACCTTTCAAATTAAATGATTACTTCTTCTAAATTACAGACAGATTTTAAATAATTTGCATTTAAAAAAAACACTTTTTTTTGACGAATCCTCCCTCTGAATGGAGGATTCGTCCATATCCGAGGATGCTTCGACAATTGAAGTGTTGCTTCAAAAGTTGTACGATTTTTTTTTTCTTTATAAAAAATTTATTTCTTTTTATAATAATTCAAAAAAATAACATTTGATAAAATAATATTAATTAATCAACAAAAATTAAATAAATCACATTCTCGGATCTTAGTAAACAAATAAAAATATTAATAGTCAAAGCATACCTTGTACCGATTGACAAGGCATCCCACTTTATAAGCTGTCTAAACTTCGGGTTTAAATAAGGTTTCGCGAATGTTTATAAATAGTTGTTGAGTTAAAGGAGGTTTATCATACAAAAAATTTAGTTGTTTTAAAGTTGAGTTAGATGTGAGTTAAATCAGGTTCACCTAAAAAATCACACTATTGCTTACTTATAAGCAATGAATATGTTCTGATTACGTAAAAAAATTATCGGTTGGGCATTTGTGTTTGAATAATTAAGGGGGGAAGTCCATGTAGAAGCCTCAAAATCGGTCAGTTTTTAAACGTATTTTTAAAGGTGATAAAATAATTATATTGTTTTGAAATTTTAACACAAGTTTATTTAACCTTTTAACAGTACAAACATTTTTTTTTTTTTTTCCCAAACTGCTGTATTTATCACTCTCAATCTATCGATCGGAAACCAAAAAATTGAAGTGTTTTCTTTTTATAAGATATTAACGGAAAGGATAAACCTAAAAAATTTAAAAAAAATAATAAAATTCATTATAAAATAAGCCTTTGAAAAAAAAGTTAGAATTTAGGGCTATTTTTGTAACATTTTTAACCCCTAAAAAGTAATTAATCAACGCGAAATACCAAAAGTTTTAGGTTTATCCTTCCGGTAGTAATGTAGAGAAAGGCCTCACCAAATTTCAAACAAATCGATCGATAACTTTTTGAGTTACAACACGAGCAGTTTTTAAAAATACAGTTTCGAGATAATCGCGTTTAAAGTTTTAGTTCAGGCAAATTACTAGTTTAAGTTACTCCATTCAAATAGCTATAACTCAGCAAATATTCGAAATTTTCCTTCCCCCTTTCGTCAGTACTCGCTCAATATACCATATTTTCAGATTATCGAAAAAAAAAAAATCGATCGAAATTTCAGAAAGTCAAATCATCCCGAGGGTCAGATGATACCACTCTTACCCTACATGTATTATTGAGTTATTAACTATATTTAAGAAATCAATGTTTTTAAAATTTTATGTTCATTTCGGTTCATTTTTATTTTGTTTGTGATTTATAATTTAAGACTGAAATATAAAAATTTTATTTTGTTATATTTATATAGGAATTTAAATATTTTATAAAACCTGAACCTAAACCTACATAATCCATTTTTTTTCGTATTCCTAAGAATGATTTGCAAGGCCGAGGCCCTTATTATTATTTTTATAGTTAAATTTGAAATCAGGATGAATTTTTTGCAGATAAATTGAAATAAAATTAATTCATTTGCATCAACAAATTATTTGAAAACCTTTTTCTCTTTTATCAACATTATAAATTTATTAATTAAGAATATTCTTTGCTTTTCTTTACATATATTATATAATTTTAAGTCCAATAAATATAAAGAAGCCTTATAAAATCATTTCAAAATATGTATATTACATATTTTTTTTTTAAAATAAAATTTTAAATTTAATAAAATTTATTTTTACTCGAAAATCATATTTTTGATATTTTTTTTTAAAAAAAAAAGAATATAAAATTAATACTTTATATTTTTTAATATAATATTATACTCTTGTCAATAGCGTTTAACACAGTCTTCACTTCGAATGGATAACACTTATCAAAAATTTAAATGTCGAGAGGATGCTGTTTTCGAAGACTATAGAAATGCAATTGGGGATAATATTAATAGTAAATTTTATGGTAAAAGTCCATATAAAACCGGACCGTGCAGTTATCAAGATGAGGTGAAAAAATATATTTTGAAATGTATTCAAAATAATTTTATTGATTTGTTTTCATTACAAATAAATATAACATTTGATTGATAGGAACTTTGTATTTTTCACACAGATGATGTCCTAAAATTCGAATAAACTTTTTATCATTTTGTATTTAAAATTCTTATAGTCTAATTAAAAGAAATTCAATATTTCTTTTTAGGGAGCTGAAGCTCAATATCTGAAAAGAGGTAGAACATCAAAACTAAATAATGAAATGGGAGATTATTTAGAACAACCAAATAAGCCTAACAGTTTGAAAAAAATTCCCGATGCGTCTAAAATTCAATACAATAAAGCAATGCATCAACATTGTACTCAACATCATGAACGAATTATTCAAAATTTACATAATTCAAAACAGCCTGATACTTATGCTGAAAAAACTCATGATGAGTTATGTCAAGCCTTTGTGAAAAATAGTTCAATTAATCCTAGGCGACAGTTGTACAGTGTTAAGGAATGTATAAACCAGCTTCCATCTGATGGATTTGAAAAATGGGATCTCAAGAGACATCAACAATTAAGGCAACGTTATCAAGCACATAAAACACTGAAGAGTCCTGAACAAACGCGAAAATATTTAGAAATACTTCAAAAAGGAAAAAAATCGATAATGATGCCAGATTATTCAAGTCCTAAAAATAATTTCGAAGAGCTAAAAACAGGTAAACAAGCTGAAAGTGATTCGAATAAACCATTTAAAAAAAATTACGATAACTTGGAAATAAAGTACAAAAACGATGAATTTGGTAACAATCCTTTAGAATCAAATAATGCTTTAACAGCAACAACAGCATTAAGAAACCCTATATGTGTCAAATTAGATTCTTGTGATGATGATAATAGTGATTCTCAAAGTGAACCAACAACTGTGAAAGATTCAAGGCAGAATAAAATTTTATCTGATCGTAGTAAAAGTTCAAATACAACACAAAGTAAGAAAGCAGAAGATTTAATTAATTTAGAAAAATCTAGATGTAGTTTGTATCGTGCAATATCTGAAGGCATAGAAAAAATTAATAGTCAAAGAGGTAGTAAAGCTTCTGATAAACTGAGTAGATTAAACGAATCCAGTTCCATTGAGAATAATAATTCTGGAGAATTTAATGGGGTTATAAATTATCAGGCGGTTCGGAAAATGATGAAATACGAACGAGAACATCATTATAGTATTATCAAACAAGAAATAAAACGTCTGGAATCATTGGATAAATTACCAGAAGATTTTTTCACAAAATAAATGTTTAAAAAAAAAATTTAAATAAATTAAAAAATTGTTTTTGTTTTAATTAATAGAAACTTTATTACCTTTTTATACATAACATAAATTTAAGGATAAAATTATAACGTGTCTGGATTGTGGTTTAATTAAGTTTTTAGGATCGCCACATTATCTTGGAAAACAAAAATCTTATGAAGGAGAAACCTCATTTGTTATAGAATTCTCTTTCTTTATATCATTAGTCAATAAAAGTTTCTGTTTGCAATTAATAACTATATAGTTTGTAATAACATAATTTGATCAAGATACAAAAGTATTAGGAGGATAAAGTTTGAAAATTATCTGGGGCCAGATTCTATAAGGAAAATGTACTAAAAAATGTGGTGTGGTTCCGTTATTTTGCTTTCTGGGGGGTTATTATGTAACTCGATTCTAAAATGAAATTCGAGTGAAAACTGAAATCGGAATTATGTAATTCGAATTCGGATTTTTATTTTTCAAGATAAATACACGATAAATACAACTCGAAAAACGAATAAAAATTATTCGAATTTTGGAAATTTTGTTCGATAACTTTTTTCCAAACAGAAAAAAACTAAATAACCAACCAAAAAAATATTTTGTTTGAAATTTAAGTACATTTTGAAATAAAAACTTGATTTTTATTTAAAATTTTCAATTTTTTCAATTTTTTTAATATGTAAGTCCTATTCGAATTCGGATTGATTCGAAAGTTTTTTCGATTCTATTATAAAATGGTATTATGTAAATCGAAAGTAAAACAATCGAATAAAGGCAGCTTTAAAAGGTCGGCTACAATGTTTTATTCGAATAAAAAAATGTCAATATCATCTGTTTGTTGTTTGTTTTGGTTTTATTTTTAAAATTGTTTGAAAATTTTAAATAAAAAAACAAAGTGTTTTTTTACCTAAAGTTAAATAATAAATTTTTGGCGATACTGCCGTTTCCTTGAAGCTCTCAGAATGGGCTGAAACTTGGAGGGAGGGAAGAGGTGATCCCAAACTCCCAAAACTGAAATCAGTTCTTAGGGCAAAGGCCCCGTTTCGGAGATAGGGCCCCCAAAAGTTTTCATACATTTTTGTATGGAAATTTTTTTTGTGCTCGATTTGCCCTATTTTCGGGTAGGTAATAGAGGCGGTCCCTAAAATGTTAAATCCGGGAGGGTTTTTGCGGGAAGGCCTCCATTTCGGAGTTATGGCCCTTCAAAATTTTCAAACGTTACTTCATACGTTTTTTAAACAGAACTTTGACCAGAAATTAATTTATCAAAAAGCGGTGTGGAGGGGGCGGGGCAGCATGCTGGCGGTCAGTGGGATTTGACCGCCCCCTCCCCGTTTTTTGAAAAATTAATTTCTCGTCAAAGTTCTATTTAAAATTTTTTGTGAAAAGGCTTATTCAATGTACAAAAAGTTTAAAAAACGTATTTCATATGAAGTAACGTATGAAAATTTTGTAGGGTCATAACTCCGAAATGGAGGCCTTCCCGCAAAAACCTTCTCGGATTTAACATTTTAGGAACCGCCTCTATTACCTACCCGAAAATAGGGCAAATCGGGCACAAAAAATTTTCCATACAAAAATGTATGAAAATTTTGGGGGGCTCTATCTCCGAAACGGGGCCTTTGCCCCAAGAACTGATTTCAGTTTTGCGAGTTTGGGCTCCGCCTCTAACCCCCTCCAAGTTTCAGCCCATTCTGAGAGTTTCAAGGAAGCGGCAGTTTAGCCAAATTTTTAATTAATGGATATTGTTTGACTTCAAATACATTTTGGAAGAAATTTTTTTTTTGTTTTACTTTTTTATTATTTATTTCAAATTTAATATTAATATAAAATATGAATTTAATAATAAATAAATTTAATTTTTAAATAATAACACTCAAAATATATTTTTTAATTTAATTTTATTAAAAATGTAATTACATTTCAAACAAATTATTTTCTTTTTTGGTTTTTTTTTCTTTCCGTTTGATAAATAGTTATCGAACAAAATTTCCGAAATTCGAATAATTTTTATTCGTTTTTCGAGTTGCATAATGCCGTGTATATATATCGTCTATATAATGCCGTCAATATTCATAGCCAACTTTATAAAATAAAAAAAATAAAAATAAAAATCCGAATTCGAATTACATAATTCCGATTTAAGTTTTCACTCGAATTTAAAACAACAAACATATGATTTTGACATTTTTTTATTCGAATAAAACTTTATAGCCAACCTTTTAAAGCTGCCTTTATTCGATCATTGTTTGACTTTCGATTTACATAATATCATTTCATAATAGAATCGAAAACAACTTTCGAATCAATCCGAATTCGAATAGGAGTTACATAATAACCCCCCTGTAACATTAAAATTGTTGTTCGAGCAACTTTTTTTAAGCAACATCAAATTAGGTGTTGCTTAATATTTTTTTGTGGTTTTTCTTAAATTTTTTTTAGTATATTTTTAAAATGAAAGCGCGAAAGGCCACAAAAAAAACTTTAAAGTTTTTAAAGAAGTTTTAAAACCTCTTTCTTATTGCGAAAAAAATTCATTTCGCATATGTAACTTCCTACTTACCTATCTAAAATTTGAAAACTTTTTTCGGACCCGTATCATTGAAATGGCGGTCAGTGTTAAGAAAAACTTACATTTAGGTATCTGGGGACCGTCCCCAGTAAATTTCAGATAAAACGAATTATTTGAGATTATTTTAATAATTTTTTTTTATGCCTACATAAAAAATTTTTTTTTTATTTGAAAAAAAAAAACATAAATAAATACAATTTTTCATGTCAAAAATCCTTTAAAGCAGTGACGTCGAACATTTTAGTAGAATTTTTTTTATAGGGTTACCGGAGATTAAATAGAAAATTTAGCCACATTTAGATTATTAACAACATTGCTTACAGAAAGATAATTTTTTTAAACCACACAAAACTGTGGTTAAAAAAATCAAAAATGTGGTTCTCAAATAAAAAGTTACAGAATCTGGCCCCTGAAAGCTTTCAAGTATCATTTTTATTCCAATGAGTGCTAAACTTGTATATAAAAATCATTGAGTAGAATCATTGAGTAGAAAGGATACCACATGATTTAAAATTTTTGAAGCATTTTTTTTTTTACGATATCCAGTGTCGTAGATTTTTCTATAAAAAAGTAATATTTCAAGAGGCTTGTTGAGGCTCGTTTTAAGTAAACATTTAAAAGATTATACAGGTGATGGTAAAAGAAAATAGCACTTTTCGTTAATATCATTTTTAGCATATCTAAAAATTCTAAGGAAATAATGCAGGGAAATATTTTTACCTGTAGAATCTATGCACCATGATATTCTCACTAAATTTATAAGAAAATGTAGGTATAACAAGAATTCTAAAGTATGATGTGTTTGAATTTTGATAGAATTGAATTTTTATTTTTATTTTATTTTATTTTATTTTTCGGTACTTTGTTTCACTCAACTAACAGAGTATTCCATAATAGACCTATTTATTATATGACCTCAATTTAGCTAGTCGCGTCACCTCACCATATTTTTTTTTCTGTCACCTCACATTTTTTAAATAAGCTTATATTTTACTAGTCACAAATACGACGTGAAACTTTACTGCGCAAACATCTTAATTCACACACAAATTTCTTGCTCTCACCTTTAGTTTTGGCTTTGATAATTTGACAAGAAAAAAGTAAATAAATGAAGAAAAATACAAAAATAAATCCAAAAAATTCAAAAATGAATTTTTATTTTCTTATTTTTTTTAATAAATAATTTTTTGAATTTATCATAAATAAATAAATTTTTTTAAATTATACTCAATACCATAATTTTAAATTTTTTTAAAATTTTTCTTATATTTTGCTCACTTTTCTTATTTTTTATACTAGTCACCCATTAAATTGCAGGTGAGAGAAATATCATTTTTTGTGAAAGAAAATGCGCAAGTGACTATCAAAATATGGTAGTTCTCACTTTTCGTGACAAATTTGGCGCTTTTGTGATTAGCTAAATACCGATTTTATTGTCGCGCTGGTGACGCGACTAGCTAAATTGAGGTCATTATATTTGATTATACTTCCAATTCATAGGTATATTATTGAATTCGATGTGAAGTGAAGTGATCTTGAGCTATTTTCTGAAAATTTTAACCATCTAATACTAATTACTATTTGTTTTCATCCGTCGAAACGAAAGTGATACTAAAAAGCTCTCTGAAAACAAGGGAATATCGGTTTTCATTAAACCATAAAGTAAGTATAATAGAGGAATTAGTCCCACACAAAAAATTTTGATAAAAAAAGTGAAACAAAAAATGTATCACAACACCATGAGCTTTTTTTTTTAGAATTCCACTGTCACAAAAGTTTTTAATGTGCATGTGATCGGTAAGTTGTATTTACATTCGTAAATTTAGCTCGGTAAATGGTATATTACATGCATCAATACACATGTAATTATTTAATTAAGTAAATTTTATTTACATTCTCCGTATTAAGTAAATTTTATTTACTTACTTCATTTTGAACTTTTGTTTATTTTTTGCATTGCAAATGTATTGATTGCAACTACTTCTCACATGCACATTAAAACAGTATACAAAACATGTTAATAAAATTTGTTATACAGCTCGTTGTGTATATACCCAAAAACACATTGACACTTGTCAATATTATATCACTCGACCTAAAGGTCTCGTGATATAAGTATTGACTCGTGTCTATGTGTTTTTGTATATACACAACTCGTTGTAATAACAAATTTTCTACTATTAAATCTTTAAAAATTGTATAGAACTGTTGTTATTTTTGAAGTTTTAAAAGCATTTGTAGAGTGGAGTTAAAGAAAGAATCGTGGGGTTGTGTATGGGATGAATCCTCTATATATACATACTCTTTGATTAAACATAAAAATGTTGTCAGAAAGCAATCACTTAAAAAAAAAAGATAGGTGATACATAAAAAGAATCATCATAAGAATCAAATAAATTCAGATGATGCGCGTATTTCAACAGTTGAAAGGAATTTAGTGGATGATAGAGCCCAGACGAACTTTTGAAATCCTTCCCCAGAGAAGGTCGCTGGGTAGGAGGCCAATAAATTTATTGTTACGAAATTTATGTGTTTAATTATGTCTCATTTTTATGTACCAAATTTGAATGAAATCGGACGAACTTTTGAAGTCTTCCCCAGAAGAAGTCGCTGGGTATTATGCCAATAAGTGCCAGCCGCGCCAGCCGCAAATCCCACTGACCAACCTCCAGACCGCCCGCCCGCCGCCTCCTCTTGTTTTGGAACACCCCCTTTATCCTTTTCCCAAAAATAGGGCCAATCGGGCAAAAAAAAAAATTTCCCATACAAAAATGTATGAAAACTCCGAAACGGGGCTGTTTCCCGAAGAACTGATTTCAGTTTTGGGAGTTTGGGCACCGCCTCTACCCCCCCTCCAAGTTTCAGCCCATTCTGAGTGGTTCCGATAAACTGCACTAACGCCAAAGTTTCTTTCACTATGAAACACTATAATCACAATTTTATTTCCGATTGGAACTTTCTTTCAATTCACTTTAGTATTACAGTGCATTCCGTAATTTGAAATTTGGATTTTTCTACCAATTTTATTTTTAATTTCTTACGCAATTTAAAAGTAGAACTACAGATCTGGTAAAATTTTATATGATAAAAACGATTCTACTCGATCTGTAATATCATACCTTTAAATTGTGTTTTAGAGAAAAACATCTACCTAATGTGTATTGTGTACTACATACACAATACATATTTAGAAACCAATTTTATTTCTTGATCCTATATTTTATATTTTCATTCAAATTCAAAATTTGTATTGAAATTGAAATATTTTTGTCTAATCTAAATAAATTGAACGCTAATTTAAAATATTTTGTTTTTTTATATTTTTATTAACGATACAAAAAAAGTTTTCATTTGTACAAATATCGTTAATACAATTGCTTAGAAAAACTTAGAAAATTAGGTACCTAAATTGCTAAATATAATAATAATTGAGACATTGACATCAAATATTCCTTCAATTTTTTCTTGAATAGGAAAATTAAATTTGAATTTTTGTTTCTTTCTGGTATCAAATTTTATTATTCATGTAGGTTAATATAGCACTATTTCCTTGTGTTATTTCAGTTCAGTATAATGTCGAAAAACCACACAAATGATTTGTTTTTTTGTTGTTGTTATTACATTGAATTATTCGAGTATAAAAATTGAACTTCTTAGGTATAATAAGGAAAATGGATCGAAATGTTATTAACATATTGATGCTAGTAAAATTCTTCTATAAACTGATTATTTTTTAAGCTGGATAATAATAATTGAAATCTCTATAAATTTCCGTATTCTTCCGACATAATATTTTCGTACATAAGTACACTTAAAAATTCTAATATTGTATTAAAAATTAAATTCGGAAACAAAGCAAAATATCAGGGGCTAACAATTATAATGAATTTATTACTTAACTAAATAAATATCTTATCAATGCGGTATTCGAAAAAATAAAAAATAAAGTAAAAAAAAAAAAAAAAAAATTAGTATTAGAAGATAAGCTTTTATAGAAAAGGTTTTTAAGAATGAAAAAAAAAAATTAATCAGTATAGAAAATGAATTATCGTAGAAAGTTCGTCTTTGTGGTTAAATATTTTTTAAATTTAGTGTCAATATTTCAATAATATGATAATATGAAATTATGGCAAAGTAAGAAAGATTTAAATATAAAAATAAAAAATATTATAAATTACAAATTATAAATTTTCTACTTTTAGTTTTTGCGATGAATGTATTTCATTTCTGAAAACAATATTATTTTTCAGTGCTACATGTTTCATTATACCAATTTTGTTTTTTCAATTCTTAGGTAAAGGAATTTTATAAATTTCACAATTTACATATACATTATGTAGTTAATACATAATTATTATATTTTTTAACTGGGAACCCAAAAAGTAAATTTAAGTTTATAAAAATAATAATTTAGATTTAACCAATTAAAAGTAATAATGTAATTTCTAAATATCAAAGAAATTTTTAATATTATTTAATTGATAATTTTTTTTTTACTAAATAATAATGATAAAGTTTATTAGATTTTATTCTATTTTAATTTTAGGTGTCTACTTTGGAAGAAAATTAATTTTGAAAATTTTAAATTTAATCTATCCACAATATGAATTTTCAAGATCAAATAAAATTTGTAGTTTAATTGATTCGAAAAAGAATCAAGCTGTGTTGCATTTCTTAATACAAGTAAATGGAACATGTGATTTTTATAAAATTAAAGAAAATTATAGAAAATTGTTAGAAAAACGTAATAGAAATGGTGAACTTAAGTATGTTAAGTTGAAACAAAAATTAATTTCATGTTTTTGGCAGTATGCATGGATAAAGGACGATAGTAAATTTTATTTAAATAATCATATAATACTCAGCTCTAGGTAATTTTTGGATATTAATTTATTAAAAAAAAATATTGAAAGTATATTCTGAATAATTCGAAATGTTGGAATATTTATGTTACATCAAAACATCTTGAATTTGTTGTAAAAACTCCAATACTCTCATCAATCAATATTTATTATTCTCAATTTAAAAATTAAATTGTTCTTAAATTTAGTGAACTTTTTTTTTGAAGTTATCATTTGCATTCATTAACTCATTTCAATAATTAAGTTAATTTGATTTCAATTGTAAAGACTTTATATTTATTTAAGTATTCTTGCTAAGTACTTATTAATTAAAGTAAAGTTTCTGGTATAGTTTAATTTAAATTAAACTACACAGATACGGATTAAAAATTAACACAACACAAATAAACAAATATTATGATTAAAAAGGATAAATTAATCATTTCTTAGATGCATATTTTGACAGCACAAATTCATTTATCATATATGTTGCACTTCAATATTCTTAGCCAATAATCTTACTAATAAAGGTAAACTCGTAAAATGTGAAATACAAAAAAATATGGCAAGAACGGCTGTGTAATTTTATATATAAGTCAGTAAATAACAAGCAAATAAAAACTTTTATTTATTAAATATAAATTGAAGAAGAGTCTAACATTTCATCTCTTATTTTAGGATTTTTCGCGGCGTATTGATAAATGAATATAATTTAGAACAATATGTGAGTGAGTTAACTGCCAAATATATTCCAGAAATAATACCACAATGGCAAGTGATGGTCATTCCAATATTCTCGGGTTTTTCTACATCAGAAAATGAATCCATACAGGTTAATTTAGCATATACTTTTAATATTTTTGAAAACATTCAACCATTATAGGTATATCATTTTTATTTGTAGGATGATAATTATTATATGTTGATAAAAGTACATCACTTACTTCTGGCAGATGAATCAAATTTATATTTAAAAGATTTGTTAATGTTAGACTCAGATAATTCATTGGAAGTTGAAGTTAATCCCATTATTAAATTTCCAAATTTAATTGCCATAACAAATTTATGGAAACAATGTTTATTTTCAATTTCTAAACAATGGAATAAGTTCATTTATTTTTATGATCCATTAGAATCACCAGATATCGATAAAAAAATTGAAATCAATTCTATAAGTCAGCTTATTTCTATTATATTCATAATCGGAGTACAAGTCACTTTGGATTTTTTCAAAACATATGATCAGAAAGATAATAAATGGAATCATTTAATAGAACTATTACATAAAGAAAGAATTAAACGAAATTTATCAAAAGAATGTGTATATAAAGCCATTAAATATTCTTTAAATCCTATTAATATGATTAAAAATATTTTCAACATAATTGTGAATATTTTAATATCTATTATAAATTATTGCATATTTAATACTGCGAGCGAAATTTTGGCACTAAAAGATCTTTTAATATCTGGTAAGATTTTTTTATTTTATAATCTCTTTTACCCTCTTCCGACATACTTTTTCAAATGATAGAAATGTTACCCCTAAGAATGCACATCAATATTTTTAGAAAAATTTATGAAAACAAAGACAATACCGCTCGAAAGATCAGTTTGTTTTCAAGGTAAACATACATATTACTTCAATACACATAATGCAATGTTTATCAAAATTATAATTATTCAATTTACAAGGTGAAAGTTTCACACCTCACACTCAGAAAAATGGAAAATTCAGACACAGTCATTAAATTTCTTACGAAGAAAAAAAAAAACCATTATTAAAGAAAATTGAACGAAGGGATATTTGCTAAAACCTGCTTTATTAAATTGAAAGAAATCTCAACAAAAGTTATTAGTCAACATCTTTTATAATTTGTTTCTTTTTTTTAGGTAATAACGACAGTGACACGATTATTGGATTTCTTGCAACTTATCTACCATTAATTTATTATTCACTTAATGATTTCGTTTTTTTAATTAAGGAAATAGTTCAAGGTCCTAAAAATATTTGTGAAGAAATTAATAAATTTCGAAAAAATTATAATTTTTTGCACACAAAATCGTTCAGTGGTTGCAAGATTATATCATTTTCAAAAGCAATTAGAGTTTCAAATACCATTGAGAACTGCAATGAGGTTACTTTTGCTTGCCTTGGTGAATCATTACGAAAATTTTTGGATAAATTAACAAATAAAATACCAAAAATTTTAAATATGGCGTGCAGATCTATTCATATAAATTATTTACTAGATTCATGTAAAAATAAAAATGTAGATGGAATACTTTTCTTGCCTCTGCCAATTGATTGCAAAGAATCTGATCAATTAATACTAAATAATATCAAGGAAATTTTTAGAATTACACAAAGAAAACAATTTTTTTCTCATTTATCATCAATTGGGCAGATTAAGTATGAAATATTGACTAATTTATTACCGACTGTTATATTGAAAATATTAATGAACCATTTCTCATTTTTATTTCCAATAACTGTGTGCTTCGTCTATGGTACAGGTAATTTTAAAACTGCTTGGGGTCAAAACGTTAAGGATTTATTATTTTTTCAACCACCACAATCCAAAACATGTAAGTGAATAGAAATAATAATTTAAATAGAAAAATATTGAAAAACCTAAAAACTAATATGTTTAGCTTCACTAATAAAACATTAAAATCATAATGTAGATTTTACTTAATAGTGGGTTTTTTCCTTTCATCGGTTAACGAAAAAAGTTCTTAAACTAATCTACTAGCAATAATGAAACCAGAATGTTTGTGATTGCGATATTTTTAATTTTGTTTCAGATCTGTCACTAACCGTTCATCACTATCAGTTTAAAAACGAAAGTAAAGTTCGTTTAACTTGTATGGCTGATGCACAATTAGCTGCCGAATGTAGCAGAATAACTTTGAATTGGGAAAATCTAATGGAAAACTATAAAAAAAAATTGTTTGAAAATTAATGTATTACAACTAAGTCTTAAATTTATGATTATATTTATTATATTATATAATGATGAAAATTTTCTTTTTATATAATAATAACCGATAGTTTATGTACACGGAAAATACCTTAAATTAATTTGTTATTATAAATTTCATTTTCAAGCTTGAGTATAATAAAAATCTTTGCAATGAGCGAAATACTGAACTGCCATATTATTTGATTCTACATCAAATTCTTCTCCGCCTTCGAACTGAATGACCTGAAACACAAATAGTTAGTGTGATAAAGAATATTTAACAAGCTAAGATTCGATTTATTATAATAGATTAGATAGAACTACTGTATGTACAAATTGTTTATAACTCTTTGGATAAAATAGGAACTGATCTTGTCGTTATTTTAACTGTAAAAGAAGTCGTCGATTCAACTCTCTAAATATTTGACTGGCAACGCGTCTGCTCAGAAATGAAACAACGTATAATGAAAAGATAGTTTCGAGTAATTTGAATTTAAAGATTTGAAAATTAAAAAAAAACGTTTGAAAAATAACAAGTAACATACAATTTTCATCTAAAAAACACATTTTAATTAACATTAAGAATATTGCAAAGTAGTTGTACTTATAAAATCGAGTACGAGGAATCGAATGGTGCTATTGTCAAATAATGACGTATAAATGTCATACGTTGTTTCATTTCTCAACAGACGAACGAATGGTAGGTACTGATCTCCTAGTTTTTCTATACTGTCAGGATGATGTGAAAGAAAATAACCTTAACTAACTTAAGTTGATAATATTAGGTAGGTAGGTACCTAGTTGGTAGATATAGGTAGTTAGATACCTAACTATCTATTCTATTGAATTTTCCAATTGATGTTCAAAACTATGTCTATCATTTCTCTTACATTTTTTATTTCACAATTTATGCAATAATTCTGGGTCCATGCAATAACTCATCGGTATTTAAATCATCGGCCGATTTTTGATTCGATTTAATTTTAATTCATTGGAAAATTGGCCGATGATTTAAATTCTTTGCTATGCACATAACTCATCAATCGCTGACAAGTTATGTGCTTTAAAAAAGAAAAATAACTCATCGGCAATTTTTTGGATGACTTAAAAATCCTCTTTAAAACACATAACTCATCCGCAAAATTATGAACGAACATTGTCGCCGCCGCTTATTCTAAAAACTTTTTAACGAAATGCACTAATCCGCTGTCAAAATAAGTTCAAAAATAAAATCCATCAAATGTTAATAAGTAGTGTGTTACCTACCTCTTTGGCTCTTATACTGTCGCCAGATGCTGGAACTCCAATTACTTCAATCCAATCCAATGCTCTGGCTGAAATAGAACAATCTGATGGATATTTAATTGTAAATAGCTTATTATCACTTGATTTTCCCATAATTATATTGGATCCACTATTCATTTCTTGTACTTGAATAAAAATTGAAACATTTTTTCCCACAAACTCCCGAATGTTTGTACCATTCACGATACTTCTTGCTTCAAAAACCATTTTTTTTTATAAGAATGAAATATGAATCAAAAATTATATATATTTTAATTTTAGTTTATGAATTTTAGTTTATTTTAAAATAAAATTGGCGCAAAATTAAATTATGAATATTACCAGAGTGCGAAGTCGCTGACCTCAGTCGGTCAAACACAACGGTCGCCGAAGAAATCGGCAAAAATTGAATTGGTCGCCGTCGATCCAAAAAATCAGCTGCAATCGGCTTCACCCAAAGAAATTATAAGTCAAGAATGGCCTTATGAAAAAGAAAATGACCCCAGTTTTTGTTTGCAATGATGTTCCCAGTTTAATCTCCGATGGCATAAAAAATGTAAACCAACTAAAGAAAATGTGAACCAAATAAAAAAGGAATGTTATTATTACTTTTAGATTATACCGTAATAAAAAACAATAAAGAAAAAAATATATATATATTTTTTTTTATTCAATATATTTAAACTTATCAAAAGAATATTTTGAAATGAATTAATAATTCTATAAAGCTTGGTAGGAATCTTTTAATGAATTAATTTAAAATAATTCTCGAAAAAGCTAAACATTCAAAAAATTAAGATAATGCACAATAAGTACAAAAGTAAAACAATTAAGTATTAAAAAGTAAAGTTTTAGGTTTTATAAATTTTTTTGCATTTTTTGATTAAAACAATTTCTTCCATTTTCACAAATAAATTGCTTACAATATATTTTCTTTGTTTCCTCATTTCTCGTCGGTAATATGATTCTCAAAATTAAGATCTTACATAGAACTTCTTACTATTAAATTCAATACTTCTATTTAAAAAAAAAACTTTAATCAAAATTTTTGTTTTATTTAAGTACAAAAGTTATCCCACCTAGTGATTTGATAGCTATAATAAAGAAAAGAAATATTTGTATTTGGTAAGCTGGCATGAATTAAAAAAAAACGTTTTTTTTCCTTTATAAAAAATATCCTCCAAAAAACAGGAAGTCTGGCATGTCTATATTAAAGTAACGGAAAAATTTTTATTTATAATATTTTCCAACAAAGTAAGTCTTGAATTTTAATTTCTAATTTTGATTTTTTGTCAACCAATCAATCAATCATATACAAATTTATAGAAACGATTTAAAATTAAACGAAAAAAAAATTATTATTTTCACAAATGTTAAACTATTGTATTCATTTTTACTCGAAAATTTGATGTTTATTTTTATTTGGGAACATCATTGCAAACAAAAACTTGACCCTCTAGCTTTTTCTCTTTCTTTAAATAAATATATATGAAAAAGAAAGGGACAAAAAATTCAAAGGCCATTCTTTATTTATAATTTCTTTGGCTTCACCCTTAAAAAAATTAAAAAATTTCAAATTCTGAATTTCAAATTCCTAACGTATTTTGTTAGTGTAAAATTTCAATTTTTTTTTGTTGTTGTGAATTTCATAATTTTTCCCCGATATAATAAAATCCTCTAAATTTAGGGAAAGAAAATCCTACTCTGGCAGCTTTGTTATTAATATTTGAAATTTATCAAAGAAAGTGAAAAAAAGTGTTCACCCGAAAACTTTTTTTTGACATTAAATTACACTAACAAAATACATTAGGAATATGAAATTCAAATTTGAAATTTTTAAATTTTTTTAAGGGTGAAGCACTAATAATTAAAAAATAAAGTGAAAAAATTTTTTTTTATAATTTTTTTTTAGTATGGAGCCGATTTGAGTCGCTCCAGTCGCGGTCGTTGGTAATTTTCTTTTAGCAGTGAGTGGTCGGCAAAAGTCATCGACTTCGGCTCTGAATATTACTAAACTAACTACCCAGTAAAAAAAATGTTTCCGGTTAATAATACCAGGACGTTTAGTGTATGCTTTACGGGCTGTCTACATTAGCGATTTAAAATCGCGCGTATTTATGAATGTATTGTATTTTTTCTGTTTAATTTATTAGTATTTGTGTTTGCTCAATATGCCACTGGGTTAGATTTACAGCATGCGATTTTTATACATTTTTCCAAATTGTACCATTTTACTTGATTTAAATGTCAAATTAATAAAAAAAAAAAAAATTTGTGAGAAATGTCAAAAAATACGCATGCTGAAAAATTATTCAAAATCAGCATGCGTATTTTACTGCGATTTTGGATTTTGTATAAAGATAAAGAACAAAATCGCATGCAGGAAAAATACGCTAATGTAGACACCTAGTTATGTATTGTTTATAGCTAATTTACCTATCTGAAAAAATGATACCGTAAAAACTGAATAAAAAAAAAGTTTTGGCACACTGAATAAATAAATAGCCTACTTTACATAATCTACATAATTAAATTTACTTTTAAAACTTTTAATAAGGTTTACCACGTTTACCAACTTCGGCTTTAAATATTGTCCAGTAAAAGACTATTGTAACTCGAAAATGATAGTTTTGAGATAAGTCAATTTGAAATTTTAAAATGTTTTTTTGTTAAATTTTTTTTTGTAATAAAGTTTTTGTAAATGTGTAAATTTTGAAAGATATATTTTTGGGACAGTTATTGGACCCCACTAAATTAAATCTAAAAAAATTATTTTTAATGTGATTTTTTATTAAATTAATATTTTAACATTGGCACTTTTTTCTTTGAATTTTTTGTAACTCAAATTACAATACATACTTTTGAACTTAGTGTTTAATTATGATCTATAAAAAGTCAATTTGCAATATTCTTGAAATAATATTTTGTTGTTTTTTTATTGAAACTTCAGTTAAATATTTTCTTTGCAGTTAAAAATATTGAAACTAGTGTTACCATAGTAAAATATTTAAAGAAATATTTCTAAAGTATTGTAACTACAGACTTTCAATAAAAAAAAAAGTATATTTCAATAAAGCAAAAATATTGTAACTCAAGTTTCAAAGAAAATAGAAAATAGAATAACAAGGTAAGAATATTGTAACTGAAGTTACAATAAAATAAAATCAATTTTTTTTTTCGAGACTATTGTAATTCGAGATACAATAATTTGAAGTAAAAAAGGTCTTGGGATAAAATACGAAAAGCATTTTTTTTTTTTTTTTCAGAATTTATAGATCATAGAATCAATCGGGTTAGATGTCCGGAAAGCAAATTTTTTTTCTCTTTCTAACTACATCAACAAATCAAAAGTATTGTAACTCGAGTTACTGGAAATAACGATATGGTTTCGCAAATATTCATAAATAGTTGTTGAAAAATTTATCAAGTTTAAAAGAGTTAAATCAGGTTCACCTGATAAAACGTTGTGTATCTACATTTAGCGTATTTGTTCAGGGGGGTTATTATGTAACTCATATTCGAAAAAGGTAGAGAATCAGATGCATGCATCACTAGTTCACATGCAATGAAGGAAAAAAAATCTACTTTTTGGTCGGGCGTTTTAAATTAAGATTTAATTTTGTGTTTTTTCTTTTATGACATTTCTCATAAAATCAAATTCAAAGCAAAATTTTTTTGTTGTGCAAAAATTCATACATAATCATAAAATCATAAATAAAATTAGATTTCAGCACTCAGCTCAGTGTCAGCACAGCAGTAGTACTCAATCAAATAGAAAGCAGCAGAAAATCGTATATTTTTAAAAAAAATAATTAAAATTGTTTTTATAATTGAAAAAAAAAAAAAAAAAAAAATTAAATTAAATTAAATAAATTTGTTGTAATGCGGCGGTTTTGAACAAAAATAAATAATAAAACGAGAAAAAAAAAAACCTTAAAAAAGGAAAATTTCTTCTGAGTTTCGGCTGCAGTCAGAGTCGAGGATAGTCTTGCGTTTTCTTCTTTTTTTTTGTTGATCGATTTTTTCACAGAAAAATGAGTATGTATCAAGAATTTTGTATTTAAAAAAAAAAAAATATTATGAATGAATAATGCCACCACACTTAATCAAAGAACTAGACAATATAAATTTTTAATTAATTTGACCTGAATTAGTTTATAATTTGGAAATTTTTAATTAGTCTTTTCTTCATTTATTAATTCGAAGTTATTTTTCAAACTTTTTTATTCCCAATATTTCTACCTAATCATTAATTTTCGTTCTCTAATATCCAAATGTCTTGTTCTGATTCCTACCTACTTTATTATGTTTGTATGTAAGTAGTACCTACCTACAAACCTGAAGCCCTATTTATGTACATCGAGCAAACGAAATTTGCTATGTCGGTAGGTTGTAGATTCTATCTAGGTATATTAAAATTGAAAAAGAAACAAAAATTGAAAAAATATTTATATGTGAAAAGTAAATTTTTTATAGGAGCATTTTGGTTTAATACCTAGCAGCATTTTAAATGTTGTAAACAATTTTCCAGTTGCTGTATATAGTGTTCAAATAAAAGCAAAGGAACCTTCTTTCTCTTTCAGACGTTTGCGACTTTAATACGAAAATTGCCAGTCTTTTATTCGTGTAAATCCATCTTGCGTCTAATTACCTACTTTGAGGTGGCAGCAACAGAATTTGAACATTTTTTGAAGTACCTATAGTATACCTATAATACAAAACAAAAACTATGAATAAATTTTGTAAGAGCAAGTTTATTAGGTATACTTACCTATATAAAAAAATCCACATTCTCCAATATTAATATATATTTTCCAAAGCAATATGATACTTACTACCTGTGCATACTTGGGACTTAATTTAGGAAAATACTTCAAATATACCTAAATGACAACCTTCTTTTACGATAGAGTTGCTAAGTATTATTTATAGTTGGCTTATAAGATAAGGCAACTAAGCCTTGGTATACCTATATAAGCACGTTTATATATATATCTATATTGAAGTCTTAAAAGTATATAAAATCTATACCTACTTAATAAAGTTATTAAATGTTTGAGTCCCCTAACATAATTTATGCTACAATTAAGCTTATTGAAACTTATATAGATTAATTTGTTTTTAATAATTTTTTTCCCAAAAATAATTTTAACCTTCAGATTTTGTGTGTGTAAATTTCTTTGCGTTCATCAATAATTTTATTTATTTATTTTTTTTTTTTAGGTGAAGAAGAAAATGAAAAAAAGTCTCTAGCAATCTTAGACTTATCAAAGAAAAATTTGAAAAAAGTTCCAAAAGAGGAGGACGCTCAAAATGTTCGTGTCTTAATGTTGGATGACAATGAATTACAAAAAATTGATAATATTGATTCGTATTTACGAATTGAAAAGGTGAAAAAAAAAATATTTATAAAATAGGTATATATTGAATTGGTTGGAATTAAACAAGAATTTCATTAATGAAAATTATTACCTGCAGTATTAATATAATAATTTAATTAAGTGAACGTAACTAATGGAAACTCTTATTTGTGGATGGTACATTTATGTATATTTCTAAAAAAATATAATTTTGAAGAACAATTTTAGGTTTCAATTAGATATTAAAATATAATTAGTTACAATTGATTTATGTTATTTTCGAATAAAAATTATTTTTAAATCTTCAAATGAATCGGATCAAAAAAAAACTTAATGTAGTATCTTTTTCAACAAATTTACTTCGAATTAAGAATCAATGTATACAAATCAATGATAACTTGATCCAACAGTAAATATTTTTATTGGATTACTTATTCAAGCAATTATATAGAAATAATTCTATTTTTCCTTGCATCGATTGGAGCAAAAGTCCTATTGAATGAGTTACGACCAAGCGTATTATTAAATTTCTAACAAAAAATATAACAAACAGACAAAATGCATAAGAAATATATAATTATATTGCCTATACATAAAAAAAATTAATGTTCTATAATATTAAAAGTAAAATATTAGTTTTTTAAATTTATTACATAAACTATTTTTTTTTTTTAGCTTTCCCTCAGTAAGAATCAATTACTGCGTATGTATGGTGTTTGTCGATTACATTTTTTGAAAGAGTTAAATTTATCATTCAATGGAATTTTGACAATTGAAGGTACATAATACATATTAACAAAATATTTTGAAAAATAACTTTTATTCTAGAAACCGGCCCTACTGAAACTAACTCCAAAATTAAAATAAATCTGTAAAATGTTTGCCTTAGTTGCAAATGAAACTCAATCAAAAATTAGTGATGAAAAAAATAAATAAATGGTAAGGTTTATTGAAGCTCAAATAAACCCCCAATTGAAATTCAACTACAAAATTTTTAACCTCAGTTTATTTTGTTTTATTGCATTTAGTTCATAGGAAATTAGTTTGGAAAGTTTACGAATGTTAAGAATTATTCACTCACATTTGTAAGATCATAACATTATTTTACTGAAAAATTTATTTTAATAACTGTTGATAGCATTTCGTTACGACCTTTATATGCTTTATTAATCTGGTTTAAGATTTTCAGTATTTATTAAAATAAAAAATATTCGTTATACGATTTGAATTTTCTATAATTTCATTATGATGTAAGATTTATTTTTGAATTTCTTTGAAATGTTATTAATAATTATTTGAAATTGTTTTCATTCCAAAATTCTTATAGTTCACATTATACATTACATTTAATACAATGTTAATGTTTAATGTTTTTATGGATGCAACTAATCCTCTTTCGCTTTTTTGGATATGCTTGAATTATTTTTTGTTAAAATATATGTTTTTTGAACCTAACATTTAAATAATTTCCAGGTCTAAAAGAACTAACAAATTTGCAAAAATTAAATTTGGAAGGAAATAATATTAAGACCATTGAACATTTGAATACTAACACTAAACTAGAATATTTAAATTTAGCGGAGAATCAGATCGGATCTATATCAGATATATCATTTTTAAAGTCATTAAAAGTAAAATTATAAATATTAATAGATTTAAATAAGGAATTTTCAATAATTATAAATTGAATATGTTTCCATTTTAAATTTTTAGGAACTTGATCTTCGTGGGAATCGCTTAACACATTTAAGACAATGTGATAAACATTTACCAAATTATATCGAAACTTTGGTATTGTCTAAAAATGCTATATCTGATCTTAATGAAATCTGTACTCTATCAAATTTGCAAAATTTGCATAGTCTGACTTTAAATGAGAATCCCTGTGTGCAAGTCGTGGGTTCAGAGTAAGTAATATTTTTTTACTTATTTATTAGTGTAAATCATAAAATTAAAAAAAGAACCATAAAATATTACCTAAATTTTTTTATTTATGACTTTACATTGAATGAAAAATTTGCAAATTAATTAAATAATTAACATTCAAAAAAAATTTATAATAAATTCACTAAACAAATGCTTTTAGTTTAATATCTTTGTATTATTAAGTAATAATATTTGTATTATAATATAATTCTAAGAGAACAGAGATTCGGAAAAAATGACGATCTATAATTGAAATTGATTCGAATAAATTTTTTATAGCAATAGTCATTTCGATTTTTTTTCTAAATATTTTAAAAGTTGAAGAATTCTAAAATAGTGAACACAAGTTTTCGAAAATAGGAAGTATTTTAATTTTCTTTTTATTTATTGGAGTGATTTTTCTACAGTTTTTTATTCTTATGTAAGAATTAAAATATTTTTTGCAGTGGCTTTGACCATCGACCATTCGTATTAAACTGGTGCATGAATTTAAAAATTATTGATGGCTTTAATGTGGATCCAATTGAAAGTCTCAAAGCGGAATGGCTGTACAGGTAAATGTTTTTTTTTGATGATTTTGAAAATAGAAGAAAATAATTTTATTTGATTTTTTAGTCAAGGTCGTGGAAGACAATTTCGAGTAGGAGAACAAGTAGCATTGACAAGATATTTAAATTCAGTCTGTCCATCACTTGGAAAACAATTAGAAAATGAAAATGAAAGAAAATTGAGATTAATATTAAGTAAGGCTCAGCAACATCAACGACAGCTTCAAGAAGAAATTTCAGATAATATAAACTCACCTGGCGGAACTTCTCCATCATCGAATCGAAAAAAACCATCAAGCCGAATTCAATCTCCTAGATGTGAGTTGTTTTTAAAAAACATGTTTCTCTAACATATTTTGTATTAAAAATTTAATTCTGAATGTAGACTCAATTATTGAGCTTCAATATTTATGAATTATTATGGTACTAATTTAGAAACATTTTTATAATACAATAAAAGAATAGTAAATAATTATTTTTTGTTATGGACATGGTTCTAAAATTTTATTTGAATCAAATCATTAATGAACTATAATTTAGTTTTTAAAATCTTGGATTTTAATTGCAACTTACAGTAACCACTTTATAATTAATAACATCTTCACCAAATAAGTTCTGAAATAAGTATATTTCATTTATCGTGATTATGGTATAGAAGTAGCGTATAATCTCTCTTAATAGTGTTCGATAAAATTACTATTTCTCACAGCAAGGATCATCCAGTAATTAATGTTTCACAAAAAATATCTTGAAGAACATTTTAATTTAACATTCTATGCATTCTATGCATGAATAATTATAAGATCAGAAGGGTTTCTCATTTTTTTTTAATGTTCAATGGATATCATTTCTTTTAAACAAAAAAAAAAATTATGAAAGTGAAGAAAATTAAATTTTTTAAACTTTAATTCAATTTCAGGGACAAATTCTTTAATTTATGTTTATGAATTGATTATAAAAAAAAATGTTTTTTTTTTTAGTTTCTCGTTTAAGTGGAAGACAAGGTTCACCGGATTCAATGTCAAATAGTTATCATGGGAATATCAATTTTTCAAATGATCGTAAAAATAATTTTGATTATTAATAATTCAATATAAATTTTTACACATTCTAAATATTTTTATAGATTCGAATTTCCAAATGACCACTTCTCTAATTGAAAACATCAAAAATGATTCAATAATGACCCAAAGTTTTGATGGTGTTACTTTAAATAGTAAAATGTTTAAAGTTGCTTCTCAGGAAAGTACACCCAGAGCAGTGACTCCAAATCAATATAACAATGGTTTGTGCCACATAAAAATATTCAATCTACAGAAATAAATCAGTCTAAAATTATTTTATTCTTAGATCATTCTTTTCCCGTTGGTGGACCATTAGCAGCTGCTTCAAAAATGGTGCCAGTTCCTGAAACTTTAATGAGTCCTGATTGTTGTCCAACCACTGTTGCTCAAAAAATTCCTGTTTCGGCTTTGAATAATCAAAATTTTCATAATTCAAAAACTTTTAAAAATAAAGGTAAATAAAGACTCATTATTCAACTTCTATTTTTAAAAACAGTGATTTTTGTTGTTGGAACAAATAATAGTTGTAACATTTAATCTGAATATTTAATGCTACTAAATAGTTATACTTACTACCCTGCCGACGGATTTCAAAATCGAAAACTTGCAGTTTACCTAACCTCGCACACTTGCAGTTTACCTAACTTCAATAGTTATACTTATTAAGTCATTAGAAGAGCCACTCATAGATTTTTTTTTGCATTTGATAACAATATCATTTATACATTTTATGAATAGTTAATGTTTCGTTTTTTGTTTTTTGTAAATAAATCTGGTTTTATCAATCAGAGTAATTTAAAACGTACATATTTCAATTTTGAGCGAAGTTTTTTCAACGAAGAATACGTTCCAAAACTAATAGTCTGTTCACTTGTTAGTAATTATTTAAAAAATTGAAATTTTTTAGTTTGTGAATGGATATTATTCAAAAAATTTTAATTATTTTTTTGTTTTCTCACAAATTAAATTTTATTTTTTTAAATTCTCCAAAGGGAAATTTTAAATTTGTAGTATTTACTATGTAGTTTTGCTATCAGAACTTGAAATTTTTTTCGCCTAATTTTTGGTTTTCTTTCATTCTCTATTTTTAAAGCATATTGTTTGCAACCTTAATTTATAGATAGATGTGGCATAATATTTTCTAAATTTATACATATTGTTAACCAAGTTCACAAAATGTGAAAATGTTTTTTTTAATGTCTTTGTTTTTTCTTTTATTTGATTTTTTATTTTTTCTTTGGGTTTCAAAATAACAGGTACATAGTTTTAATTGTTCCGTTTAGGTCAACGATATTTTTGTTTTGTTTTTATATCAGTCAACTCCTTTTGTTGTTTTAATTTTTTCTAAATTTGATTTTTTACTTTTATTTAGATGCTATGCTATTGTTTCATTTAGTAGTTTATTGGATGAAAAGTTTTTTTTTTAATTTTTTTATTTTGTTTTATATCATACTTACATTAACATTCGTTTTATTAAAAATCTTTTTAAAATACTATTACAAGAGACCTAAATAGGTGAGCCTCTAGAAAATGGTTTTTTTTTTTTTTTTACAAATTCCGCACAGATCAACCATTCAAGATTATGAAGAGCTTGAAAGAAATTTTTTTAAAGTTATTTTAGGTAACCAAAATAATATGAATTAAAGTTGATTGACTTTTATTAAAGAAATAGATGATAGCAATTGAAAACAAAAATTTAACTTTAATTTCTATAATTCTGTATTATTCGAATTAATAATGAATAATGAATAATGTATTCTTTCATAATTATGTGTAATATTTATTTTTTTTTTTAGATAATCGGTGTCACTCACCGAAAGTCATAAGAAGTCCACATTTAAAACGTAACAGCGAGAAAATTAGCCCTATTCCTAGTCCACGAAAAGTAAATGCAGTAGTAAATAATCAACATATAAAATCATCTTTAGTGGATAATCAAGTTAAATCACGTAATATACTGAATTCGGTTCATATGACGCCGTCAAAAAATTCAGAATCTCAAATAATGGATCAAATGAGTTCGGATGATGATAGTGATCATATAAATGTTGATAAACTGAAAACTATTCGAAACAAAGCTGCGCAAAGGTAATCAAATCTTTTTCTCATGCATTATTTTTTTTAAAGAATTCATAGGAAAAAAAAATACACGAAGCAGTCATAGGAACTGCCGAAAGAAGTTTATACTTAAAAGCTTTAAACTATGAAGTAACAATGGCTACAAATAATGGACTGCTTTTGGACTGCTGGACTGATTTTTATTTTAATTTACATTTTGTACTAAGCAGCCCATTTGTAGCCACTTTTATTTCATAGTTTAAAGCTTTTAAGTATTAACTTTTTTCGGCAGTTCCAATGACTGCTTCGTGTGTTTTTTTTTTGGATATTTTAAGCAGGGAAGACCCTAACCATAGCTCCCTATCCAAAATTTTTGGTCAGGTAATTTCACCCTCACTTCCACCCTCACTTCTACTCTCACTTCCGCCTTCACTTCCGCCCTCACTTTCGCCCTCACTTCCGCCCTCACTTCCGTCCTCACTTCCGCCCTCACTTCCGCCCTCACTTCCACTCTCACTTCCGCCCTCACTTCCGCCCTCACTTCCGCCTTCACTTCCGCCCTCACTTCTACTCTCACTTCCGCCCTCACTTCCGCCCGCACTTCCGCCCTCACTTCCGCCCTCACTTCTGCCCTCACTTCCGCCCTCACTTCCGCCCTCACTTCCGCCCTCACTTCCGCCCTCACTTCCGCCCTCACTTCCGCCCTCACTTCCGCCCTCACTTCTGCCCTCACTTCCGCCCTCACTTCCGCCATCACTTCCGGCATATTTTTTAACATATTTTGAGCCGACACGACCTAACCGTAGCTCCCTGCCCAAAAATTTTTCGGCAGGTATCTTTATTTTACCGGAGCTACCTATTTTGAAAAAAAATTTTTATTTGTATATTTTGAGCCGGGACGACCTAACCGTAGCTCCCTCCCCAAAAATTTTTCGGCAGGTAATCTTTATTTCACCGGAGCTACCTATTTTGAAAAAAAATTTTTTTTATATTTTGTGTCGGCATGACCTAACCGTAGCTCCCTGCCCAAAAAATTTTCGGCAGGTAATCTTTATTTCACCGGACCTACCTATTTTGAAAAATAAATTTTAGTTTTTAAATAATTTAAACGAAAGATTTTTAAAAAAACATTTGAATTTAAATTTTTCGTGCCAAATTATTTTATTTTTATAAATCACAAATGATTATTGAGTGGACCACTCATTTTTTGAGTATTGAAACGTCAAAAAACCATGTCGCGATTTCGAACTAAAATGTCGAATGAGTCTTCGAAAAAAAATGTTTACCCCCTACAGAATTACTCAATTTTATCATACAGCGCGCCTAATGCTAGAGATAGAGTCGACGTAATTCACGCGCGTGTACGCACGTAAAAAATCAAATTGTATGAAAATGTATGAGACCGGCTATACGCAACGACGTAAAACGTAGCTTACGCGCGTAAAAGTTGAAATATTTTAACTTTCCCAGTATTTTACGCCGTACATTGTGGAAATCATTTGTTTATAATTGTGTTGTTTATTTTGTTGTTATTAGAAAAAAAAATTGTGTTGTTTATTTTGTTGTGTTTAGAAAAAAAATAATTTTACAAACAAATAATTATTTAATAAAATAAAAAAGTTCATAAATATAATTATATTCAAAAATAAAAATTAAATAATTATTTATTGCAAATTTATTAAAATTTTTTATGTTTTATTAAGTTATAAATAAATTAAAAAGCATTATAAAAATATTACAAACAGAATCCATTTTATTTTTCTAATTTAATTTTTCTCTTTTTCTCTTTTGTTTTTCGCATGTGAATGGCGTTGAGCATAAAGGCCGGTATTCAACTGAAGATAAAGTACAAGATAAATTTTATCTTGAAAAGGAACATTATTGAGTGAGATAAAAATAGACACATGACTTTCTGACTTATGTAGTACCTAAACAATTTTATTTTTAATTTACTAACCTCCCAACTTTCATCCATTTTATTTAATTAATTTTACCAATATTATTTTATTTTATTAAATTAAATTAAACTATTATTTTAATTTTAATATTATTTTAGTTTTCTGATTTTTGTTTGTTTTCTTCAAATAACAAACGTCAAATTCTTTTTACACGACCTAATGTCAAAATTTATCTTGAAAAGAATGTTCAAAACATTATTTGCAAGATAAATTTTTGAAATAAAATTTATTTGAGTGAAAATGTTTTTCTACAATTTTTACTCAGATAAATTTCCATTTATCTTCAGTTGGGTACCGATAAATTAAATTCACTCAACTAAAATTTATCTCAGATAAAATTTTATATGAAAAAGTTGATTTTATCTCCAGTTGAATACCGACCTTAACAGGTAAAAAAAACAGGTTTTTTTTTTTTTTTTTTACGCGCGCATACGCGCGTGAATTACGTCGACTCTATCTCTAGCATAAAGAAGTATAAACTTCAAAAATTATTTCAGTCTTCGTTTAATTCTTTGGATGTTTGGATTATTTTTTCATAGTTTAAATTGTTTAGAATGTAGATTTGTATAATGTATTTGTATAATGTATACTATATATAAATTAAGTTTAATTTTTTTTTGGATTTAATTCTGATTTTGAAGTTTTAAAATTATAGGGCTCTCACTTTATTTAATATTGTTCTCTAAAAATTGATCTAGGACTCAACAACAAAAAGAAAGTAGTGATCTGTCAACTTTAAAAATCAGCAAAGAAAGTGAAACATCAGCAATTATGATTCAAAAGTTTTGGCGAGGATACAGAAGTCGGAAATCAACAAAAAATATTGCTGAGAAAATTCTGAAAAAAAGAACTTTAGAATATATATCGTAAGACAATAATATTGAAAAATAAAATAAGTTTGTAATTAATCTTATTTTATTTTTAGAAAACTAAATAAAGATATGGAAATGACAAAAGCACAACTAGAAAATGAAAGAAAAATTCAACAACTTCAAATGCAAGCAATCAATGCACTTTGGAAGAAGGTGTCAACAATGCAAGGTGTGCCTTCAAATAAAACTGATGATAATGCTGGAGCGTCACAACAACCATCTGAAGGCGAAAAAACTATTATTTTAGATAATAGTTCTGCTGCAGTTGTAAATGATCTAGCTAAGACATGTACTTTACTAACAAATCAGGTAATTATGATCATAAAAGGGTTATTATCGGTTTATTTAGAACTAACCAGGACATATACAATTTTTTAACAAAAAAAAGACGTCAAATCGGCCTAGATTTTTTATTGCTAAATTCTTATTCTCTTTAATAGCTCTTCCTCCAAATTAATTTGTAATTATCATTTTAATAATTAAATAAGACTATTTGGATTAATATTTAGAGTACAAAAGTTTAGAGTAAAAAATTTTTATTTTAAAAAATTAAAAAAAAATTTTAGGTACAGCAATTACAATGCTCAATGAGAGATATTTTAAATTGTATGACATTATTTTGCAATTTACCACAAGAAAATTTGAGAAAATTTGTTAACGATGATGAATCTAAGTTAGCAGCTGAAACTCAAACAGAAATAATTGCGGTTCACACTCCTCAAGTTGAAAATCATCAGAATTTTCCTTATAAAATAAGACCATCTTCATTACCATTAGATAATTCAACGTCAACAACATCGAATTCTGATTCAACAGTAGCAACGAAAATTCTTTTAGAAAAAACAGAAAATGATTTCGAATTAACAGAAATAATTAATGTTCATGAGCAGCTCGATAAAGAAGTTTCAAATAATGCAACCGATAATTAATTGTGCTTTTTTTACAAATTATTGTAATAAAGTGTATTTATGTTGTAAGCTTAGTTTCAAAATTCACATTAATATTTAATTTTCTTTTACTACGTTTTTTATAATAGGCTAAAGAAAACGAGCTTTATTTAAATTCAATAAATAGTGTTCGAACTACTAGAAAGAAAAAAATTTCTTTTGCTTTTTTTTTCTCGAATTTTTTAATTTAATTATTTTTTTGTTAAATTAATTGTAATAAAAAAAGCTTTTGAAATAATGAAATAAAATTTACACAAATTTAATAATTTTTTACAAATATATTTTATAATTTCTTAAAATAGCTGAATTTGTATATATTTATAAAGTATTTTTAGTTCTTACCATTTTTTAAATCTTAGAATACAAAATAGAATAGAAGAAGCGAAACGCTTTGTAAATAGCTTTTTTGTTTGACATTTCAAAAAAAAAAGAATACATATTTTATGAAACTTTAAAGACTAATAAGACAACAAAACAATTCACATTATTTTAATTTATTTTATTAAACCAAAAAATAATTACTTATTTGGTAATAGTAGATATATTTATTTTTTCTTCTTTAAAATGTTTGTTCATTTTATAATTAAATTATACAATCTTTAAATAAAATCATAAGCATACGTTTTTGTCTGGTGGATATATATATAATTTATGTTCCATAAGGTTGCACAAATTTCAAATAATGTACAAGATAAAAATGTTCATTGTTTTTCCATTCTATTTTGTATTCTAAATTTGAAACCATATTTTTCAACAAATCTATCTACATACATACACCTTAGCACACCGGTTAAAATAATATAGTTTTTATTTGTTGCTTGTTTTATAGGAATTTATGTTCAAATTATATTGTATATGTTGTGGGTGGTTAAAGCTTTCGAATTAAGTTATGTTCCTTTCTAAATTCTAAACCGATTTAATGAAATTGGCATTTTGAAAAAAAAAAAGATGTCTTTTGTCAACCCCTCTCACTGAGTGGAATGCATTAGCATTGTCTAAAGATGCTTCAACAATCTGTCAAAAATTAATGAAAAACAAAAAATTAATGAAAAATAAGAAATAACGTTAATCTATGTCAAATGACTTAATTTTTATAAAATTTGTGCAAAAAATAGGGCCTTTTTCCTATAAAAATTTTATTATATCTCCCGGAAAAGTTCTTGGAATAAAAATATTCTGAATAAAAGTATTCCGTATGTATTGTTAGTGTAATTTAATAAATATTTTTATTCAAAAAATGTTTACCCCAAAAACTTTCGGGAGTAGCACCAATATATCGGCCGTCATGGTGTAGTGGTATTGTCATTATCCTACAGTGTGTTCGGTCGAGGGTTCGATTCCAACCTCCGGCTGGAATTTGTGTGAATTTTTCAATTGTCCAATTGATCTCAGTGTTTGCGTTGTTTTTTTTTTTTGTTTTTTTAATATGTTTAAATAATTTGTGTTTATTTACTATGACGTATAGTTTATTATGAAACATAGTAATATTTATCTACCGTAGTCTTTTTGCTGAAATAAATTTGAATTAAAGAAATGGTTAGTGATTCGAAAGTGTGGAAATAAGTCGGGTATAAAATAGATTGTTTAATTTATATATGTTTCATAATTTTAAAAAATGGGTGCTAAAAATTCAAATGCCGAATTTGTCTCAATGAATCCTAGAGTCATACAATTTTTTATATTACTTTTAGTAATGTTAGAAAACGCTTATAAAAATCATGTAACATATATTACATCAGCATCGTTATAATTTCAGTATTCAAAAAAAAATATTTCGAATTTTAACAAGTTTACAATTTTGGCATGATGATTTAGAGCTTTTAAAATAAACATATATGCCTTCCATGTGCTTATATGATACATCGAAGAATTTTTGTAATTTTGAATAAATCAATGTATCGATGTCGATCATTTGATTATTCACTAATTACTAATATATTTACACTAATATATTTACGCTAATATATATACACACATTATATACTGTATTTTTAAAATTTCTTATTACCTAATTATAATTTGTTTATGTTGTTGATAATTTTGTTATCAATATTGTAATAATTTGGATATTTTCTTATTAAATCTGTACACATGAACACTTCCTTTTTCTGTAAACCATTACTTATTGTGACTAGAACAAATTTAAAATATGCAATTCAAATTTTTTCTAATTCATTATTAGACATCCTTCTATTTTTATCACACTAATATCATTTTCTAACATTATAGTTTTTATAAAGTTAGAATTAATAAAAAAAAATTGCTCTTGCTAATTATTTTTCAAAACAACTTTGTAAATAAAACTATCTTTGAATCTTTGAAGGTAACTTAAGTTTTTTATTTTGTACTTTCAGTAAAAAAAATGCCCAACAAATAAAAAAAATTAAAAAAAAAATTTTATTCATAATTTCCTTGCACATTATTATTGGGTGATTAAATTTTATTCTCTATTTAAGTTTTTTAAAATCTACACTTTATTTGGAATAGCATTATGGAATTGGTAACAATGGGATTTTATTCTAACTAAGGCACATCTTAAAATTTCCAATGGGAGTTTTGAAATTAGGAAAAATTAAATACCTTAATCAAATAGCATTTATTACCTACAAAAAATAGAACAAATATTTTTCATGTAAAACAACGGCAAATATATGTTACTTAAAAATATTCATAAAATTAGCGTAAAATTATTCATAAGTATTAGTTAATAATTCTAATAAATTTGAGTAATCACTCGTCTTCATCTTCAGAACTTTCATCTACGGCAGCTGAAGGATCGAATTGTGGTCTGTTTAAATTTTTTACGAAATTTAAATCAATGTTTTCTTCATCAATGTTCTCACGTTTCTTAGTAAACTTTTTCGGCCACACATTATTCTTTGTGTATTCCTTGATATGCTCCTGTGTTAGAATTCTGACTATTTCCGCTTTAACTTTCTGACCCTCTTCAATTAGTTCAATTAATACAAAATCACCCCGTTTTACCCAAATATTTTTACGGAATTTTGTTGGCATTGAACTAAAAAATTTTCGCTTCCATCCGATTGTTCTATTTCATGTAAATTATTTCCTTTGCTACTAACTACACGTACTACTAGTTGATTTGATTTAGGTAGTTCGTAGTCATCATCCATAATTTCTTTAAGAATATGTTTTTGGCGTGTTACTCTTGACATTATTAGTCCCTGAAAAAAATTATAATTCTTTAAAGTGTAATAAACATTGCGGAGAAAGAAGCTGCACTTTTGGACTATGGTTAGGAAATTGGGTAAAATATAGGTTAGGCATATTTAAATATTTATGGTTTTAACGCTTTACAAAAAGTTACATAAAAATAATTGCGTCTAAAATATTTCTTACATAGATTTTTTTTATAATAGATTTTATATATAGAATTATTATTATTATTTAATACCTATAATAACTGAGCAATAACTAATAGTGTTTGGCTTTAATGTAGATCAATTTAATATGAAGGTATTTAAATTAAATTATTTACAGAGTATGAATTAGGAAAAAATCTAATATTGAAGTACTTAATTGGAAGAATTATGATTTTGATATACATACATACGAATGTATATTTGACAAATATTTCAGTCAAGTCACCGATTAATGAAATCTATTTATTATTGTTGCAAAATATTCACAGACAGCTTGACATCTCTTTTGAGTAGATAAGTTTAAATGATTCTTTTGGTATTATACAATTAATGTCCAAATAATTTTAAATCCTTTAAGATTTTTAAGTATGAAATTTTTTTTTTAGTAATTTCTTACTTTTTGAACCGTATTCATCATATCACGAATTTCTATTAGATCAGCGATTCTCAAACTTTTTGAACTGCGGATCCCTCCAAAGTCATAATAATTAACACGGAGCCCCAGTGGTTCAGTAATGACTAATTGTGTGTCTTTGCCAATCGATGATACATAACACCGAAAAATAATTTATTTTTGTATAGTTTGTATTTACAAATTCATGAATAAAAATAAAAAAATTAATTATTTGTACTTCAACAAACTAATTTATTTATTGCAAATTATAATAATAAAAAAAACGAACGAGCTAGTGGGACGAGTGGACTTGTTTCCTATTTTTACATAATTCTTATGTAATATAGTGTAAAAATATGTCATAGTATGAGAATTTGCTTCCAGAAGCAGTCGTGATCAGTGCGGTTTCAAAACAACAAATTAATTTCATATATTAATTATTAGCGGATTTAAATTTATAATTTTTTTTTCAAATTTGAGTATGAGATTCGCGAAGCCATTTGAGTTCACTCGCGGAACCCCAGGGCTCCGCGGAACACACTTTGAGAAACGCTGTATTAGATCATAAAATCATTCGGAAATTCTATTCCTAAATTTAATTTTGATCCATTTCTATATTCACTCAAATATTAAATGTTATTGTTTTAAAGATTTTTGCTTTTTTTTCCAAAAAAAAATTAACAAAAAAATAAATGATTAGGGATGTAAAGTTAAATTTGAAAACTTTCAACTGAAGTTAAGTGAATTTTTAAAAGGGGTGTAAAAAAATAGTGAAAAGTTGTAAAATAATAACAAAAAGCATGTATATAAGAGGAATCAGTCCCATACAAAAAAAAAGAATTAAAATAGTGAAACAAAAAATCCATATCACAACCCCATGATCTTTTTTTTTTGAGAATTCCACTCTACAAATGCTTTTAAAAGTTCAAAAATAACAACAGTTATGTACAATTTTGAAAGTTTATGCTAGAGATAGAGTCGACGTAATTCACGCGCGTATGCGCGCGTAAAAAAAATAAAAAAAACCTGTTTTTTTTACCTGTTATGCTCAACGCCGTTCACATGCGAAAAACAAAAGAGAAAAATGTCATCCAATTTTTATTTTGATTATTATTTTTTCTTTAAAATTTTTTTTAAGTAATTTTAGTTTTTAATTATTATCTTTTAGTTTTTAATTATTGTATTTAATAAAATAAAAAAGTTCATAAATATAATTATATTCAAAAATAAAAATTAAATAATTATTTATTGCAAATTTATTAAAATTTTTTATTTTTTATTAAGTTATAAATAAATTAAAAAGCATTATAAAAATATTCTGTTTGTAATATTTTTATAATGCTTTTTAATTTATTTATAACTTAATAAAACATAAAAAATTTTAATAAATTTGCAATAAATAATTATTTAATTTTTATTTTTGAATGTAATTATATTTATGAACTTTTTTATTTTATTAAATAATTATTTGTTTGTAAAATTTTTTTTTTTCTAAACACAACAAAATAAACAACACAATTTTTTTTTCTAATTACAACAAAATAAACAACACAATTATAAACAAATGATTTCCACAATGTACGGCGTAAAATACTGGGAAAGTTAAAATATTTCAACTTTTACGCGCGTAAGCTACGTTTTACGTCGTTGCGTATAGCCGGTCTCATACATTTTCATACAATTTGATTTTTTACGTGCGTACACGCGCGTAAATTACGTCGACTCTATCTCTAGCATTAAAACCTTTTGTGAGAATGGAATTCTCAAAAAAAAAAAAAAAAGCTCATGGGGTTGTGATATGGATTTTTTGTTTCACTATTTTAATTCTTTTTTTTTGTATGGGACTGATTCCTCTTTATATACATGCTTTTTGATAATAATTAAATATATTAAAAAGTCAGGAAAAAAGTGTATTTTTCCAGGTTGTATAATGATCGAAAAAAAAAATATTTTTGTTCCCATCATGTAAAAATCGGTAAGGATATATTTCTTTAGATTTTTTGAATATCTGCACCCGCCGGTTAAATCAAGATTGTTAAGAAAAATATTTTGCAACAATTAGAAAGCAAGGCGGAAATAATGTTCATTAAAATGAATAAAATAAATTATAATTTTATCTAGTTTAATTAATTTTGATTCCTGCCACTGCTACAATTATTTTAATAAAGAATTTTTAGTAAATCCTTTTATTCGCTGTCGAATTTTTATATTTTAAAGTGCTTTAATTAAAATTAAGAAAAATAGAAATAAAATTTTATCTGTCATTTTTAAATTTAAGAATTTTTATTTAAAAAATATTTCATCGGGTCCATCCCTGATTTTGTCTATTGAACACGTATAATAAAATCATATAAAAACTAAGTGTAAATCAAGGTCAATACATTGAAAGCTTGGTGTAAATAAAAAAATATTTCACCAACAAAGAGAAGTTTTGGCGGGATGCTACTTATCATCAGTGTTGCCGAAGTACTCCAATCGGAGTATTTTGACTCCATTGCAATGCCCTGTACTCCTGTACTACTCAAGTTATTTATCCGGTAAGCGGCAATTCATCGCCAGCAATTCATCGTCATGTAATTCATCGTCAAAAAGTTCATCGCCAAGCAATTCATCGCCAAGCAATTCATCGCCAGTAACTCATCGCCAGTAATTCATCGCCAGCAATTCATCGCCAGTAATTCATCGCCAGCAATTCATCGCCAGCAATTCATCGCCAGCAATTCATCGCCAATTGGTGATTGGGTAGGGCGGTGCCCAAACCACTAAATGCAGAAGCTTTTTTCAATGGAACATTTTTTTTTTCCTACGAAATATATAAAAAAAAAAAAAAAATTAGACCGATGTGGCAGAAACTTGGTGAGGAAGTAGAGGCGGTTCCCAAATCACCAAATTTAAACGTTTTTTTCTCGGAAATGCCCCGTTTTGGAAATCTGGACACTCAAAATTTTCATACATTTTTCGACGGCAAAATTTTTTTTTCTCCGAAAAAAAAAAAACATGATGGATTGCTTGGCGATGAATTGCTGGCGATGAATTGCTGGCGATGAATTGTTGGCAATGAATTGCTGGAGATGAATTGCTTGGCGATGAATTGCTTAGCGATGAATTGCTTGGCGATGAATGTCTTGACGATGAATTGCTTGACGATGATGGTGGACGCTTAATCTACGACTTGCGCCGTTTTAAGAAAAGTGTAAATGATTACCTACTAACTGTCCCACTTTTTAATCCCGTCAAAATTTCCTGTCCTCATTACCAAATCCATACTTCTTTAGTATAAAGGTATCCCACCTAGTGATTTGGTAACTTTAATAAAAAAAAAAAATAAGAATTGAAGAAATTGATGAAAAATCGAGAATTCTGGAAAATCTTTCTGAAATCGATAGAAATCTTTCATTTGAAAGTTTTTGGAATGCAGTATTTAAAATAAAAAATGCATTAAAAAAAACCTATGATCCCTAAACAAACAAAATTAGCTCTTTATTAAGTTTACCGTATAGCAGCGCAACAGCTGAACGTGGTTTTTCACAACTTAATATAATCTAATATATAAAAAAGAAAATTTTCTGTTTCTCTGTCCTCAATCACGCCTTAATTGCTATATATTTTGATCCGAGGCCCCGGCGGGGGGCCACCTTATAAGCCGATTTTGCAATATAGGTATATTCCGATAAAATGTTGTAGCGTTGGACCCGAAAAGCCTATTTATAAACTGGATATTCAAAGGCCCCCCAACCGTTGTGTCAGGGTTAAATTGGGGGCTATACAAAAAATTTCCAAATTTTTAAATTTTGAAAATAAGGAGCCTAGAGACCTGAGATGCTTATAGGGTACTAGAAATTTTGATCCGAGGCTCCGACGTGGGGATATGTAGCAAATTTTGAAATTCCGATTTTTTTTACTGCCCAAAATCTAGATAAAAGTGTTTTGATATTAATATAAGTTCGATACTACCGAACGAAGCCGGATATTAGTTAAAGATAGGCCGCATGAAAAAGTAGAAAATAACTTTTTCTTCACACACAGAGGTGGACTCTGACTTTTTGATTGGGACGTAAGTGATTTGATTCATGAAGAGAAAGAATATGCAAGAGAAATGTCCCAATCAAAAAATCTGAGTCCACCTCTGTGTGTGAAGAAAAAGTTATTGTCTACTTTTTCATGCGGCCTGGCCTTAGTTTTTTTGAAAACTCGTTTTTTACTTATTTTTATTTTCTGCCTTTTTCACGTTAATTAAATTGTTATTATGTGCTGCATGGAGATGTTTTAAAACAATTTTATGACTAATCATATCGATGAAAATTTTTTCGATGATTTTCCCGCTTTTTCGGGTTTTCCATGGAGTTTTCTACAAAAGCAACTTTATGCAACTCATTTCGCTCTACAACTTTGTCTCAGGTTGCAAAACGCTCAAACGCTTCCTTGGTCGGAAAAACTCCGGAAAAGCGTTTTACATGAATTTTCATCGATTTTCTCTGCAAGTTTTCACCATTGTCGGAGAGAAAGTAATGATGCCAGTTGATACGGAACTTGATCGTGCATAATTTAGAAAACTTTTTTGCCTGAAAATGTTCTGGAAATTTTTTTCGGAAAAATCAGAAAACTTTGCATTTTTCCTAAAACGGATTTATCACTACTTAAATTTGTACCAAATTTTCAAATGATTTTTCCCGATTTTCCGGGTTTTCCATGCAAATTTCGGGTTCAAATTTTGATAGCTTCAATTGTCACGCGACAGGAACCTGTGTGTCAAATTTCCGCTCGCTGTGATGGGTCTACGAGAGTGTCGAAAATAGCAAAGAAATATATAAACAGAAAAATTCCTGTACGAGTTAATAATAATTGTGTCCTCAAAAAATCATGAATAAAGCTTGATTTAAGCTTGATTTACACAATGGCTAAAAATGGCAAAAAAAAAAGATCCCAAAACAAAACAGGACAGAAGATACAAAAACTAATGTGTTAGAGCAGTACGAACAGAGTCATCTTTTTTTTTTTTTGGTGTCTTTTTTTGTAATCTTTTTTTATAGCAAAAAAAAAAAAGATGAACTAGTTCATCTTTTTTTATAGTTTACGTCTTTTTTTTAATAGGCGCGTAAAAAAAATTTATGTTATAATTTGAATTTTATAGTTTCTGAAAAATTATTATTGTATTTCTAACCTGGGGGTTACACTTGCTGAAAAAAAAATCATGATTTTTTTTGAATGTATGTGCGAAAGTTTGTGTGAAAAAAAATCAAGAAATAATCATGATGAAAAATCATACTTAAAAAAAATCAGTGTTGATTTTTTTCTGTCAAAAGGAAAATTTTTGGCTGCCAAAGAAAAAAGTAAACTCTTGAAAGTGCAAACAACAATAATAAAAGCGGTTTGTTATTACGGGATTTGAATTTGAATGTTGAAATTTAAAAAAATTATGTGAATTATTTATTAAATAAATAAAATAACTTACTTTAAAAAACAATATATTTTATTGAAAAAGGTGAAGTTTATAAAAACTAAGAACTTGGTAAAAAGAGAGAAAATAGAAAAAACATGTCAAAAAAATTTTATAAGGAAGAAATATTAAAATTTATAAATTTATGCAGGGAGCACGAATGCCTCTGGAACATGAAGTCCAAGCCACTATGATTTTTGACTCATAAAAATGTCACACTATATTAAAAAAAAATCATAATCATGATTTTTTTTTCAGCAAGTGTAACCCGCACGTAAATTTGCTATAAAATTTGTTTATGTTTTGTGCTATAAAAGGAAAAAAATTATTAAATTTCTGTCTACTTCTTTCACATGTTTGTTGTTGTTGTTTATTTATCGCTTTCTCGTTCTAGTTTGACTAGAAAAATTTAAAAGATTACAAATTTAGCCATTGTGTAAATCACGCTTTACACAATGGCTAAAAATGGCAAAAAAAAAAGATCCCAAAACAAAACAGGACAGAAGATACAAAAACTAATAAGTTAGAGCAGTACGAATAGAGTCATCTTTTTTTTTTTTGGTGTCTTTTTTTGGAATCTTTTTTTATAGCAAAAAAAAAAAAGATGAACTAGTTCATCTTTTTTTATAGTTTACGTCTTTTTTTTTCTAGTCGCGTAAATAAAATTTAAGTTATAATTTGAATTTTATAGTTTCTGAAAAATTATTATTGTATTTCTAACCTGGGGGTTACACTTGCTGAAAAAAAAATCATGATTTTTTTTGAATGTATGTGCGAAATTTTGTGTGAAAAAAAATCAAGAAATAATCATGATGAAAAATCATGCTTAAAAAAAATCAGTTTTGATTTTTTTCTGTCAAAAGGAAAATTTTTGGCTGCCAAAGAAAAAAGTAAACTCTTGAAAGCGCAAACAACAAAAATAAAAGCGGTTTGTTATTACGGGATTTGAATTTGAATGTTGAAATTTAAAAAAATCTATGTGAATTATTAATTAAATAAATAAAATAACTTACTTTAAAAAACATAATATTTTATTGAAAAAGGTGAAGTTTATAAAAACTAAGAACCTAGTAAAAAGAAAGAAAAAAGAAAAAACATGTCGAAAAAATTTTATAAGGAAGAAATATTAAAATTTATAAATTTATACAGGGAGCAGCACGAATGCCTCTGGAACATGAAGTTCAAGCCAGTATGATTTTTGACTCATAAAAACTTCACACTACATTAAAAAAAATCATAATCATGATTTTTCTTTCAGCAAGTGTAACCCGCACGTAAATTTGCTATAAAATTTGTTTATGTTTTGTGCTATAAAAGGAAAAAAATTATTAAATTTCTGTCTACTTCTTTCACATGTTTGTTGTTGTTGTTTATTTATCGCTTTCTCGTTCTAGTTTGACTAGAAAAAATTAAAAGATTACAAATTTAGCCATTGTGTAAATCACGCTTTAAGCTTGATTTACACAATGGCTAAAAATGGCAAAAAAAAAAGATCCCAAAACAAAACAGGACAGAAGATACAAAAACTAATAAGTTAGAGCAGTACGAATAGAGTCATCTTTTTTTTTTTTTGGTGTCTTTTTTTGTAATCTTTTTTTATAGCAAAAAAAAAAAAGATGAACTAGTTCATCTTTTTTTATAGTTTACGTCTTTTTTTTTCTAGGCGCGTAAATAAAATTTAAGTTATAATTTGAATTTTATAGTTTCTGAAAAATTATTATTGTATTTCTAACCTGGGGGTTACACTTGCTGAAAAAAAAATTATGATTTTTTTTGAATGTATGTGCGAAATTTTGTGTGAAAAAAAATCAAGAAATAATCATGATGAAAAATCATGCTTAAAAAAAATCAGTGTTGATTTTTTCTGTCAAAAGGAAAATTTTTGGCTACCAAAGAAAAAAGTAAACTCTTGAAAGTGCAAACAACAATTATAAAAGCGGTTTGTTATTACGGGATTTGAATTTGAATGTTGAAATTTAAAAAAATCTATGTGAATTATTTATTAAATAAATAAAATAACTTACTTTAAAAAACTAGATATTTTATTGAAAAAGGTGAAGTTTATAAAAACTAAGAACTTAGTAAAAAGAGAGAAAATAGAAAAAATTTTATAAGGAAGAAATATTAAAATTTATAAATTTATACAGGGAGCACGAATGCATCTGGAACATGAAGTCTTAATGCGTTGTTTATAGCTACCACAGTAAAGTAATTTTTGGAGGAATGTTCCGGAAACCTATTCACAGCTAATTTTATCTGAAAGTAAAAAATCAAATGCAAAAAATATAAAAAAAAAACAGAAAAAATATTTTTGACAGGAAAGGTACCGTAAAAAAATATTATGATAGGTAGGAAACGTAATGAAAAAGAAACAAAAAAATAATTTTGTGAAGTAATGAAATTTTTCAGACATTAAAAAAAAATAAATTCAATTTTCTTAGTTATTTGAAAATATTTTTAAAAAATTCTTTTTACGAAAAATAGATAAAATTAATATCTTCATTTTCAGTAAATTTGCTTAAATATAAATATAATAATAACATAGAAAATAGGTTTTTACGGTATAATTTTTTCAGATAGGTCAATTAGCTATAAACAACGCATAAGCCAGTATGATTTTTGACTCATAAAAATTTCACACTACATTAAAAAAAAAATCATAATCATGATTTTTTTTTCAGCAAGTGTAACCCGCATGTAAATTTGCTATAAAATTTGTTTATGTTTTGTGCTATAAAAGGAAAAAAATTATTAAATTTCTGTCTACTTCTTTCACATGTTTGTTGTTGTTGTTTATTTATCGCTTTCTCGTTCTAGTTTGACTAGAAAAAATTAAAAGATTACAAATTTAGCCATTGTGTAAATCACGCTTTAATGATAAGCAATGTTGCCGTTTTGTAATTTTCAAAAGGAGTGCTTTTTGTATAAAAAATGGAGTATTTCGGAGTACACCTAAAATAAAATTTGTGACGAAAAGAAACGACATTCACTTACAAAAAAAAATTCTTATTTAATCTAATTTCATTCATTTTATTTCAATAGTATAGTATTAATACAACACAACACTTAATTCAAGTGGACAAAGTTTGAAAATTAACACAAATTCCAATCCAAGGTGAGAATCGAACCCACGACCCAACATGCCGTAGGATAGTGGCAATACGAATATACCATGACGGTCGACATTATGATTAGTTAAGCGTGATTTACACAATGGCTAAATTTGTAATCTTTTAATTTTTTCTAGTCAAACTAGAACGAGAAAGCGATAAATAAACAACAACAACAAACATGTGAAAGAAGTAGACAGAAATTTAATAATTTTTTTCCTTTTATAGCACAAAACATAAACAAATTTTATAGCAAATTTACATGCGGGTTACACTTTCTGAAAAAAAAATCATGATTATGATTTTTTTTTTAATGTAGTGTGAAATTTTTATGAGTCCAAAATCATACTGGCTTATTCGTTGTTTATAGCTAATTGGCCTATCTGAAAAAATGATACCGTAAAAACCTATTTTCTATGTTATTATTATATTTATATTTAAGCAAATTTACTGAAAATGAAGATATTAATTTTATCTATTTTTCGTAAAAAGAATTTTTTAAAAATATTTTCAAATAACTAAGAAAATTGAACTTATTTCTTTTTAATATCTGAAAAATTTCATTACTTCACAAAATTATTTTTTTGTTTCTTTTTCATTACGTTTCCTACCTATCATAATATTTTTTTACGATACCTTTCCTGTCAAAAATATTTTTTTTGTTTTTTTTTATATTTTTTGCATTTGATTTTTTACTTTGAGATAAAATTAGCTGTGAATAGGTTTCCGGAACATTCCTCCAAAAATTACTTTACTGTGGTAGCTATAAACAACGCATTAGACTTCATGTTCCAGATGCATTCGTGCTCCCTGTATAAATTTATAAATTTTAATATTTCTTCCTTATAAAATTTTTTCGACATATTTTTTCTATTTTCTCTTTTTTTACTAAGTTCTTAGTTTTTATAAACTTCACCTTTTTCGATAAAATATCTTGTTTTTTAAAGTAAGTTATTTTATTTATTTAATAAATAATTCACATAGATTTTTTTAAATTTCAACATTCAAATTCAAATCACGTAATAACAAACCGCTTTTATTATTGTTGTTTGCACTTTCAAGAGTTTACTTGTTTCTTTGGCAGCCAAAAATTTTCCTTTTGACAGAAAAAAATCAACACTGATTTTTTTTAAGCATGATTTTTCATCATGATTATTTCTTGATTTTTTTTCACACAAAATTTCGCACATACATTCAAAAAAAATCATGATTTTTTTTTTCAGCAAGTGTAACTCCCAGGTTAGAAATACAATAATAATTTTTCAGAAACTATAAAATTCAAATTATAACATACATTTTATTTACGCGCCTAGAAAAAAAAAGACGTGAACTATAAAAAAAGATGAACTAGTTCATCTTTTTTTTTTTTGCTATAAAAAAAGATTACAAAAAAAGACACCAAAAAAAAAAAAAGATGAATCTGTTCGTACTGCTCTAACACATTAATTTTTGTATCTTCTGTCCTGTTTTGTTTTGGGATCTTTTTTTTTTGCTATTTTTAGCCATTGTGTAAATCAAGCTTAATATGTCATCTTTGATTTAGTACTAATTTGAATTTTAATCAAACAAGAGCTTCTTCTATCAGGTAACGAGAATTAAAATTTACCGGCTATCAGGTAAGAAGAATTAAAATTTAATATTTTTTTTTTTAATTTTTTAATTTAAAAAAAAAATTTGGCTTAAGTCCAGTTTATGCGAACCACTCAGGCTGAAACTTGGGGGGGGGGTAGAGGCGGTGCCAAAATCAGTTCTTGGGGCAAAGGTCCCGTTTCGGAGATAGGGCCCCCAAAGTTTTCATACATTTTGTATGGACAATTTTTTTAAAGTTAATACTTCTTTAGGCGTGTTGTATGATATAATTGAGTAATTCTGTAGGGGGTAAAAATTATTTCATTCGAGTTCGAAAAAACTGACTTGGTTTTTGACGTTTCAATACTCAAAAAAATTAGTGGTCCACTCAATAATCATTTGTGATTTTTAAAAATAAAATAATTTGGAGCGAAAAATTTAAATTCAAATTATTTTTTTAAAAATCTTTCGTTTACAAATTTTTTAAAACCAATTTTTTTTTTTCAAAAGCTCCGATGAAATTAAGATTACCTGCCGAAAAATTTTGAGTAGGGAGCTACGGTTAGGTCATGCCGGCTTAAAATATACAAAAAAAATGTTTTTCAAAATAGGTAGGTAGTCAGTGGGATTTGCGGCGGTACTTTTTCGTTAGCCGGGCGCAAATGACGGCGCAAAAAATTAAAATGCAAAGCTAAGCAGAAAGAAATGTTACCGAAAACTTATGGCCATTTAAAATTAATAGTTTTTTGGTTTTTTTTTTTCTTGGCGCGCCAAGCGAATGGGACGGGGACTGTAAATTTCTGCACAACTGGTATAATTTTAAAAACGAACATGCACGAACCAGTTGTGCAGAAATTTACAGAGTCCCCGTCCCATTCGCGCGCCAAGAAAAAAAAAAAGAGCTCTAGGGGTTCGGGGGAGGCTAGTTAGTTTATTATAAAAATATTTATGCAAAATATGAAAAAATCTACTATATTATACATAAATATTTATAAATAATTCATTAGGTGCAAATAATTAATAATTTAATTTAATTGTTTTTATTTATTTTTTTTTTTTCAAACGAAAAGAAAATAATAATAGTTGTAGGTATATATTATATCGTCGGTCGGCGACGCAAACCTCGTAAGTCTGTTTTTGAAAATTTTACAGGAGACACAAAAAACTGTATTATTCTTATTATTATAATTAGCACAAAATTGCTTAAGATTGGCCAATTTCGAAGCGATATGGATTGAATAAAATCTGTAGCTTCTTACGAAGATTAGTACATTACCTTAGTTTCAAAAATGTGCAAGGTTTGGCCACAAAAGCTCCCCACCTAAATTTTCGTTTTTTTTTTTTTCGACAATAAAAGTGCGTAAAAAATATTTAGAGAATTTTTATGAATGTAGATCGACGCAGATCAACAAAAAGGGCAGGAAAATGTAAAAAAACACGTTTTGTAAAAAACAAGACTTACGAGATTTGCGTCGCCGACCGACGATATATAATCTTAAAGCTTAAACAAAAATTTGGAAAAAGAAAAGCAATCAATTAAGCTCTTTTTGAATTAATATTTAAAATGATGTTTTCTAACATTTATCAAACTGCAATTACATAGGAAACTATCTAACATTATAGATTATAATAGTAGGTAACTACATATTTTATATATATTAAGCCCAGACAAACCTTATGGCGTACCATTCTATAAATGATTGCATTTTTGAGGACAAATTTTTTTTTTGTTTACAATCGTGGTGTAAAATTTTGATTGCGGGCCCATATTTTCAGATTTTATATTAAGCTTTCACCTTCAAACCATTAATATATTTTTTACAAAATTTTAATAAATAGTATAATAAATAGTTATCATCAAAAGAAACAACGTTCTGTATTTCGAAAAAATATTTTTATTACATGTACTCTTTCTTCGAATTATTTTGATCAGGAATGCGATTCATAAATAACAATTTTATGCCAATACAAGAAAGAAATATTTGAAATTCAAAACTGTAACAAATTAAAACTATTTTGAAGTAAAAACATTTCGCATTATAATAATCGAATAAAGTTTTCTTTAATAAAATAATAATGCCCAATTTACAAACGGAGTAGAAAGTTCTCAATATTATTAATCAGTAAGTTCATGCCTCATTTTCTTTTCCTTTTTTCAAATAAAAAGTGTTTCTTAATGTTTTTTTTATTTATATCTTGAGAACAATTTACTTCAATTAGATCTATTTGAATTCAAGCTGGACTGGCGGGAGTATCTAATTAATATATACTTACCATATTATTGCAACTATTTCCAATATTATTTATGCAGCCCTGATTAGAATTAATTTATGATTTAAATGCAATTGATTTTCATTAAAAAAAAAATGTTTTTCTTAAATTATAACAATTTTTTTATTATAAGTAATTAACTTTGGCTTATTAAAATCAAACTAATATACATAGAAAACATATCACTACAAGCATTATGTAATTATTATGCTTTTATACAATATTATGCTATACATTATCACATATTTTTGTATATAAGTTAATAAATTTTAATGCGTTGGGGATCGTTATGTTGTATTTAGTGCTATAGAATTTAGATCACTAAATGGAGTATTATATGCGTCAATACACATGCAATCATTTAGATGCATCTGCGTAAATAATGAAAAAATTTAGATGCATCAGCGTATGTAATGAAAAAATTTAGATGCATCAGCGTAAATAATGAAATCATTTAGATGTTTCGTATTGAATATTACGTAATACCTAAACAAACATAATATCTCTCACAATATTTCAATACAGGCAAATACAAAAAAAAAATGAGAAAAAATGAGAAGAAAAAATATTCTCTCTTTGCAACTACCTCTTCCCTACGCATTAAAACAGTATATTGGATATGTAAACAAAATTTGTTATACAACTCGTTCTGTATTTACACAAAAATACATTGACACTTGTCAATTTATATCACTCGACCTTCGGTCTCGTGATATAAGTATTGACTCGTGTCAATGTATTTTTGTGTATACAGAACTCTTAATTAATAACAAATTTAGTTTACATATACAATAATCTACTAATATTTTATATTATAAAGTGTACAACTTACAAACACTACACAGCAATATATTTTTATATTAAATAAGTTTTTATTTTTTATCTTCCTTCCTTATTATTATATAAATTTTTTTAATAGTTTTTCCTTAGTTTATTTTTACGATTTAGAAATGGCAATAAATTTAAGAAATAAATTAGCACAAATGTTAAATAGTAGTGAAGAACAGCAGCAGCAGCCGCAGCAATTACATCAATTGCATCAGCAGCAACAGCAACAAGGACGCAGAAGCCAACTTGCAGCATCATCATCATCATCATTAGAATCAAATGCTGGAATTTTTAATATTTCCAAATCTAAAAAAAGAAAATTACAGAATTTGTCATCCAGAATTGCTGACAATAATTTGACTACATCAGGTTAATAAAACATTTTTTTTTTCTTTTATATACAATATAAACATATAGGTATATTATGTAGTTATATTACGTAATGTGTCATTTTGTGTAAATATTTTATTATTTCATATATTATATATTTATAATAAGATATTTATTCACACTTTTTTAAGTAACAAATTTCCAGAACAAGATGTGCTATCACAATTTCGTTTAAACATTAAGAAATATTCTTCTATAATTATTGTAAAAGAGGAATCAAATATTTTATCACATAAACGTAGCTCTCATATCACTTTCAAATCAATACAATGAATTGACATCAAATATCAAATTATCAAAATATTAATTCCAACAATTCTCGACTGTCTCTAAAATCAACCGTTAAGGGCTCTAGAGCGAAAATTAAATATATCTCAACAAATATTTACAAGCCCAAAACTCCAAATTTGAAAAAAATAAAATAAAAATCCGGCTTACTCAACCTGGAGCCCCGTCTTTATTCTTTATCAATTCAGTCGAGATTGTATTAGCCCTACAAAACCGAACAAAGTATTAAAATTTATTTCGATTTCTTGAAGAAATAAAAAAAAAAAAACTCCATAAAATATACTTTCTGAGGATAATGCAGAAAAAAATAAAATAATATAAAAAGAATATTTTGAAACCAATTGTACATATATATTTTCCATCATGATCATTAAATTAAACGAATTTCGAAATTTATTTTAAAAATTTTTTTAATACAATATATGTAGGTATATCTATACTGTATAATATTATCATATGTAGCATATATTTTCCTATTTTATTTTTATCGCACCTGAAAGTGTTTACCTTTTCTCATCATTAGCATCATAAAATATTTCTTAACCTGTTTTTCCTTCTGTACTTAAGACAAAATTTTTGTTACATGTAGGTATTGCAGCTTTTAACAAAATAAATATTATATATGTTCAATGTACATCTTTAAAAGGACATGCTGAGAAAGTAAAAATGAAAATTGCCAACATATGAATTAAAATTTTACATTTTATTTTAAAAACAGTACTTCTTTTTAATTAACACTTATTTTCAAGAAAATCAAAGATAAAGTACATACATACCTAATTTATAAGTTTTTTTTAATAATCATTGAATTTAGAAAAATTTTATTTAATGAAAATAAGTTCGTATGTTACAGAGATCTAAACCGAATTTCTATTTTTGACATAACAAATCAAACCATTAGAGAATAAATATTAAGTGTGTTTATTTGTATAACGAAGTTTGAATAATAATAAAAAATTAAGCTTAAACTTATGTTGTGTCGATTTGTTTATTGTTCCTATTTCTGAACTTCATCAAGGATACTAAAATAATTATAAATTTAGTTTTTAACAAGAAAATAAAATATGAAATAACAAAATGACGTTGTTTCAAGGTTATCCACCTCGAATAAGCTACAGTTTTCCAAAAAAAAAAATTAAAAACTCCAAAGTACATTCGGTATATTCACAAACATTTAATATACATCTTTACGGGTATAAGTGAACGCCTATTTCATTCCTTATACTTATTTTGTTGGAAAATTGTTACGTATTAGAAAATCTTAAAAATTCATCACGCTCTCCAACTATAACTCACTCGTAAACAAAACAGTTCAAGTTTTCCCTTTTGAAATAAGGATTAAAGGAAAAACCACATATGGTTAGTTTAAAACAGATAACTGATATTGAGAAATGAAGATTATATTATATTCTTAATAATATTCTTAATGCAGCTAATTAGTTTCAAAAGTTAGTTCTAACGGATTTAATAAATTTTCTTTTTCTATATAGATTAAATCTGTTTTTATTTTGTTTACTTAATTATCATAAGAAGTCTTACGCCTATTAAGTGGTTAAAGGAACTGATCATGATAATATCGTGATTCGTAAAAATTTATTTTAAAACTCTTAGTGAAATATTCTAAATTTTAGGCACTTCGACTGGATCAAAAATTCAAAGTTCTAATTCATCAAATGTAACGACACCGACTCAAGAAATGTTACCTTGCCAAAATGTGGGATCTGTATTGAAAAGAGTCGCTGCATATATAACAGCTGAAAAATCAGGCACAACAACACCAACCGATTGCACAAATAAAATAATTATTGAGAAATCATCATCTTCTGAACGCGAGAAATTTGAAGGTAAGTGTCATTTATTTTGAAGGTTTAAGGGGCTTTAGGGTTTAGATAAAATTCCTCAAATTTTTTCGGAAAATTTAAGTTTTTTTTTTTTTAATAAATTCAAAATCAATTTATAAACACTTATGTAAAAATCAGAAGAAAATTAAAATTCGATAGAATTTCTAGTTTTGTTTAGAACTCAATTGCTTTGCGTGCGTTTAAAAGTGTTTAGAACTCAATTGCTTTGCGTGCGTTTAAAAGTGTTTAACCAATTCATTTTAAGAAAACTCTTTTAATCTAAATTAAATTGCTATCAAAAATAATTGGGTACACATTATGTCCTCTTTTAAAAACAAAATCATAGGCAACAACATAAGTTTATAACTACTTGTCGTTTTATAAATTACTATTCTTATTCAAAAATCTTAAAAACCAAAATTTTCAAGTTTTTACAATAATTATAAGAGTCTAACAATATAATAATACACACCACTGCACTTGGATAGGGCCAACATATTACAAACTTTTAATTAACTTCAATTATGGTCGAGTACTTCCCGATATCCGATCTTGCATCTTCGGTTCTGAAGATAATACAATGTACTACATTTTAAGATACATCATACACATATATTGCGGTTACTACAGAATCTCAAATTAGATATTTCTTCACAACCCCTTTTCCCCCCCGATATAGCTATTAAATGAACGGGTATGACCAGAGGCGCGTTATGACATTATGGTGCCCTAGGCAATCATAATTTTTCTACATTAAAATTTACATGAAACAAACTTTAATAATATAAAATGCTTTCTTTAATTCGTAAACCATATACCTACTTGTCGATATCTACATTTGGTTGATATTTTTTGAAGTAATTTAACAATGGTTTTTGTTTTTTATTTAACTAAAGCTGTTTTGCTTCTCTATAAATATTTTCCTCTTTTGGGCACCAGGACCAGACTGCTTCATCTGGAAAAATTTAATTTACAAATAGTTCAAATAATAAAATATATTTGAAATAATAAGCAAAAATATGTAGGCACTTACCATTTAAGATTATCAAATTGTTTGTTATCAAAATAATTCACCAAAAGCACAAATTACCACCGATTAAAATTATAAATAATAACGAAATACAGAATTTACATTGGCAATTGACGTTGTAGGAAATAAAGTTAAATCAACAGAGCTGGCCAAAATTAAAGCAAACAATTAATTTTTCGTTAATTTTTTATTTATTTATTGTTTTTATTAAAATTAAGTAAGTTTCACAAAGTTCTTTTTTTCAATCAATTTCAATTTTATAAGTTTTTTATTTATCTCTTAATTTAGTTAATTAAGTTTCACAAAGTGTTCTAATCAAATATTTTTTCTTTTTTCAATTTCAATTTTATTTATTTTATATTCGATTTTCTTAAAGTGTTTCTGCTTTGCTTTTCTCTAATCAACTGAACTCTTCTCAAAACTTAATTTTACAAAAATAGGAATACTTATACTTATAAACTTTTCAATTACCAATACTAATAAGAAAGATCCTAATACACCTTACAATTCGGCCATCCTGACCACTGATTCGTCCTCGAATCTTATTCCTACAAAAAGAAAAGTTTATTCTTTTATAACTAAAATCTAATTTTATATAAACGTTATTGATTTTATTATTTTTGATTTATCCATGGTTTAATCCGAGAAACATCTAAAACGCCTGAGAAGTATCTTTGGGTGACTTGAAAAATTATCTAGGTCTTTAATGACATAGCGATCGTTATCTAAAACCTTATCAATTATATATGGACCGCGATATCTAGGAATTAGTTTCTTATTAACACCAGTTGTTGTATCTACGTTACTTAACATTATTAAGTCGCCAACATTGTAGATTTTTGGGTTTTTTCTTTTATTATTTATTTTTGTTCATTATATTTTTTATTTTTTTCTATATTTTGTGCCGCATTTTCTCTTATTTCCCGATCAAAATCAGAATCGTCAAATATGTAGTTATCTAAATATTATCCATTATTTATTTATTTATTTATTTATAATAGCTTAAATCAAGCTCAAATATACAATTACAATAGATGTGGTTGAAACAGTAATACATTCCATAAAAAACATAAAAATTACAATTCACTTTACTTAATTAATTTTAATTTTGGCTCAAAAATACATTTACATAAAAAAAAATAATTAGGCAATCCTTACTAAAATTGAAATCAAAGTCAGCACAAGATTCATTAACCTCCCTGAGCATTCTAGAAACTGGCTCATTCCTCCCGTAATTTGTGCGATGGTGTTCAACTGAAAAAAGCTCAACTGACCTCAAACAGCGACCAACACAGCGAAAACCAATCAAAGATAACAAATTAGACGAGCGAATATTACCTTGAATAAGTTGATAAACAAAGACAATATCCGCCACCCTCCTTCGCTTCTCTAACGTTTCTAGCTTCAATCCAGAAAGACGCTCAGGATACGGAATACTTCCCAAAACTTCACCTGAGGTTTGACTGATGCCTCTGAAAGCGAATCTTGAGAATCTTCTCTGCACTGCTTCTATTCAACGAAATAATGGGGCGACCAAACCTGGCTCGAATATTCCAAAACGGGTCTAACCAAACTTGTGAATAAGGATTTTGTAACTAGGGGAGATTTAAACTCCTTTGACCATCTAATAATAAATCCAAGCATTGAGTTAGCCCTACTCACCATTTGGTTAATGTGTGATGCCTTTTCTTGGAGGCATTTCTTGTAAATAAAAAAACTAGTTAATTTAGATTTAAGAACTTTATTGTCTGACGTTAAAACTTAGAATGATCTTAATTAATTATGCTAATTAGTTTATATGTTATTTTTCTATGCATGCAAATTGCATGCATAGATCATAAAGAGAGAAACATAATGGAAAATGGACTGGAATATAAAATATTTAAGAGAGTTTTTAAGAGAGTGTTGGTATGCACAAGTGCATACCAGAAAATTCATGTGTGGGAAAATATTTGGCTTGTTATATGAGATCCACTTGAATTAAATATTAACATAGATAATAATGATAAAATATGTTTATGCAAACATATTTTATCGTTAGAAAATAAATTAAAGTCAAGTTTTAATACTTGGAAATATTTGGATTTATAATTTGAAACTTTGTTCGGAATTTAAAGTACAGTTGCGTTTAATGCAACATGTACAAAGTAATGGGTGTGCCAGGTAAGTATAAGACGTAAGTAGCAAGGATTAGGTACAAATGTACCACGGGGTGTACAAGGTAAGTAAGATTCGGTACGAATGTGCCACACCTACCCCCTTTAGAAGAATGGACTTTAGGACATTCTGAGAAATTGTCGTAGTTAAAATTTACTATGTTTCTTTCTCTATTATATTATTACAATATTTTGTACAATAATATAAAAAATTGGAAAATACGATTATATCCTTTAAACAAGTTAATAAAGGATATTTTTACTATAAATTTATTTTATGTTTTATAACATATTTGTAAAAAAAAATTTTTTTTTTTTTTTTTTTTTTTTTTTATATATAAATGAAATTTATTCTTACTATATTAAAAGTAAGAGACTAATTTTTTACTATAAAGTATTACATAAAAAAAATTTTTTTTTAAAAATATTATGATATATAAAATAGATTTGTATATATGTTTATATATATAAAGAAATTTGTATTATAATATTAAACATAAAAAAAAATTTGTATTAGTTTATTATATAATATGTTTAATGACGTCATTATTAAAATATTCGTGAATGATAAGATTTTGCCTTAGAATGTAGTTATAAACTAGATTTTTTTTTTGTTTATTTTTTCCTATTTTTTTTTTTGTTTTTATTTTTTTCTCTTTTATTTTTCTTTTTTTTTTGTTTTTCAAATACATTTTCCCTATGATTACATTTATTTTAAAGAAATTTGTACATTTTTATTACATTATGTTTACCTTATGTCTACAAAAAAAAATTATTTATTGTAAAAAAAAATATGTGTCTCCTTCTTTTTTTCTTTTCTTTTTTTTTTTTTTTTTTTTTTTTAATTTTATCGAAGGATAACAACACAAAAATGACCTACCGATAGAACTATATTTAGTTTTGCATAGCTATATATCTCTTGTTTTTTTTTTTATAAATTTTTTCTTATTTATTATTATTATTTTTTTTTTTTAATTATTTACATCTATACAAGGTCCTTTTTTCTTAATAATAATAAATGGATTAAGTTAAGTTTAATATAACGATGTATTTAGTTTCCAATATTTATATACAAAAAAAAATTTAAAGGAAAATTAATTATTTATCAATACTATAGTTTTAAATTTATAAAATTATTATAAAGAAAATTTAAGATAGGTTTATATATTATCTAAAGTTAAAAATATGGATATCCACACACACACATACCTAGTAATAAACTTTTGTACATATTTTACATGTAAATTTTCTCCTATTGATGGAACAACTTTAGTCGATTTTTATGCACAGTTTGAGTTTTATTATTCTCATCGCTAACCGTGCAATTTGTATCTTCAATCTTTATTATGGTGAAGGGTCCTTTAAAAAGAGGATCTAACTTATGCCTTGCACCTTCTGTTACATTTAAAAGAACTTTGTCAAATAACTTAAAATTTGCTGGTTTTGAACTACTATCATAAAAATTTTTTGTACTTATTTTAGATTTTTGAACCAAATTTTGCGCTCTATTCTGGGAGACTTGCAAGCGATATTTTACCTCTTTTTGATAAGATTCCAGATTGTATAAAGGATCTACATTTGCGTTATCCAAAAAATCAAATGTTGGTGGATTCTTTGCGAACACTAATTCAAACGGACAATAATTGTGCGTTGTAGAAGGAGTAGTGTTAAAGCAGTAGGTAAAATATTTGAGATATTCGTCCCAATTTGTCTTATTTGTATTAATAAATGAGCGTAAATACTCGTTTAATGTTCGATGGCTTCGCTCGATCGTTCCGAGGGTCTGATGGTGGTATGCCGTCGACATTTTGTGTTCAATATTTAGTAGTATTGCTAATTCTTTTAAAGTCTCATTTTTATATTCCGTACCCAAATCTGTTCTTATTTGTTTCATGGGGCCGTATACTAATATAAAATTGTCCACCATTGCCTTAGCAATTGTTTTAGCTGTTTTATCAGGAATAGGGACTGTTACTAAGTATTTTGTTAGGTCGCATATCATTGTTAATGCGTACTCATTACCGCTTAAAGATCTTGGTAAAGGGCCTACCGTGTCTACTATGACAATATCAAAGGCTTTCTGCGGCGTAGGAGTTATAACAAGTTGTTCTTTATTATTAGTGCTAGCTTTATTCTTTTGACAACTTTCGCATTTCTTAATATACCTAATAACATCCTTTGTCATGTTAGTCCAGTGAAATTTATGTCTAATTTTTGTTAAAGTCCTCATGATACCTGTATGACCTCCTTGAATAGGGTCGTCGTGAAATTTCTTTATTATTTTAAATTTTTCTTCATTATCATAAATTTTTATAATTTTCGCAGTTAGCGCTATACTCATATTTTTAATTCTTAATTCCGCAATTTTCTTAAATTCTTGGATCCGTATTAAATGAAATATTTCATCATTCATTGATAATTGTAACTTTAAAATTTTACGATTGCCGGCCTCTTTATCTAGCCTTGAAAGAAGCTGATCTAAATCGAGCTTCCCATTAGCAATGTATTCTTTCATGCATATGCTCATAATTATTTTATTTTTGTATTTTAAAATTAGTTTAGACTTATCTAAACTAAATAACAAGCGGATAAAATTTTTAGTTTCACGAATATCAGTACATTCATATATTTTTGGTATCAATAAGGTTGTATTGTCACGGCTGGTTTTGGGTTGCTTATTTTCATTATTAATTTTACGCGAGTCGGCGCGAGTTGTCATTTTCAAAATTTTATTATCCTGTAGGTTTTTTATGTCTTCAAAGTCAATCCTAGATAGCGCGTCAGCTCCGTTATTGTCTTTACTTTTAATGTATTCAATCGTAAAGTCAAACTCTTCGAGATCCAATCTCATACGAGTTAATTTAGAAGATGGATTTTTCATAGAGAATAAATAGGAAAGAGGTCTATGATCGGTCTTTACTAAGAAGTGTTTTCCATACACGTATGGCTTGAAAAAATTTATTGCCCAATGAATAGCGGCAAGCTCTTGCTCAATAACGGATTTATTTTGTTCACCTTTGGTGAATGTTCTTGAAGCGAATGCGATGGGTAACTGAAGGCCGCCACCTTCCTGGCTTAGAATTGCGCCACATGAGATTTTACTAGCATCGGTAGTGATGCAAAAAGGTTTATCAAAATTAGGATAATGTAGAATTGGCGGTTTTAAAAGAGAATTTCTTAAATATTGAAAAGATTTTTCGCATAAATCCGTCCATAAAAATGGTACATTTTTCCGTGTCAACCGAGTTAAGTGATATGAATACTCCGCGAATCTTGGTACGAAGCGTCTATAATAGTTTACGAAAGCCACAAATCTTCTTGCTGAGTCGGCGTCGTGCGGTCTAGGATAATTTACAATTTTGTCAAATTTTGAGTCGTCAGGTAGTATTCCGTGGTCTGTGCATTTATGCCCTAAGAAAGTCACGTCATGTTGGAAAAATCGACACTTGTCGGGGTGAAGTTTGAGATTTACATCTCGACAAATGGAGAAAACTTCTTCAAGATTCTTTAACATATGGTTTTCCGAACAACCAATTATAATCAAATCATCCATGTATAGGAAAGCTTTTGAGGGTGTTAAACCTGAAAAGGCCATGGACATCATTCTTTGAAATGAATTTGGGGCTATTTTAAGGCCAAAAGGGAGGCGTTTGAACCGAAAAGAGCCGTTTTCGGTGGAAAAAGAAGTTATGTCCCGTGAATCTTCGTCGAGTTCTACTTGAAGGAAACCTTGTGTAAGGTCTAAACTTGAAAAATATTTGGCTCTGCCCAATTGATCTAGGATGTCATCAATTCTAGGCAAGGGATATTTATCGGCAATTAACTTTTTGTTGACTTGCCGGAAGTCTATTACAAGTCTCCAGCGTTTGTCTTTGCTGCCAGGTAATGATTTTTTAGGAACCAATAGCACTGGGCTATTATATTCCGAAGCGGAAGGTTCAATAATGTCATGTTCCAGAAGTTTTTCAACTTCTTTACTTATTATCTCTTTATGAGTATGGGGTACACGGTAATTTTTGATGTAAACCGGCGTTTCGTCGTTAAGACGGAGTTTTTGCTGATAAAAATTATTGAAGGTAATTTTCTCTGTCTCGGGTGAAAAGATGTCGATATATTCAGTACATAGATTTGTCAGTTTGTCTTTTATAAAATTTGGAAAGTTTTTGGATAATTTGTCTAAAATGTCTGCTTTACGTGTTCGTTTAGAACCTGTAGATCTATGGATTTCATAGTCTGAAAATTTTTCTGTTTGAATTTGAGGATTGTCTAAAAAAATATTGTGAGAATTGGTATTTAAAACATTTACGTATGGGGAGGATTTTGAAATTAAGGAATTTGGTATGAATACCCCTGGGGCTATCTCTTGATTAGGAATTATAATTTCATTCTCGTCTGGGTTTACGTTTGCTATGAAAATTTTACGAAGAACCTCTGCTCTTGCGGGTAAAGATAAAAAGTTTGGAGTTAGTGAGTCTTGTAGAATAAATGACAAATCTTCATGGTAATCGTCAGGTCTAAGAATTAGTTGGTCAGTATTTTTGTTAAAATCTAATAAACAATTATATTTTTTTAAGAAGTCCATTCCTATTATACCATCCGTTGGTATAGGAAAACTTGTGTCGACTATTTCAAACTGATGGGCAATACGAATGTGAAAATCAGCCCCTTTGCAAATTATATCTGTATCCGCTCCTGTGTCTATTAAGTAGGTATTAAAAACACCACTCATTTCAGTTTTTAATTGTAAGAAACTAGTTAGATTTAAATTCATTTTAAAAACATTATTTTGGGGTACTTCGGGAACGTTGTTAATTTCTTTCTTTTTTCGTTTGTTTATTCGACCTGGTCCCCCCCTTGCTGTAATTGGGGACCGTTGTAGTTTCCCTGCTCGGGTCGGTCTTGCAAAATTATATTGCGCACGTTTCTGTTATTTGGCTGATTTTGCCTATCATTTCTATTGTTCGGTGCGTTGTTATAGTTTTGTCTATTATTTTGTCTGTAGTTGTTATTGAAATTGTTGTTGTCGTTAAAATTGTTGTTTGGTCTGTAGTTATTGAAATTATTATTAGGTCTGTAGTTAGCAAAATTGTTATTTCTGAAATTATTTGGGCGTCTGTTAATATTGTCGTTGTCGTTATTATTAAATCTATTATTTCTGTAATTATTGTTGTTATAATTTCTATTGTTATTGTTAAAAGGTCTAAAGTTGTTGTTGTTGTTGTTGTTTGGTCTGTATTGTCTGTTGTTGTTTTGGTTTCTATTGTTACCTGCGTTATTTCGTCTGTAATAAAACACATTGCTTTGTGTTGGTTGTTCCGCACAAGCACTCAAAAATCGTGCCGTTATTTCATTTAGACTGTCAGGTTTCGTAGCTTCCATTAATAGTTTTAGTCTTTCGTTGGTCGCGTTTTGTATAAAGGACAGTCGAGCCGTTTTAGTCGCAAGTATCGACGCGTTGGTAGGATTTATCCCTTCCATAATGTGCGCGTTTTCTAATTGTTTCGTCAGATTTTCTATTTCAGTCGCGTATACATTTGCCGATCTCGAGTTTTGTTTGGTGTTAGCAATTTTTGCTGCTATTACGTCTGCCGATTCGTGCTTAATTTTCGATCGCAGCGCGTCAATCACCGCCTGCACTGTATTCTCATTTGTTAGTAAATTTCTTGCAGTTCCTTGTAGCTTTGTTTTTATTATTGCGATAAAAGCATCTGCATGTGCTCCGACATGCCTATTTACTAATTCGATCGCATCTATAAATGCTGTCAGGCTTTCCGCTGCGCCGTCGAATTTTGGAACGACTTGTACCGCGTATGCACAAAATTCTCTTTCTGCATTTGCCATATTTAAATTTTCGATTTTTATTTCCTCTGTATCTGAAATTTGAGAGCTTTGGGATTGTGCGTCGTCGTTTTCAGCTTTATCCTCTTCTGAATCTGTACCGTGTGAGCTTTGGGACTGTGCGTCGTCGTAGTAGTCTGTATTACTATTATTGTTATGTTCAGACTTTTCTTCAGTTTCAAATATGTCCGATATGTCTAGTTGTTTATCCTCCTCAGTAATTGTTTCTGAACTATTAACTGATTGGTTCGCGTTATCTTCCTCCTCAAAGGTTATATCTACTATTGGTCTGAATGATTTTAATTCGCGTTTAAACGGCACTCTTAACAAATGGAAAACTTTAAGTATTTTCGCGTTTAACCGTTCATAAAAGGTTAAGTTATTCTTATTTCCTGGGAAATTTTTCTCAAACTCGCGCAATATAGCAAGAATACTATTGTATTCTTCAATTAGAATTCTAAGGTGTTTTTCCCTTGTTTGCCCACTTGGAGGTTTAGATATGTTAATACATTTGAAACTTTTGTCAAACGTGTCTTTGTGAACTTTGATAAAATTTCTGTAAGCTACACTAAATGACATTAAATGATACTCAGAGTGAAGTACCAGATACTATAAAAGTTTTATTAATGTAATTTCCAAAAAAAAATTCCAAAAGGGAAACTATTGTTTCCTAGTCGTGTTTATATGGGAAAAAAAAAATTTATATTTCAAAAAAGATTTACCTATTTTATTCTTTTCTTATTAAGTCATTCAAACATGCGTTATTGTCATTGACCTTGACTTACGAAAAAGTAATTTTATTCCTATTTATTTAATTATATTTTTTTTTTTGTGACTTGAGTGATTTGGTCTTTTTCTGTTTTGTGACTTAAGTGATTTGGTCTTTTTCTGTTTTGTGACTTAAGTGTTTTGGTCTTTTTCTGTTTTGTGACTTAAGTGTTTTGGTTTTTGTGTTATGTGTTTTGTGACTAAAGTGATTTGGTCTTTTTGTGTGTTTTGTGACTTAAGTGATTTGATCTTTTCAAAAAAAAAAAAATTGGCCAAGAGATTAGGGCGAGGCCTGTCGCCACCTTAATAATGCAATAGCTGAAAATTTATTTGAAAATAATTAAATTTTGTACAATAATTTTGTACTTAATAAAAATTATTTAACGATCTATACAATAATAATTAATCCTCTAATTATGTATTGAGAAATTAAAACGAAATCGATTTTCTCAATTAATGTGCACGATTATTGTTTTATTTCAATTTTAAAAATTTTCTTTTCAAATATAAAATTCAAAACACATTTACGATTTTGTCAATCCAAAAAAAATTTTCGATTTGGTTGAATTAAATTTTTTTTCAATAAAAAATTTAAATATCTCGAGAAAAAAAAATTTTGCGATTCGATTGGGGCGAGGCTTGCGCCAATTAATAATTCGCTGAAATAAAATTTAACGATATACGAATATAATATGATAATATTGTGTAAAGTAGTTTGATAAAATTTTTTTTTTTTGTTGTATATAGTTATATAAAAATATAGATGTAATTAATTTTCCCTAATATTTCCTTTTATTAAATAATATCTCAAATTTTCCAAAAATAAACATGAATAGCAAATCCTTTTTGATTTGCCAACAACTATAATTTATAAACGAAGGATTTTTTCAAACCAAAAAAAAATTTTGGCTGTCGCTCCTTTCTATTTTTTTTTTGATGATCAATTTCATATTAATTCTATTTATTGGAAAAACCCAAATCAATTATTTTTATTTTGAATATTTTACGTATTTTGGAAAAACTTATTCCGTAATAATTTTTCTTTTTGAAATTGACTAATATTTTTGTTTTTAATATTAATAATATTTTTTTCTTTATTTTAAATAAGTCTTATCATTTACGAATATTTATTTATGAGAAAAATTTTCTGCCCAAAATAAAATTATTTTTTCGAAATAGATTGATTATCGATTATATTGCAAATCGTTTTGAATTGAGGCAAATTAAAATAATGACGTAAAAAACAAAAACTACTCACTACTTGACGCAATTTACTTCCCTGTTGAAACCAATATCTGGATAATTTGCTGGTGTTGACCTAGATGCTCGCCTTTGTTGATTGTTGAATGATGGTGATGTTGAAAGTTGACTTTTGCATAAATTAATTTATTTTTATTATTATTTATTAAAAATTTTCTTTACTAAACTTTCTTTCTCTTTAAAATTTTTTTTTTATTTTATTTTTCTGTGTTTTTTTTTTTCAAAATATCTTTTTATTTTATATTTTTTTTTTTTTTGAATTTGGGATTTTTTAATTTTCCAAAAAAATTTTTTTTGTTTTTTTTTTTAAAAAAATTGTTTAATTTTCAATTTTTGAGTTAAAAAAAAAGGATTCATTTTTCTCACTTTTTCTGTTTTTATATAAAAAAATTCCTTTTATATGAATTTACATATAGGATCAGAATTATTGTATTTTTATTTTATTTATTTTCTGATTGAACAATTTCTTTTTTTTTATTAAACTCAAAATTTCTATATTTTAATTCCTTAATATAGTCTTCAAAATCTACGGTATCTTCATCTTCGATACCTTTCAACTTTTTTGCTCCCTCTGAGTACAACGGAGTGAATGATGAAATTGGTAAGTCTTCAACTTCGAGATGGGTTATTTCTACAGGCTGCATGTTACCAAAAATGTTTTTACTATTTTGCTTTTATTTAAATTTTTTTATTTTTTAAATGTTCCTTTTTTTTTTGATGGAAAATTCTTTTGTTCTTTTTCCAATAAGGGGTCTACGCCAATGTGACCATAGACTGACCTTTATTGAAATATTTCTTTTTCGTGGCACTGTGCCACATTTTGTAAATTTTATACGCCGTTGACAATACCGACAGTATTGTCAAAATATAAAGCAATATTATAATGTCACTGTTTACGATGGAGGCTTGTTGCACCTCGAGTGTATTTACCACAGTGCCCGAATTTACGGGGGCAATTTCTTTAGATTCTGTTTTACCCATTAAATAAAAATTTTCTTGTTCAACATTTATGAATTTGGCCAAAAATTTAAGAAGTTTCGGTCTATATTGTGTGGGATTTTTCCACTATTTTCTTATTTTTTTGAATGAAAAATTTATTTTGTGTTTTAAAATGTTTTTTGTTTTTAATTAATTGTTTTTTTCTAATTTTTATTATTTGGATATTTCAATTGACAAAATTTAGCTATATTTTGTTTATTTTCCCAATAAAAAATTAAAACTTACGGTTTTCTGTTATTATTATTTTGCATTTTATTGTTTTTTTTAACAAAAATTTTCAAAAAAAAACTTCACTTTATTTAAAACTTTATTTTTTTAATTCAATTAGAAAAATTATTTTATTACTTTACGATTTTTTATTTGAAACAAACTTTATTTTATTTTAAATTACTTTTTTTCTCACGGTCACGGTCGCCATGTGATGCCTTTTCTTGGAGGCATTTCTTGTAAATAAAAAAACTAGTTAATTTAGATTTAAGAACTTTATTGTCTGACGTTAAAACTTAGAATGATCTTAATTAATTATGCTAATTAGTTTATATGTTATTTTTCTATGCATGCAAATTGCATGCATAGATCATAAAGAGAGAAACATAATGGAAAATGGACTGGAATATAAAATATTTAAGAGAGTTTTTAAGAGAGTGTTGGTATGCACAAGTGCATACCAGAAAATTCATGTGTGGGAAAATATTTGGCTTGTTATATGAGATCCACTTGAATTAAATATTAACATAGATAATAATGATAAAATATGTTTATGCAAACATATTTTATCGTTAGAAAATAAATTAAAGTCAAGTTTTAATACTTGGAAATATTTGGATTTATAATTTGAAACTTTGTTCGGAATTTAAAGTACAGTTGCGTTTAATGCAACATGTACAAAGTAATGGGTGTGCCAGGTAAGTATAAGACGTAAGTAGCAAGGATTAGGTACAAATGTACCACGGGGTGTACAAGGTAAGTAAGATTCGGTACGAATGTGCCACAAATGTGGTACTGAAAATTAAGCTTTGCATCGCAATAAATACCTAGATCCTTAGCGATCTGAACTCTTGATATTATGATTCTATCCACCGAATAATCGAAATTGAGGTGATTCAATTTACGAGAAAACGTTATGAGCTGACACTTATTAGCATTTAGTTTAAGGTTATTCAGATTGAAAGGCTATTTATATCGTTCTGCAACAACAGACAATCATTGAAGCAATCTATTGATCTATATATTTTCATATCGAAAGCACTGATATTGCTATTTATAACAGTTTTCTCGACATTATTGATGGTTATAATAAATAAAAGTTGACCCAGGTGACTACCTTGTGGCACACCCGAAGTAGCATTACATGAGGTACAAATCTGTGATCTAAACTGAACGAAGTAGCTCCTGTTTTTTAAATAAGAAGAAATCCAGAGAACAAATTTTGGAGGGAAACCCAGTAGGTTCAGTTTGAATGAGATCAGGTCATGAGACAATATATCGAACGCCTTACTAAAGTCTGTGTAGACGACATCTGTTTGGCGCCCGTTCTCCATTGCATTCATGGACCGATTTACAACGTCAACCAAACTAGTGGTAGTGGACTTCCCTTGGACGAAGCCATGTTGAAATTCTGATAAAATTGATCTGCAGTGGAAACATAAATTATTAAATACAATTTTTTCAAATAACTTGGGTAATGCAGAAAGCTTAGCTATGGGTCTATAATTAGTTATTTCAGTCTTATCTCCATTTTTATGAATAGGTTTTTATGAAGGATGATTTCCAAAAATCTGGAAAATGTGCAGAATTTAAATATCTGTTAAATATAATAGAAATTAGGTGAGAAAGCGAGGCACTACATTTTTTTAGGATAATACTTAGAAGGCCATCAGCACCAGGTGAGCAATCATCCTTTAGGGTTTTTATAGTCTCCATAACTTTTTCTTCAGTAATTAACAAAGATGAGAATGTAGTTTTAGGGTAAGGTTTGAAATTATTAAAATAGTCTACTTCAGGGTGGAAAACTGATGTAGCAGAGTAAGTTTTAGAGAAAAAATGGGCAAAGTTATTAGCTATCACTACAGGATCACGACAAGAAACATCATCATACTTCAATGACAAAGGATAACCGTCACATGTTTTTTTTAAATTAATAAAATGCCAAAATTTTTTAGGGTTTACAATTAGATCACTACTCATTGAACTACGTAGTTCTTAAAAGAGTTCTCCAATTTGACCTTAAATTGATTAAATAAGTTGATAAAAATAGAATAATCCTCCTCACTACGTGAATATAAAAACCGCGTCGAAGCTTTATTTTAGTGTTTTTTAATGATTTTAAATTTTTGTCAAGCCAGGGTGGTGAGGTACTAGAACCCCTTTCTTTTACTAAAGGAACTGAAAGAGAGAAATAGTAATAAATCCAACCATAAAATTGAGAAAGACCTAACGATAAATCGGTTGTGTTAAAAGAAGATTGAAACTCAGATGATTTCATGCAAAAATTTAAAAGTTCAAAATTAGTTTTACGAAAATTGTATCGGAATGAAAAACTATGATCAGGCTCAACAAAATTATCAGCAGAAAAAGTTATGCACAAGGGGGGATGGTGGGAATCAGACCCAACTAAGGCGAATTCAGGCGAATTCACGGACATGTAGTCTGGCTCTGAAGAAAAAACCAGTTCCAGCTGTCTACCATTTGCGTTCTTAACTCCTGAAACTTTGTAAAGGGCATTAGTTAGGATTCCATCAGAAAAGTCACATTCCAACGCTGACGTTGGATTGGAAGCAGTATAATACCTTTCCTCATCCAACGAAACCCACTCAATATGTGGTAAATTAAAGTCTCCTAAAACCATCAAGCTATCAAGTAGTTTTATTAATGTTGAAACATGTTGTAAGTAATCCAAGAAATTTGAATACACTTCCGACGCCGAATTTGGTGGAATGTATGTGTTAACTATAAAAAGGGAAGACTTAAGTAACACCAGCTTGACACCAATAACCTCTAAATGATCGAACTGAGGAATCACTAACTGAACGGCATCTAGCTCACCTTTAACAGCCAGGAGAACACCACCACCCACAGGAGGAATGGGATAAATCGAGGAAAAACGATCTCTTCTGAATACATACTTTAAAACCATTATCAAAGAGCTCACCATCTTTAATACCACCATGCAACCATGTTTCTGTGAATGCATAAACATCAAAAGAAAAAATTTGCGTTTTCAAAAAAATTGAACTAGTTATAGTGCGAAGTCCCCTTACATTTTCGTAATAAAGGGACAAGCAATTTAGTTTTTTTGGTTCTTTAGTGATAGTTGATTTGCTCTAACAGTGTCCTTGTAATGGACAAATTCTTTTATAAATGTAAACTCAGGGCATATACTATGCGAAATAAGAATGTTGAAAAGTTCGTATGGTGCTACCAGCTTAAAGGAAGCAAAACCACTTCCCTTTTTACTAATTTTATGACAGACTATGTTATCGACATTTATATTGTGATTTGAACTGAGGTAACTAAAAATTTTATTTCGGTCCGTTTCAGGACCAAGTCTTGAAATAAAAATAGATTTCCTAGGTGGGACTGCAAACAGGTCTCCACCCTAATTTATGTGACCGTCATCGTCATCAATTCGACCCACAGCTACCTGTGACAAATTATATTGTTGTTCTGGTTGTTGTTGTGGTTGTTGTTGTGGTTGTTGTTGTTGCTGTTGTTGTTGTTGTTGTTGTTGTTGTTGTTGCTGTTGTTGCTGTTGTTGTTGCTGTTGTTGCTGTTGTTGCTGTTGTTGTTGCTGTTGTTGTTGCTGTACATGTTGTTATACTTGTTTCTGTACTTGTTGTTGTACTTGTTGTTGTTGCTGATATTCTTGTTGTTCTATTTTGTCATGAATTTCCAAAGTTTGATGAGTTAGCCTCTCATTTTTTGGAATTTGTTTAAATTTATGTTTTTGTTTAAGCCGATGGAGGTGACGTAACTCTCTAAATTGTTGTTGACGTCGCTCAGGTTCGTCCGGATTTTTATTCAATTCACAGGGACATTCATGTTGTGCCAACAATTCAAAGGAGAGGCTATTATTGTTTATAAAGGTGTCACTTCCATTTATGTGAAAATCATTATTTATTAAAAAGTCATTGATCAGGGAAACCTTTTCGATTAGAGAGTCAATTCTATCAGTCTCAACTTTGTCTACAGATTTAACTTCTTGTGATATTTGGTCAAATTTGTCACTAACTTGATCAGAAAATTCATCAATTTTATCGCACATTTTAAATTGTGAGCTGTTAACATTTACTAAAACCTTTGAAGTAAAAGCGTCAAGTTGCTTCTTTAAAGCATTATTATTATCATCAATTTTTGCATTTAGTTCATCAAATGCTTCTTCGAGCACTTTATATTTGTGCAAAAAAGAGTTAATATTAGCGAATCGTTATTCGTATTCATGGTAAAATTTATCTAATTTATCAGTTACAGCAAGTAAGCTTTCAGAGATAATTCCAAATTTGTCAAAACCTAGCTTCTCGTAATCATCACAATAAAATTTGAAATGGGCACTGATGTCGTCTACATATCTTGCAGCTTTATTACCAAGACCAGTACATTTAACATGAAACCAGCGATTGCATAAACTATAACATGTGATGGAATCAACCACATTAATTGGCAGGCCACAATTAATATCTCCACAACTAGAGGTCATTTCTTAAAAATGCAAGTACAATATAAACAGTCCGCAAATTAGTAATATTTTTATTAATTATTGTTACGGCAGCAATATTATTGTTAAATCTCAATATTATTGAGATTATTTGACTCCAACAAGTATGCAGTAAAAATAAATAATACAAAATCAATAGCAATATAGTAAACAGCTGTTTGATAAAAAAAAACACAAACAAGTAATGATAATTTTATGGTAATTTTATGGAGGGGAAAAAAAAAACTTCTTCCTGTGTTTTTTTTTTTTTTTTAGAAGGGGGGAAATGCATTGACGCACGTAGTGCCGGACTCCCAAACTAGCTTCTATTTGGAACCTAGTTTGGACTACCGACTAAAACCCTAACCTTAGCTGCCATATGAGAATTCACGGAACCACCTTCCGGCATTACATCGCCTTCCTGGAATATAACAAATCAATTAATATCCGTAATCAGGAGTTCTTGCTTCTTTTTCAAGATATTTTTGAAGAACGTGGCCGCCGCATCCCACTTTACTCTATCTTCCAACATTCCTTCGATCAAGTTCTCGGGTGTTATAGAACGCCCGAAACAATTATTCAGAGCTGACCTTTCAGCATCCCATTCCTTACACACGAAGAACGTGTGCAACGCGTCGTCATTCCCCTGTCCACAGAGGTCGCAGATGGCATTTCCAGAACACCGTGCTCCTTTCCCTCGCCATCAGGTCAATTGGTGGTATACCAGCTATTACCAAAATAGCGCTGTCCGACACTGTGCGGTACGCCGATGCAACTCGTAGGGCTGAACACCTGTGGACCGATGCGGCGCTTCTTCTATAGGACGGAGTCTCCATCGCTTGGGCCCATATCGGAGAAGCATACAGCATCTTCGACCGTGTGACTCCAGACAGGACGCTTCGTTTCATGTGGGAAGGACCACCCACGTATGGCATCAACCTGGCCAGACTGCTGCAAGCACTTGCGCCTTTTCCGCCAACTTCGTCATTTGCGCTTTGAAGTTGAGCCTCCTGTCCAGCTGAATTCCTAAATAGGTAAGCTGATCCTTCCACTGAATGGTCTCTCCACCGATCTCCAAACAGGTTTGGACAAAGTTCCTTCTGTCTGTAACCAACACAGCCTCCGTCTTGGGAATTGCCATTTCAAGGCCTTTTCCATCCAGCCATCTTTTGACCCTCATTCACCCGGATATGAAATTACGTCATATGCGAAACCAACCAGACTACAATCTATCGGGAGCGCCATATTTAGCAAATCGTCGTAGAGAATGTTCCACAGGAAGAGACCCAACTTTGGGCCCTGTGGGACACCGCACGTTGTTTCATACTCTACCCTGAAACCTTTTCCGTCGTAGAACACTTTACGCTCGCTAAGGTAGTTGCTAACAAACTCCACGAGGTAAGCAGGTGTTTCTCGCGCCTTTAACGCATCGATTATGTCGGCCCACTCGATTGAGTTAAAAGCATTTTTGACGTCAATGGAGACAAGGGCCGTAAACCCTTTCTGCTTCCCTACAACTCTATTTCCTAGTCTGGTGGTCTCAACAACCTTTTGAATTGCGTGGATGGTAGACAAGCCCCTTCGGAAACCGAACTGACGGCATGATAGTCCACCGGTAGCTTCCACATGGCTCTCCAGTCTTTGAAGGATCAGGCCTTCCAGTACTTTACCGACAGTGTCCAACAAACAGATCGGTCGATATGACGATGTCTGTCCTGTCGGCTTCGTTCCTTTCCTTAGAAGAACAAGTTTCTGATTCTTCCAATCCTTCAAGAAGACCCTATCGTCCAAGCACTTGTTGAACAGGCGCAACAAGCAGTTCGGGAAGTGTTCGATGAACTGGAGCAATACTTCATTGGGCACTCCATCTGGGCCAGGAAACTTCCCCGTTTTAAGCTTTAGCCCAGCGGCGTTCAACTCTTCTACCGTAAAAGGTTCGCCATCCGTGCCGTTGCGGTCGCTTCTCCCTGCCGTTCTATCACTGCTAGGTTTTTTAGGGAACAGGTCTGCTATAACTTCATGAACCCACTTAGGGTTGTTTAACTCTGGAATTTGCTGGCTCCTTCCGAGTTTTTTAGACACTATTTTATAGGCCAAACCCCAAGTGTCATTTTCGACTTCGTCTAGCAGACTTTTTCAGCAGTCACTTTTGCTTCTTTTAATCTCCTTCTGGAGAAGCTTTTTGGCCGAGTTATAAGCGGCTTTCAATCCTGCATCGCTCTGGTTTCTGCACCACTGTCTGCGAGCAGTGTTGCATATTTTGTGACCACCAGAAGGCAGGGGACCTGTTTACTTTGTTAGGCAGGCGCCTAGGCATAGAAACGTTGCAGGCTTCAACGAGAGTTTTTAGAGCTTTTTTCGCAACTTCACCTAGATTCTCGCCTTCTTCTACCCATCCGAGTTCCTCGATGGCCCTACGTTCCAGTATGTACGTAACCAGCTTGACCTTGTCCAGTTTTCTAAAGTTCCAGCCCCCACACACTGGTTCCACTTTTGGGATAACGTCTGTTATCTCCAACTGGATGTACATATGGTCACTCAAGAGCTTTTGTCGAGTACACTCCAGCTTCTGACTTTGCTTTCTGTATTTGGCGTTGCGATGGACAGATCTATTATCGAACTTGCCGCTCCTCGCCGGAAAGTTGGCTCGTTGCCTCTGTTGAGCAGAACCAAATCGCTAGCAGCGATGAACTCCGAGACCATTTTGCCTCTTCTGTCCAGCCTGGTCTCACCCCAGGCAGGCGACTTGCTGTTGAAGTCGCCCATCACAATTACCTTTTTCCGCGAGATTCTTATGTTTTCCTCTAAGGCAGTCAGGCCTTCTTCGAACTTCTCCATCGTGTCGTTCGGCGAAAAGTAACAGCTGTAGATCCTCAAGTTCTTGGTATCAACCCATGCGAAGCCGTGGGCTAAGGATCCATGGCTCGTAATAGATAGATTCGGATCACACAAGACGATCCCTGCTCTTTTGGATACATCTTCATACCATGTAGCCTGCTCCGGTTTTCTACACTGTTCACTAAAAGCAACGACGTCAACATTCCTCTCCTTCGCCAACTCCATGAGCATATCCAAGGATGCTCTGGACTTCCCAAGGTTTATTTGAATAAAATTCATTTGGATCTTCTAACCTTCGTAAGCTCAGCTAAAAATGCTGGGCAATTTTTGCTTCCCATCCTGTGGTCATCCTTTGCTCCGTTTTCAGCGCACGTTCGGCATCGCGGTGAATTAACACAATTCTTAGAAATGTGTCCGGTTTCGCCACATTTCCAACAGGTTCCTTTTTTCTCTTTGCCAGTGCAGTTACTGGATCTGTGGCCATATCCAAGGCATTTAAAACACTGGATGACCGCAACTCTCTCCTGCACTCTGCAGTTAATCCATCCGATTTTTATTTTACCTTTTTTGAGAAGCAAATTTGCTTCTCCCTGAGTAAGCTCGAGCCTTGCCACCTGCGTTCCAGCGAATCCTCGAAATAAGGTGATCTTCTCCAGTTCTAACTCTTTATTAAGGGCTTCTCTTACGCATCTTTTAATTCCTTCTATTGTCTCGGTTTCTTCGATCCCCTTTATCTCGACCGTGATCTTTTGTTTTGCCAGGTTTTTCACCTCCGCATTATCCTTAATAATTTCGGTTAGGGCTTGGTTAAAACTCATCGGACAGCAAGTAAGCTTTCAGAGATAATTCCAAATTTGTCAAAACCTAGCTTCTCGTAATCATCACAATAAAATTTGAAATGGGCACTGATGTCGTCTACATATCTTGCAGCTTTATTACCAAGACCAGTACATTTAACATGAAACCAGCGATTGCATAAACTATAACATGTGATGGAATCAACCACATTAATTGGCAGGCCACAATTAATATCTCCACAACTAGAGGTCATTTCTTAAAAATGCAAGTACAATATAAACAGTCCGCAAATTAGTAATATTTTTATTAATTATTGTTACGGCAGCAATATTATTGTTAAATCTCAATATTATTGAGATTATTTGACTCCAACAAGTATGCAGTAAAAATAAATAATACAAAATCAATAGCAATATAGTAAACAGCTGTTTGATAAAAAAAAACACAAACAAGTAATGATAATTTTATGGTAATTTTATGGAGGGGAAAAAAAAAACTTCTTCCTGTGTTTTTTTTTTTTTTTTTAGAAGGGGGGAAATGCATTGACGCACGTAGTGCCGGACTCCCAAACTAGCTTCTATTTGGAACCTAGTTTGGACTACCGACTAAAACCCTAACCTTAGCTGCCATATGAGAATTCACGGAACCACCTTCCGGCATTACATCGCCTTCCTGGAATATAACAAATCAATTAATATCCGTAATCAGGAGTTCTTGCTTCTTTTTCAAGATATTTTTGAAGAACGTGGCCGCCGCATCCCACTTTACTCTATCTTCCAACATTCCTTCGATCAAGTTCTCGGGTGTTATAGAACGCCCGAAACAATTATTCAGAGCTGACCTTTCAGCATCCCATTCCTTACACACGAAGAACGTGTGCAACGCGTCGTCATTCCCCTGTCCACAGAGGTCGCAGATGGCATTTCCAGAACACCGTGCTCCTTTCCCTCGCCATCAGGTCAATTGGTGGTATACCAGCTATTACCAAAATAGCGCTGTCCGACACTGTGCGGTACGCCGATGCAACTCGTAGGGCTGAACACCTGTGGACCGATGCGGCGCTTCTTCTATAGGACGGAGTCTCCATCGCTTGGGCCCATATCGGAGAAGCATACAGCATCTTCGACCGTGTGACTCCAGACAGGACGCTTCGTTTCATGTGGGAAGGACCACCCACGTATGGCATCAACCTGGCCAGACTGCTGCAAGCACTTGCGCCTTTTCCGCCAACTTCGTCATTTGCGCTTTGAAGTTGAGCCTCCTGTCCAGCTGAATTCCTAAATAGGTAAGCTGATCCTTCCACTGAATGGTCTCTCCACCGATCTCCAAACAGGTTTGGACAAAGTTCCTTCTGTCTGTAACCAACACAGCCTCCGTCTTGGGAATTGCCATTTCAAGGCCTTTTCCATCCAGCCATCTTTTGACCCTCATTCACCCGGATATGAAATTACGTCATATGCGAAACCAACCAGACTACAATCTATCGGGAGCGCCATATTTAGCAAATCGTCGTAGAGAATGTTCCACAGGAAGAGACCCAACTTTGGGCCCTGTGGGACACCGCACGTTGTTTCATACTCTACCCTGAAACCTTTTCCGTCGTAGAACACTTTACGCTCGCTAAGGTAGTTGCTAACAAACTCCACGAGGTAAGCAGGTGTTTCTCGCGCCTTTAACGCATCGATTATGTCGGCCCACTCGATTGAGTTAAAAGCATTTTTGACGTCAATGGAGACAAGGGCCGTAAACCCTTTCTGCTTCCCTACAACTCTATTTCCTAGTCTGGTGGTCTCAACAACCTTTTGAATTGCGTGGATGGTAGACAAGCCCCTTCGGAAACCGAACTGACGGCATGATAGTCCACCGGTAGCTTCCACATGGCTCTCCAGTCTTTGAAGGATCAGGCCTTCCAGTACTTTACCGACAGTGTCCAACAAACAGATCGGTCGATATGACGATGTCTGTCCTGTCGGCTTCGTTCCTTTCCTTAGAAGAACAAGTTTCTGATTCTTCCAATCCTTCAAGAAGACCCTATCGTCCAAGCACTTGTTGAACAGGCGCAACAAGCAGTTCGGGAAGTGTTCGATGAACTGGAGCAATACTTCATTGGGCACTCCATCTGGGCCAGGAAACTTCCCCGTTTTAAGCTTTAGCCCAGCGGCGTTCAACTCTTCTACCGTAAAAGGTTCGCCATCCGTGCCGTTGCGGTCGCTTCTCCCTGCCGTTCTATCACTGCTAGGTTTTTTAGGGAACAGGTCTGCTATAACTTCATGAACCCACTTAGGGTTGTTTAACTCTGGAATTTGCTGGCTCCTTCCGAGTTTTTTAGACACTATTTTATAGGCCAAACCCCAAGTGTCATTTTCGACTTCGTCTAGCAGACTTTTTCAGCAGTCACTTTTGCTTCTTTTAATCTCCTTCTGGAGAAGCTTTTTGGCCGAGTTATAAGCGGCTTTCAATCCTGCATCGCTCTGGTTTCTGCACCACTGTCTGCGAGCAGTGTTGCATATTTTGTGACCACCAGAAGGCAGGGGACCTGTTTACTTTGTTAGGCAGGCGCCTAGGCATAGAAACGTTGCAGGCTTCAACGAGAGTTTTTAGAGCTTTTTTCGCAACTTCACCTAGATTCTCGCCTTCTTCTACCCATCCGAGTTCCTCGATGGCCCTACGTTCCAGTATGTACGTAACCAGCTTGACCTTGTCCAGTTTTCTAAAGTTCCAGCCCCCACACACTGGTTCCACTTTTGGGATAACGTCTGTTATCTCCAACTGGATGTACATATGGTCACTCAAGAGCTTTTGTCGAGTACACTCCAGCTTCTGACTTTGCTTTCTGTATTTGGCGTTGCGATGGACAGATCTATTATCGAACTTGCCGCTCCTCGCCGGAAAGTTGGCTCGTTGCCTCTGTTGAGCAGAACCAAATCGCTAGCAGCGATGAACTCCGAGACCATTTTGCCTCTTCTGTCCAGCCTGGTCTCACCCCAGGCAGGCGACTTGCTGTTGAAGTCGCCCATCACAATTACCTTTTTCCGCGAGATTCTTATGTTTTCCTCTAAGGCAGTCAGGCCTTCTTCGAACTTCTCCATCGTGTCGTTCGGCGAAAAGTAACAGCTGTAGATCCTCAAGTTCTTGGTATCAACCCATGCGAAGCCGTGGGCTAAGGATCCATGGCTCGTAATAGATAGATTCGGATCACACAAGACGATCCCTGCTCTTTTGGATACATCTTCATACCATGTAGCCTGCTCCGGTTTTCTACACTGTTCACTAAAAGCAACGACGTCAACATTCCTCTCCTTCGCCAACTCCATGAGCATATCCAAGGATGCTCTGGACTTCCCAAGGTTTATTTGAATAAAATTCATTTGGATCTTCTAACCTTCGTAAGCTCAGCTAAAAATGCTGGGCAATTTTTGCTTCCCATCCTGTGGTCATCCTTTGCTCCGTTTTCAGCGCACGTTCGGCATCGCGGTGAATTAACACAATTCTTAGAAATGTGTCCGGTTTCGCCACATTTCCAACAGGTTCCTTTTTTCTCTTTGCCAGTGCAGTTACTGGATCTGTGGCCATATCCAAGGCATTTAAAACACTGGATGACCGCAACTCTCTCCTGCACTCTGCAGTTAATCCATCCGATTTTTATTTTACCTTTTTTGAGAAGCAAATTTGCTTCTCCCTGAGTAAGCTCGAGCCTTGCCACCTGCGTTCCAGCGAATCCTCGAAATAAGGTGATCTTCTCCAGTTCTAACTCTTTATTAAGGGCTTCTCTTACGCATCTTTTAATTCCTTCTATTGTCTCGGTTTCTTCGATCCCCTTTATCTCGACCGTGATCTTTTGTTTTGCCAGGTTTTTCACCTCCGCATTATCCTTAATAATTTCGGTTAGGGCTTGGTTAAAACTCATCGGATTCTCTGTTTTAAGGACCAATAGAATATCGTCATTTTTTGTACGCCGGATTTGTTTTATTTCAACACCGTGGTCTATGGGCTGGATTGACTTCTTCATGGTCTTTAGGATATCCGCATAGCTGCAACCTTGTTTAGCCGATATCCTAATGGAATTAGTCCTATTTCGAGTCCTCGTTTTGGCTTTGGCTGTGGGAGTCTTGGCATCTTCTTCTCCTTTTTTCTTCTTCGTCTTTCTATGTTCTACCTTTTGCCAATCATCTCCCTTTCCTGCAGGTGCTGTTGACTTGGCTGGTGTTCTTGACTTGGCTGGTGTTGTTGGTGTGGCTCGCGTTCCTACGGCATTTTTTTTATTCGACGACTTCTTTAACCTTGGCGTATCACTTAAAGGCGATGATGCATTTCTTTTGCTGCCTACATCCTTCGGCTTTTCCTGCAGTATTGTTGCGTTTTTTGCGTTTGTGGACTGCGTTCTGCTCCGCCTTGACCAATGCCTTTCCATGCTTCCTCGAAGGCTGACTTGTCATTGTCGAGAACATTGCTCTTAGCCGTAATTACCTTAATCAACTCGCTTAGCTGATTCATTCCGTGCCTTACTTTCATCGGAGTGTTGATCAAAAGGTTTGCATTCATCTCGCTGACGCATTTCTCAATTTTTGAAATGCTCTTGGATTGCTCAGCCATATCTTTAACCAGCTGGTTCCACGTTCGGTGTAATTTAGAGTCCCCGTTGTTGCCTGTCGATTCCCCGGCACTTACAACCTGTTGGATGGAATTGGCCAATTGGTTTGCTCCGTCCGCAAGAACTTCCTCTCCGAAACGATAATATTGTTCTCCCGTAATTGTTCGGTACTTCCTGCTGGCCCATGTCTTTTCCGTGGGACGAGCCTCTTTCGAGGGTGGATTCCCCGACTGAGTCGGGTTACCACCTGGGGTAATTCCTTGAGTTTTGAACATTGCTTTCATTTGCTTTCATTTGTGAGCCGTTTGAAGTCTTGCTCAGGACCTGCTTTTTATACCTACAGCCAGGTTTGTAAACAGCCGCCCAATATGGGACAGACGCTGACCAGGGAGCCGCCCAATCTGGGACAGACGCTTCTGGATTTTCTTGTTTGGTCCGCGGGTGGTATTTTATTTCCCACCTACCCTGTATATCTACAGAGCGTTCCCCTATCCGCCACCTGGGGACGCGCACTCTAGGGATGCATCTCCCCCTATGTTGATTCAAACAGTACTGTCTGCAACTCGTCGTACCTTATTAATATAAGTCAAAAAGCCTTGTATACTTAGAGAACTGGAGGAGCATCCAAGTTCATAAACCACAAATTGATGAAAGCAGGAAACGAATCAGCTGATCCCCATAAAATCCAAGTCCACAAACGATGTAAAAAATATTATTCAGCCTTTGATTTTATTAAAAATCAACATAAAATATTAAAAAAAAAATAAAAATTAAAAATTACAAAAATCTTGACTTTGACAATAGCAGCTGAATGATTCTTGAATATTATCTATAATTTTGCCTCTTTGATATACTCCGAATAATAATTCTGTTGGAGCTACTTTAGTAGTTTTTGACACGCTATTGTTCAAAGCAAATTCCACACAGGGTAAGACTTGGTCCCAGAAAATATTCTTGTCACAGTCAACTAATTTTGATATTATTGGCTTAATAGTTCTATTAAAGCGCTCTACTTGACCGTTTGCCTTTGGGAAAGCGCTCCCACTGCAATATGTTTTATGTTATTGTGTTTCTCCGTTTTTCCTATCAAAATGAAACTCGGTTTTTTAAATTAGTTAACACAAATAGTTTTCTTTATTAATTCATTAATTTAGTAATTTAAGTAGTTTAGTTAATTAAAGTAATTTAAGTTAAAAAGTAATTTAAAAGCAAATTATTTTTATTTTTATTCCTTTTTGTCTTGACTTTTCTGTTATCATAGAACAAGTGAAGTTTTTCTTTTATTACCCTGCAGAGCAACTCCGTATGACCTACTTTTTATTGCTACAAAAAATCTATTTTAGATTACTGCCAAAATTATTAAAATGTACTATAAATGAAATATTGAACTAAATGTACTAAAGAGAGCAAGTTGATCTATTCGTAACACTATGTATTCTTTAAATTGATGGGAGGTAAAACATGTTCCCCTGTCACTTATTATTCTAGTAGGTCTGCTGTAATCGGTAAAGTATTTATCTAAATATTTTATTGTTTCTTGCGTAGTTGGGTTTTTCGCCTCATAAAGTTTTGTGAATTTCGTAAATACATCTACAACTGCAAGGATATATTTTTTTACCATTTCTTGGTTCTAAGGAGCCATAATAGTCTATATGGACTGTATAAAAAGGCAAATTTCCTTTGGGAATTGGATGCATATAACCTTCTAATTTACCGCTGGGGCCATTGAAAGTTATGCATTTTAGACAATTTGCAACGAACTGTTTTACTTTTTCTGTAAGCTGCGGAAACCAATAGGTTCTTCGAATATGGTTCACCGTTTTTTCAAAACCCAAATGACCTAACGATTCATGGGCGTTTTAATTCCATAGTACTTGGTACGTAAAACCTAATATTATTTTTATCAACTTTTCGATATATTAACCCATTGTGTAACTCGTATAGAGAACTTTCATTTTTTTGTAATTCGTCGCATATTTTTTTTAAATTGGGATCTCTGCTTTGGCAAATTGCCATTGTTTGTTCAAAAGAATTTTCCTCAAGGACTAGAATGGCTTCCGACCTACTAAGCGCATCAACGTGCTGTATTCTTTTCTCTATTCGATGTTCTACTGCATAATCAAAGTTTTGCATTTCTAATGCCCAACGGCTTATTCTTGGATTAATTATCTGTTTATTTAACGTTAAAGTAAGAGCATTGCAATCTGTTATAATTTTAAAACGCATTCCTAAAAGATAAGTTCTGAAGCGCCTTAAGGCATAAATTATTGCCAAGGTTTCTAGCTCATAAGAGTGATAGCGTGATTCTATATTGGTTGTTCGTTTTGAAAAATAGAAAATAGGATGAAATTTTCCATCGCTTTTTCTTTGCATAAGAATTGCACCGTAGCCGACCGAACTGCCGTCACAATGTAACTCAGTCTCGTCATTTGGTGACTATATGGATAATACCGGTCTCTGCAATAATTTTAATTTCAATTTTTCAAACGCTATTATTTCATTTTGTCCGAAATTAAATTGTTTTTGATTACTTTTTATTATGTCTTGCAAAGGCTTAGCAATATGACAAAAGTCATTGATAAATTTTCGAAAATAAGAGCACATTCCTATGAATCTTTGTACCTCTCGAATGCTTTTAGGAATTTTGTATTGCTTAATAGCTTCTAAATTAGACTGATTTGGCTTAACACCATCGGCACATATTGTATAGCCCAAGTAATCTATTTCAGAATATAAAAATTTGCATTTGAGTTCTAATAAATTTTCAGATAATATTTTAAAAACCTGCTCCAAAGCATTTACATGTTGTTCTACTGAATCGGTTGCTATTAAAAGATCGTCTATGTATATTTTAACTATTTCTTTTTCGATAAGTGGTTTAAATACTTTTTCAACAAATCGTTGAAATAACTGATGGGGCATTTTTTAATCCAAATGGCATCTTCTTATATTCATATTGGCCTAAAGGTGTAGTAAAGCTAGTAAGCTTAATAGAATTTTCTTCCATGGAGATGTGATGGAAGCCACTTTTTAAATCTAAAATACTAAAATATGTTTTATTTCCAAATCGCGTAATCAGATCTTCTATTACTGGTAAGGGATAGTTATCTCGGATTGTAATTTTATTAAGAGTTCTATAGTCAATACATAGGCGATATTCATCTCTATTTTTCTTTTTCACAAGAACAATAGGAGAACAATAAGGTGAGTTACTTTCCCTAATAATATTTTTTTCTAGAAGTTCATTCAAAAGATCCGATAAAATTTTTCGTTGATGATAAGACAAAGGTCTGGGTTTGCAATTAAAAAAATTATTTTGTTCAACATTTATTTGCATCTCACATTTAACCATGGGATAATCCTGTGAGGTAACATTATTTTTGTATTTAATATATAAATTATTAATTCTTTCTTTTATATTAACAGAAATATTAGTTCCAAATGTCAATTCTACAATATTTTTATTTGTTTCATTGTCAATATCAATAAGCAAAATTTCTTTTTCAAAATTATCTTTTTCTTCTTCATAAACAAATTTTAATTCTAAATTATTTAAAAAATCTCTACCAAGAATCATATCTACTTCCATTGTATCGTTTTCAACAACCAATAATGTACTATATTTAATTTTATCAAAAATTTTTATCCAATTCGAATATTTACCGACAACTTCTAATTTTGACTTATTGATACCGCAATATTGTTAAACAAATCATTTTCTATATTTTTAAAATCTTTAACAATTTTCTTTTTTACGATTGAAACGGAACTACCATAGCCGGGCAAAATACTTGTAATTTCAAAATAGTGTAATTCGAAATTACTAATTCAATTACATTTTGTAATTTGTAATGTGTAATTCAATTACATTGGTAGATTCGTAATTAGAAGAATGTAATTTTAATTCGTTAATTCATATTTGTAATTTGTATTTAGTAATTTGTATTTCTATATACTTGTAATTTCAAAATACTTTTACTTCTTTCAAATTACTTAGCGTTAAAAATTTATCTCTTTACTTAACTGTAAAATTCGTATGTGTTAGAAATTCAAATAAAATAAAAAAAGTAAGCTTTCTTTTCGTGTTTTAATTTCTCAATCTCAATAGAACTTTTATTTTAAATTTTTTATTTTTTTTTTTTTATACTGGATAATTTGTAATTGTAATTTTGTAATTTTAAATTACATTATTGTAATTGGAACCAAAAATAGTGTAATTTCAAATTACTAATTTGTATTTTTTAATTAAACAAAAAATGTAATGTAATTTCAGTAATTTAATTTGAGGTAAATTTTTGTGTATTTTGTAATTTGTAATTTAAATTACATTCGCATGTATTTTGCCCGGCTATGGGAACTACCCGTATCTAAAAGAGCATTTACTTCTATTTCTACTGGTTTACACAATTTTAAGTCATTTACAAATAGTTCTACCTTAATTATATAACCTAGTGGATTTACCTCATAAATATTATTTGTTGTGAAAGATATTGGGTTGGATCTAGTTGTGTAGTTTCTGAGCCCTTCTTTGCTAATTTTAATGGACAGCTCTTGTAGATGTGACCCATTTTTCCACATGTGAAACACGATCCTTTTTCTCGTGGTGGAAGTTTACATTCTGCTGCTATATGATTTTTTCGACCGCAATTGTAGCATATAATAATTGGTGCACTTGTTGATGTAACTCCTGCTGATTGCAAGCTCCTTGCTGTTTGACGCGTGCGAGAATCTGGTAAATCTTTAAGATTTAATCGTGAAAGTGATTTTAATAATTGTTCAGTTGAAACGAAACACTGAATTCGAGCTTGGTTTCGTACGTTTTGATTTGGAATCCCATCGATAATTGCTCCAATTAATTCTTCGTCTAATAAACCAACTGGATTTGCTAGGCAAATTTTTTCTTGGAAATACATCGGGAACGTTTCACCAATCTCCCATGACCTTTCATTAAATTGCTTTCGTAGGGCTGATTTATTTGGTAATGTATCGAAATAAATTTTTAAATTTGCAAGTATTCAGCTAAATTTAGCTTTATATTTTCCGCCTTGGAGTGGAACCATTTCAGTGCTCTATTTTTTAATTTACTTATGGCAATCAATTTAATTTCATCGTCACTTAACCCATCATATATTTGCTGGATGTTTAAAATCTGTTGGTATCAAGTAGTAAAGTTTTCGTCACCACCAAAATCGCTAAGTAGATCTTTAACTTCTTTTAGTTTGATTGTCTTTCCTGATGATTCAGAGCTTTTTTCGAATTTCGTAGATTCAACTTCCAATAATTTTTTTTCGAGTTTTAAAATTTCTATTTACTTTTAAAGTAAATTAATTTGTATATTTGGTTCCTTTGATATGTTTTCATTTGAGATCATGTTTTTATCGTCTGCATTTAACTTATTTCCCACTAATTTTAGTGTACTTGTTTTTTTCTGCAAATTGGGAATTAATTTATTTTTCATTAATTTTAGTCTACCTGTCTTTTCATGCAAACTGGGAATTACTGTTTCACCTTCACCATCACTATGTGCAGATTCGTAAGATTCTTCTTCTTCATCATTACTACTTTGTGCAGATTCTTCATCATTTGATTGTATAGGTGAAATATTTTGTTCATTAAGAATATAACGTTTGTTTTTTAATGTCCCGTTTTTTCCGTCTTTGGACGCTTCTTTAATTTCACAATGAATGAGCCGATTGAACAAAGCTGATTTATTTCCTGATGTTTTAAGTTTTTTCTTTTTGCACATTTCAATTACTTCTGTCTTATTATAACTATTAATTGGAAACATTTTATTTTTTTTTCTTTAAATGGCCGCACAATGAGCAATATAAAATTTTTTTTTGATATTTTGCGTGTATTATATCCCACTTCTGAGAATTGTAGGCTGGCCAAAATTAAAACAAACAATTAATTTTTCGTTAATTCTTTTATTTATTTATTGTTTTTATTAAAATTAAGTAAATTTCACAAAGTCCTTTTTTTCAATCAATTTCAATTTTATAATTTTTTTTATTTATCTCTTAATTTAGTTAATTAAGTTTCACAAAGTGTTCTAATCAAATATTTTTTCTTTTTTCAATTTCAATTTTATTTATTATATATTCGATTTTCTTAAAGTGTTTCTGCTTTGCTTTTCTCTAATCAACTGAACTCTTTCTTCTCAAAACTTAATTTTACAAAAATAGGAATACTTATTCACTGTTTTGACAGTCCCTCCGTGGCCATTTATAGAACGTAGGAGAACATATAAAATTTTTTTTTCGTGAAATTTGTATGAAAATATGCGATTTGAAATTTTATTTAAGTTATAATTAATTAGTTAATTAATAAAAATGAATAGAAAAAATTTTGAGGTCTGCGGAATATCATTAGCAAACAATTCTATAGGTAGAAATATTTCCATGCATTACTTTTTTATCCAAAATAATTCAAAATCAAAAAGTGTATAAAAAAAAGAACTATTTTTAATTTAAATTTGAAAAACTTATGATAGTTCTATTGTTGATTCGAATTCATTGCATAACTCAAAAAATCTGACATTTGTAAAACTCAAAACGGATATGACCAACACTAGAAATACGTACTTGGTTGACACTGGAGCAGATATATCACTCATAAAAAGTGATAAATTAATAAGAAATATTTCAATCTGTAAAAATAAAATCACAAATGTTACAGGAATTAATGAGCATAAAATTATGACGGAAGGAACTGTCAAAACCAAAATGATTACAAAAAATTCGGGTCAGTACATTTCGATTCCTCACGACTTCGTAGTAGTGAACTCTAATTTACTACATATCCCTGCCGATGGAATAATAGGCATGGACTTTATCAAAAAATATAATTGCATTTTAGATTATAACAAAAATGAAGATCTACTTATCCTTAGACCGGAAAACCACCACGAATACAGTTCGTTGAAACTGTTAGGTCCAAAAACACCAGCCTGTACTAAGTTCGATACTACTTTTATGCGTAATAATGATAATATGCGACTCAAATCAGATATGACAAGTGCTTTTAAAACACACCCCGTCGATATATCTGGAGCCGACCTTTTTGTTAGAAAAATT